>NW_019168015.1:1433447-1513565 GCF_002303985.1 Durio zibethinus | reverse complement strand
TATGCTCCCCTTCCTCCGATTGAGAAATAGTCATTAAGTCTTCGTCAGGGAATTTCAGCTTCATCGGCTCATACTCTTCAGTAGCACGATCTGCAAGAAATTCTGCTATAGCGCCTTATTTTATTGCTTTTTGGCTTACGTATATAATATCGTATTTCAAAAGCATTACTTGCCATCTAGCAATTCTCTCAGACAAAGAAGGCTTCTCGAAGATGTACTTAATAGGATCCAGTTTCGCTATGAGCCACGTAGTGTGATAGAGCATATACTGTCTGAGTCTTTTGGCAGTCCATGCTAATGCACAACACATTTTCTCTAATGAAGAACACTTGGATTCATATTCAGCAAACTTTTTACTCGGATAGTAAATAGCTCTCTCCTTTCGACTGGCCTCGTCTTGCTATCCTAGCACACATCCCATTGAACCTTCACATATAGTTAAGTATAAGATTAAAGGTTTCCCTAGAACAAGTGGCACCAATACTGGAGGGTTCGATAAATTTGCTTAATTTTATCAAATGCCTCTTGACATTCTTCATTCCATTTCCCAGGATTATTTTACGGAGAAGCTTAAATATGGATCACATTGTAAAGTAAGCTGAGAGATGAACCGAGAATGTAGTTCAATCTTTTCAGAAAACCTCGAACTTCTTTTGGTGTGTTTGGGAGGTGACAAATTTTGGATGACCCGTATCTTATCGAGATCGACTTCAATTCCCTCTTTCACTGACCACAAAGCTAGCAACTTCCCTAACTTTTACCCCAAAGGTACACTTGGCTGGGTTAATTTGAGCTGAAATTTTCTCAATCTTTCAAAACACTTTTCGAGGCTAGTAAACATGATCTTCATCCTCACAAGACTTTGCAATCATATCGTCTTACATAGACCTCAATCTCTTTGTGCATCATGTCATGGAGAGTGTTACCATGGCTCTTTGATATGTTTGCTCCAGCAATCTTTAGCCCAAAAGGCATGACTTTATAGTAGAAGGTTCCCCACATGGTCACAAAAGTAGTCTTTTCCATATCCTCCTGTAGCCATTTTTATCTGATTATACCCCAAAAAACCATCCATAAGGAGAAATCGAATGCTTAGCCGTGTTATCTACCAGTGTGTCAATATGCAGGCAAAGGAAAGTTATCTTTTTGGGCTAGCCTTATTTAAGTCCCGATAGTCTACACATATTTGTACTTTTCCATCTTTTTAAGAACTGGGACTATATTGGCTACCCATTCTGGATACTTAGCCACTTGTAGAAACCTGCATCAAATTGTTTCTTCACCTCTTCTTTAATCTTTAGTAGCATTTCAAGGCTTCATCCGTTCTCAAATTTCTGCTGAACTGGCTTACATTTTGGCTTTAAAGGTAACCTGTGCTCCACTATTTCTGTGCTCAGCCCTGGCATATCCTAGTAAGACCAAGCAAATATATCTACAAATTCTTGAAGTAGGTTTGCCAATCATTGCCTATCTCCAGATGAAAGTGAAGTGCCCATTCTAACCTATTTCTTATTTTTTTCATCTCCCAGATTCACTAAGTCCACTACCTCCTGATGAGGCTCAATTGGCTTATTCTCTTATTCAATCATCCTCATTAGGTCCGGAGGCATAACATATTCTTCAAAATTTTCTTCATTGTCAAGTAATCAGTGTTAATTGAATTCTCAAAGCTAACCTCTTGATTGTTATCATGATTATCTTCATGTTCATTTAAAGACCTACAATTGAATGAAATGGGATATGTTGGCAAGATGTGCTTGGAGAGATGGAAATAATGAAGACACAAGAAGAAATGAATGAAAATGCATACTTTTTAATTTTTACTAAAAATAAGAAATGATGAATGGCCCGAACAAAAAAGATCACCCCAATGCCTTGGGCAATAGCTATTGGGATGTTACAATTACATTGCATCTAAATCAAAAGTCAAAGGCATCTCGATGGCACTCCAATTATTGAGCTCAAAATCTGGTGGACAAAGGCGAACCCACTCCTCTTGATTAACCCTCACTTCTAGCCTTCTCTAGCTTTCTCCCTTCTAGCCTTCTCTAGCATTTCTAGAGTGTAACATCTCCCACTTCGAGTAATGCCTCTTACACCAGTAATATTGGAAGCATCAGCTTTGGAGACTTCTTCTTTCTGTCCCTGAACTACAGTGCCATAGCCATATCTCTAGGGTATAGCTTTATCATCTTTGTATGAAAAAAGAGTCGAGACTTTAAAAGTTATTGGCCTAGGCAGGAGTTTGTCTATGACTGACTTTGGTTTGTTCCCACATTGAATTGTCACTAGTTTTGGAAACAGCTTTACAGGCTTATCAGTCATGTGCACCTCAACATTCTTCAAGTTTTTTTTTCTTCATAGATCTCCATCTGATGTGAATCTAAGAGTTTTTGCACCTCCTAGTGAAACTGCTTACAGGTCTCAATGGAATGACCCATTGCCCCATTATGATACTTACAACTAGTACCAGCTATATATGCTCCATGATAGCTGTGTAGACTTACCATGTTAGTATCATGTCTGCTTTTCGTTAACATCAAACAGTTGGCTGAGAGGTGTCTTAATATTTGGCCACTTTCTTCTTCACATGACGCTCCGTGAGTTCTCACCTAGTAGGCATTCACATTATGATCCGGTAAATGGATACCAGTAACATTCATGGCAGTCATCCCTTCAGTATCAAAGGCAAATCATCCCATCCTTGATCAACCCATTGCACTTTGTGTGTTCAGGGTAGTGCAATGTTTTCGGTAGAGTGACCAGCAATCCCAAGTAATGGTAATCACAGGGGCAGTGGGATTCATACACTTAGCCGGGTAAGGTCGCTTGAGGAGTTCCAATTTACTTGGGAGCAATCAGATGACTGTTGTAGAGCTCCTTATATAATTCCGGTATAAGTCATTAGAATTGGGTCAAAATGGCGTTTCTCACGAGTGGTTCGTTGCTCCTGCGAGCCACCAATGGGGTTAGTTTGGGCGATTTTAGGGTCTTGGGGTTAGGTGAAATGTTAGGACTATGCATGGTATTTTGGGGTCTATGAGGGGTTTGATATGTTTGGGGATATGGTGGTTGTGTAAATGGTTGGTATGGGTGAAAGGAAGTGTTATTTACAGCGAGGTGATATGGTAGATATTCTGGTGGTGGGTAAGGTGAATAACCTCTAAGTTGCTATCTATCAAAGCTCACAGCCTGAGCTTCAGTTTTTTTTTCTTCGGACTCTTTTGCTAGATGCTTCATTTCCTTCTAGCTTGCCATTCTTGATGGCACTCTCAATGATTTCTCTCGAGATTACCATATCAGTAAAATTTTTCGTTGCATTCCCTATCATCTTTTCATAATAGAGAGGTTTTAAAGTGCTAACAAACAGCACTGTAGTTTCTTTCTCAGTCAGAGGAGGTTGTACCTGAGAAGCAACATCCTTCCATCTCTGGGCATACTCTTTAAAAGACTCGTTTGCTTTTTTCTCCAGATTCTGTAAAGACAAACGATCAGGGGCCAAATTGATGATATGTCGATATTGACCGATGAAGTCATATGCCATATCGCTCTAAAGCGAATGCGAGTTCTGTCTAGCTGAACATACCATCTGGCAGCAGAGCCAGTAAGACTGTCCTGAAAAACATGCATCAAGAGTTTTTCATCATGTGCATGAGCTGCCATCTTCCTGCAATACATGGTGATGTGGGTTTTGGGGCACTTTGTACCATCATATTTTTTAAATTTCGGCACTTTAAACTTATGGGGAATAACCACATCATGAACTAGGCAGAGCCCAGCAGCATCAACTGACCCATAAAAGCTAAATCCTTCCACAACCCGTAGCCTTTGCTCTAGCATGCTTATCTTGGAGCTTTCCTGAACTTTTCGCTCTTATCTTTTCTTTCTCCTTCTCTTTTAAATCATCTAGATCAAGAATTGGTTCTGCTGCCTTTTCAATGAAGACAGGATTTACATAGCTGTTATACGACCCTGGGTTGAAAGCTGATGGCATTCCAGGATATGTCGAATATGCGAAGTGTTGTGGTGGGACCTCTTGAGCAGACTGGGCTTGAAGTGGGCCAAAACCTAGAGGAACAAAGGGTCAACCATTTCTTATAATGGGGGAACTTGCTGGCTTGTATTTTCTTCAACTTCTTTTCCTTTATTCATGTTATTAAGAGCCTCCAGAATCTTGCTTAGCTCACTTTCAATCTTCTCCTGTGCTTTTTCTATCTTTTCAAATCTATGGGAATTTTTCTGCTCCATTTGCCTTGCTCTGGATCTTGTGTTGTGTCAATGGGTAGGATTTTCGCTAGATGGAGCTATCCTGGAACCTTGAGTACCATATCTTAGAATTAGTAAATTTGCATGATCATCACATGGTTACTTTGTTAAGTGTAATGAATGGGAATGCAATGAATGAAAAATGCATGTATGCAAAGAACATTTGCCTTAAAACGGTATTCAACTAAAAAATTTCATTTATTCCAAAAAAACTTTGATCTACATTGAGTTTATCATCCTAGAATTATAGCCATAAAATTGCTTGATCTGTTCATACTAGGCTCTGGCTTCTTTTATGACGTTCGAGAGACGCTGTCCATGTTTTCCTATTAGGGCCACTACTTGTCTTAATGCCTCTGCCTCTTCCACCATCTCTCTTGCCTTACATACCCCTTTATGGATTCGTTGTTAAGTGCTCGATGTATTTCTGCCTTCCTAAGTTCTCTCTTTTACCACACCAAACTTGGTATGATAATTCTCTATGTTCTCTAACCAATGCAGCGATGTGGTCTCCTTGTTCATCCAACTTTTGACTTGGCCTACTCAAATAACTATTTAGCATGTTAATTTCTGCCTGTGCTTCGGTGCTTTCTTCTTCCAATTCGGCATACTCTTATTTCAATCTTGCATTTTCCTCAGTCAGCTCGACAATGGTTATCTCTTTGGCTCTTTCTTTCACACATAGCCTCTTATGCTCTTGGTGTAACTTTGCTAGGTCTTCAGTAGTTGTATCTCGTTCTCTAGCAATCTTGTGAACTTTAACTTCATAACTTTCAGCTCTACCCTTCCACTGGGCTTTTTCTTCTTGAAGTTTCTGAATCTCTTACTTTAACTTGCTCTTTTCAGACTCAAATTCTTTTGTTGCCAGCTCTAATTCTGATGGTGTCTCTTCAAGTTTTTCTTCTGTTGGTGGTTGAGAGATTTCATAAGTGAATACCATTTCTTGTCTTCTCTTTGTTCTCCAAACCAAGTAACCTGGGGTGACTTTTTCAGTGAATGGTCCAGGACTCACTCTTCGGGATTTTTCCATGCTTTAATCATCTCATTCATCCTTTGAAATGCTTTAGGCTCACTGTAAGAGAAATCTAACTGATGAAGCCCATAAGTCATAGGAATAAACTGTTCTCCCCCCAATTGCCTTCTCACTAGGAGTGGTGCATAATTCGTTACTCCCCATAAACCCAAAAGTGGAACCACTGTACTATCCCCACATTGATACAACATAGGCTCACGATTCATCCATGGGGCCAACCATCTCACCCTGGTACTTTCCAACTTTTGTAAGAAAGTTATCCATTCTTGTTTAGACTTCTGCTTTGACCACCCACTTTCATAGAATTCTTTGGTCGAAAAAGGATTAAGGATGTAAAGCTTCGAGAAAGCACCATTTCCTTGTTCAAAATGGCTTTTCATCCATAAGTACAATAACTGTATGCATCTTATTCCGACGACAATAACTCAAAGATCTGATAGTCTCTGCTAATATTACCATTGAAGGATTACAGCCATTGATCACATTTTTGAAGAAATCAACCACCGTTATCTCAATATGTCCCAATACCTTTAGAAGGATTACCAGTCCATATATAGCCAAGGCAAATACATCTAACCCTCGTTCTTCATTGGCATGTTGCATCAGAAACTCATGAAAAAACTTCCAAGGTAGGCAGACCTGTTCTTGTTTCTTCTTCGTATGAGAATCCACAATTTCCTTATCTATCCCCATGAGTTGAGCCAGACTTTTACGAAATCTTGACTTATGTTTTTTGACATATATCTTGTCAGGAGTCTTAAGATGCAAACCCAACAAGATCGAATATTCTTCTATGATGGGAGTCATATCAGCTTCATTAAAGATGAAACACTTGTATGCAGGATCCCAAAATTATGTTACAGCTCTAATTAGTTGATCATCAACAACCACTGCTAAAAGGTGAGCTATATGCCCATGTTTCTGACAAAACTGCTCTTATCTTGACGGACTCATTTTTTTCCAGATATCAACCAAATCCCCTAAATTGTTCTATTTGAGGAGGATAGATGTTTCTTGAGGTAGAGTAGAATCATACCCAATTGGCAAGCAATCTCCCATCTTTAGTTGAATCTTTTCTGACTGGGCCCTTACTACATTAGGTGTCCTACAAGGTGCTAATACTGATGAAGAACAAACTAAGCGTTCATTGGCATCCATGAAAAAAATTTGTTGAAGACCATTTTTTCAAGCAAATGTTCTTTATGCAACTTTATGATATGTGTATGAACCAATGCAAAAGAATAAGAAAAAGGTTAGTATACCCAGAAAAAGAACAAATAACTAAGTAAAATTACACAAAGTAAAAAGGGATGAACCCTATGCTTTTGGTCAATTCTAAAAGGGAAGAGTGATGGCTCTATCTATAGGTTAGGCTCTCTTAAGGTTCACTATATGCGGTTTTAGGGTCAAAGTCTAAAGGTCCTCAAATTGTTCCTTACATCCTTGTCCATTACAGACTAGTAAGGCACCCTAATCCTCACCCATTACAGGCTACAAGCGGAAAAGGTTCAATTTGAGTGGGAGTATTTCGCTAGCCACTGCAGAGGCATTAGACCTCACAAAAGCAATAGGTACTTTACTCCCTCCTAGAGGGACGGAGCTCGGGTGTAGAGCTCATGTTATGCACATACATATGAATGACATAATTAATAAGGTAAATAAACATGAATGAATAATAACACATATATACAAATAGGTTCAATTTTATTCGGCTTTTGGATAACACAAATTATTTGCTGGCCTGACTTTCAGTGTCCCCAGCGGAGTTGCCAAGCTGTCATAACGTCTAGATTCGGGGATCTATCTCTAGACATTGACTTTTAGGAGTCGCCACCAATCTTTTTTATCTAGGTACGATTGGCCACCTAAAGAATCTGTCCTTTCAGGGAACACCTAAGTTTAAGGGCTACTAAAAGAATAGGTTCAGGTCTACTAACCAGAACAGAGTTTGGGAGGTCGGTTACGTGTGAGAAAGGTTATAGCACCCTCACAACACCCATCAAAATATGGTACCAACATAACTTTGTGTTATCCAAATAGCCTTAAAATTTTACCAAGTAATTAATTATTGGAAATTATTCTCAATTACTCTAATACTTTTAGCAAAAAATTGAGAAAATTCTCTCACCTCAAGAGTATGCAAGAAAAACTACTGTTTCACTTGCAGAGGCTCCGTCGTTGGATTATTTAAAGAAAAAATCAAAATCAAAATTAAAATAAAAAAGAAGAAAAGAATGATTGTTCTTGCGCAAGGAAAATTGATACTTTCAACTTTTCCCTAAAAATATTGTTTTGAAACTTTAATTTAGAGGAAGATTGATACTTTCAACTTTTCCTCAAAAATTGCTTTTTTGAAAATTTATTTTTGAGGAAAATTGATACTTTCAACTTTTCCCCAAAAATATATTTTTTTTTGGAAATTTTGATTTTCAAGGAAAATTGATACTTTCAACTTTTCCCCAAAAATAGTTTTTTGGAAACTTTGATTTTCAAGGAAGATTGATACTTTCAACTTTTCCTCAAAAACCCTTTTTTTGAAATTTTATTTTTAAGGAAAATTGATACTTTCAACTTTTCCCCAAAATTTTTTTTTATTTTTATTTAAAGAAAATAAAATAATAAAACAAAATAAAAGCAAAAAAAAATAAAATAAAGAAAAGTAAAACAAAAATAAAAATAAAATAAAGGTAAAAAGGATACTAAATAAACCTAATCTAATAAATAAAAACAAATAATAAATTAAAAAAAAAACCTGGAGCGGCTCAGAGTACGGCTTGGCTTGGCTCGGCTCAAGGAAGAAAAAATGGCTCGGGGAAGCGGCTTGGAACCTCGGCTCGGCTCTTCTATCGGCTCGGAGGGGGGAGACACGCGCAGGTCAGGAAGCAGGTCGACGCTCGGGTCGGGTCGGATCTCGACAAAACGCGCGGATCCTTTGGGTCATTTAACGTAAAAACGACGTCGTTTTGGGAGGGTATATAAGGCTCTTCCCTCTATTTTTTGGCAGAAAGCTCCTCCCCTCTCTCTCTCTCTTCTTCCTTTTTCTCTCACTTCTCTCTAAAAAGGCTGAAGAACTCCGGTTGAATTTTCATCGAATTTTGGAAAATTTGGTCAGAATTTGGGTTTTTCGTCTGAAGTTAGCCAGAAGTTCACCGAAAGTTAGTCGGTTTCTGGGATCCTTCATCGAAAACTCGGCAGCTCGTCGAAAACTTCAAAGTTGGCCGAAATTTTCACCGAAAAATGCAACTTTCACTGAAAAATTCAACCGGAATCTGGAATTTTCCAGAAATTCCCAGAAAAAAAAATGCCAAAAATCTTCAAAAAATTTTTGCTAATTCCTAGAACCCATCTAAACCTTTTCTTAGCTTTCTATATGCCCCTTTTCTCTCAAATCAGTGGCTTTGCTCACTGTTCTTTTTTGTGTTTTGCTTCTGTTCCAGGAGATCCTTTTATAGGGATTGATCAGGAGTTCCTGATCAATCCCAATTCCTCTTTGGATGGGGATTCAATCTTTGAAACCAATCTGGACTCTTCTAATTGAATCCCATTCACAGTAGGATTCTTCAACCTTCAATCACAGCCCCAAAAAAAGAAAAATAATAATAATAATAATCAGATAAACGAAAAAGAAAAAAAAATTAACAGATAATTAAAAATAAAATAAGATAAATCCAAAAAATATTACAAGATAAAAAAATAATAAAAAATAAATTATAATATAATAATAAATATATAACTATATAAATAAAATACATATAAATATTAAAAAAAAAATAAAGATATACATATATTAATACATCGTAATAATAAATAAATAATAAAATGCCTAAAATAGAAAAGAAAAAAATAAAAATAAAAATAATACAAAATAAGAACCGAATTGGGCTTACCCATTTGGGCCAGGACCAATTGATCCGGGCCAAGACCAAATTGGGTGTCTACAGTAGCCATTAAAGTGTCTGAAATGGGGACACTTTTTTCAAATGGTCATAAAATCCTGTACACTTCGAGTTTTTAGCTGAATTTTGTTGTGCATGCCAACAAAAATACAAAGATCACATCTACCAAGTATGGGGCCAAAACACCTTCTGAAAAAATTTTAAAAAAATCCTGAACTGTAAAAAGTTTCAAAAATCGTGAAAAATAGAAAACGAGTCGTCTTGCCATGAAACTTCACATGAAGGCTTAAGGGACCATTGTATGAATTTACAAGCCATAAAAATGGCATTGGCACGGCAGAAATATGAAGATGTGCCTAAACCCACCTACCACCCTATCGATCCACGGCTTGCACATCCCGCCTCTCTGGCCGACGTAGTGCCCGCCCGCCCGCCGCTTGTTTCGTCGGTTGGCTTAGGCATACGGAGTTCATTCCCAGTCTAAGAGTTGACCGAACCGAGGGTTGTGGCAGCAGGATCGAAAGGACATAGAGGGGGACCCGACCAATCCCCGGCTTGCGCATCCTGCCTATCTGGCCGGCTGAGCACCCACACGCTCGTTTCATGGGCTGACTTTGGCATACGGAGTTCATTCCCAGTCTAAGCGTATGGAGTTCATTCCCAATCTAAGATCAGACCAGACCGAGGGTTGCGGGTGCACATGCTGGGCTCGGACATGTGCTGGTGCCACATTTTTTTTCGCCCGGGCACTATCGCCGGAGCATCGTCCGAGAACATGACAGGCGGGATTGGGGTTCCGACGATTAGGGGGGCCGGAGGGGTGTGCGCACATGATTTGTGATGGGTGCTGGTACATGGCCCTTATATTGGCCCCTATAACTCATCAAACCTCGAGAACTTACACCCCCTTAAAGAGCATTTCAGATTTTACAGGTTTGCTGCCAGTAGCCATTAAAGTGTCTGAAACGGGGACACTTTTTTCAAATGGTCACAAAATCCTGTACACTGTGAGCTTTTAGCTGAGTTTTTTTGTGCATGCCAACAAAAATAGAAGGATCACGTCTACCAAGATTGGGGCCAAAACTCCTTCTGAAAAAATTTTAAAAAAATCCCAAACCGTAAAAAGTTTCAAAAATCATGAAAAATAGAAAACGAGTCGTCTTGCCATGAAACTTCACATGAGGGCTTAAGGCACCATTGTATGAATTTACAAGCCATAAAAATGGCATTGGCATGACAGAAATATGAAGATGTGCCTAAACCCACCTACCACCCTATCAATCCATGACTTGCGCATCCCGCCTCTCTGGTCGACGTAATGGCCGCCCGCTCGCCTGCTCATTTCGTTGGTTGGCTGAGGCATACGGAGTTCATTCCCAGTCTAAGATCAGACCAGATCGAGGGTTGTGGTAGCAGGATCGGTAGGACGATGAGGGGGACCCGGCCGATCCCCAGCTTACGCATACTGGCCCCCTGGCCGGCTGAGCGCCCGCACGCTCATTTAGTGGGTTGACTTAGGCATACGGAGTTCATTCCCAGTCTAAGATCGGACCGGACCGAGGGTTGCGGGTGCACATGCTGGGCTCAGGCATGTGCTAGTGCCGTATTTTTTTCGCTAGGGGCACCATCGCCGGAGCATCGTCAGAGAACCTGACCGACGGCATTGGGGTTCCAACGATTGGGGGGGTCGGGGGGTGTGCGCACATGATGTGCGATGGGTGCTGGTACTTGGCCCTTATATTGGCCCCCTATACCTCATGAAACCTCAAGAACTCACACCCCTTTAAAGAGCATTTGAGATTTTACAGGTTTGCTGCCAGTAGCCATTAAAGTGTCTAAAAAGAGGACACTTTTTTCAAATGGTCACAAAATCCTGTACACTTCGAGTTTTTGGCTGAATTTTTTTGTGCATGCCAATAAAATTACAAGGATCACGTCTACCAAGTTTGGGGCCAAAACGCCTTCTAAAAAAATTTTATAAAAATCCCGAACCGTAAAAAGTTTCAAAAATCATGAAAAATAGAAAACGAATCGTCTTGCCATGAAACTTCACATGAGGGCTTAAGGGACTATTGCATGAATTTACAAGCCATAAAAATGGCATTGGCATGGCAGAAATATGAAGATGTGGCTAAACCCACCTACCACCCTATCGATCCACGACTTGCGCATCCCGCCTCTCTGGCTGGCATAGTAGCCGCCCGCCCGCCCGCACATTTCGTCGGTTTGCTTAGGCATACAAAGTTCATTCCCAACCTAAGATCGGACTGGACCAAGGGTTATGGCACTAGAATTGGCAGCACATTGAGGGGGACCCGGCCAATCCCCGGCTTGCGCATCCTACCACTTTGGTCGGCTGAACGCCCGACTTGCGCATCCTACCCCTTTGGTTGGCTGAACGCCTGCGCGCTTGTTTCGTGGGTTGACTTAGGCATACGGAGTTCATTCCTAGTCTAAGATCAGATCGGACCGAGGGTTGTGGATGCACATGCTCGCCTCAGGCATGTGCTGGTGCCGTATTTTTTTCGTCTGGGGCACCATCGTCAGAGAACCTGACCGGCGGCATTGGGGTTCCGACGATTGGGGGGGCCGGAGGGGTGTGCGCACATGATGTGCGATGGGTGCTGGTACTTGGCCCTTATATTGGCCACCTATCCCTCATGAAACCTCGAAAGCTCACACCCCCTAAACGGCATTTGAGATTTTATAGGTTTGCTGCCAGTAGCCATTAAAGTGTCTGAAATGGGGACAGCTTTTTCAAATCATCACAAAATCCTATACACTTCGAGTTTTTAACTGAAATTTTTTGTGCATGCCCACAAAAATATAACGATCACGTCCACCAAGTTTGGGGCCAAAACTCCTTCTGAAATAATTTGAAATAATCCTGAACCATAAAAAGTTTCAAAAATCATGAAAAATAGAAAACGAGTCGTCTTGCCATGAAACTTCACATGAAGGCTTAAGGGACCATTGTATGAATTTACAAGCCATAAAAATGGCATTGGCATGGCAGAAATATGAAGATGTGCCTAAACCTACTTACCACCCTATCGATCCACTACTTGCGCATCCCGCCTCTCTGGCCGGCGTAGTGCCCGCCCGCCCGCCCGCCTCGTTTTGTCGGTTGGCTTAGGCATACAGAGTTCATTCCCAATCTAAGATTGGACTGGACCGAGGGTTGTGGCAGCAGGATCGGCAGCACGCTGAGGGGAACCCGACCGATCCCTGTCTTGTGCAACCTGCCCCTCTGGCCGGCTGAGCGCCCGCACGCTCGTTTCATGGGTTGACTTAGGCATACGGAGTTCATTCCCAGTCTAAGATCGGGCCTGACCGAGGGTTGCGGTGCAAATGCTGGGCTCGGGCAATGTGCTGGGTGCGCAATTTTTTTCGCCCGGGCACCATCGCCGAGATCCGTAGAACCGACGGCATTGGGGTTCCGGCGATTGGGGGGCGGGGGTGTGCGCACATGATGTGCGATGGGTGCTGGTACTTGGCCCTTATATTGGCCCCCTATCCCTCATCAAACCTCGAGAACTCACACCCCCTTAAAGAGCATTTGAGATTTTACAGGTTTGCTGCCAGTAGCCATTAAAGTGTCTGAAATGGGGACACTTTTTCAAATGGTCACAAATCCTGTAACACTTCGAGTTTTTAGCTGAATTTTTTTGTGCATGCCAACAAAAATACAAGGATCACGTCTACCAAGTTTGGGGCCAAAACTCCTTCTGAAAAAATTTTAAAAAATCCCGAACCGTAAAAAGTTTCAAAAAATCGTGAAAAATAGAAAACGAGTCGTCTTGCCATGGAACCTCACATGAAGGCTTAAGCGACCATTGTATGAATTTACAAGCCATAAAAATGGCATTGGCATGGCTGAAATATGTAGATGTGCCTAAACCCACCTACCACCCTATCGATCCACGACTTGCGCATCCTACCTCTCTGGCCGGCGTAGTGCCCGCCTGCCCACCCACCCGCTCGTTTCGTCGGTTGTCTTAGTCTTACGGAGTTCATTCCTAGTCTAAGATCAGACCGGACCGAGGGTTGTGGCAGCAGGATCGGTAGCACGCTGAAGGGGACCCGGTCGATCCCTGGCTTACGCATCTTGCCTCTCTGGCCGACTGAGCGCCCGCACACTCGTTTCGTGGGTTGACTTAGGCATACGGAGTTCATTCTCAGTCTAAGATCGGACCGGATTGAGGGTTTCGGGTGCACATGCTGGGCTTGGGCATGTGCTGGTGCCACATTTTTTTTCGCCCAGGGCACCATCGTCGGAGCATCGCCGGAGAACCTAACCGGCAGCATTGGGGTTTCGACAATTGGGGGGGCCGGGGTGTGTGCGAACATGATGTGTGATGGGTGCTGGTACTTGGCCCTTATATTGGCCCCCTATCCCTCATCAAGCCTCGAGAACTCACACCACTTAAAGAGCATTTGGGATTTTACAGGTTTGCTGCCAGTAGCCATTAAAGTGTCTGAAATGGGGACACTTTTTTCAAATGGTCACAAAATTTGAGTTTTTAGCTGAATTTTTTTTGTGCATGCCAACAAAAATACAAGGATCATGTCTACCAAGTTTGGGGTAAAAAATCCTTCTGAAAAAATTTTAAAAAAATCTCGAACCGTAAAAAGTTTCAAAAATCGTGAAAAATAGAAAATGAGTCGTCTTGCCAAGAAACTTCACATGAAGGCTTAAGGGACCATTGTATGAATTTACAAGCCATAAAAATGGCATTGGCACAGCAGAGATATGAAGATGTGCCTAAACCCACCTACCACCCTATTGATCCACGGCTTGCGGATCCCGCCTCTCTGGCCTGCTGAGCGCCTGCACGCTCGTTTCGAGGGTTGACTTGGGCATACGGAGTTCATTCCCAGTCTAAGGATACGGAGTTCATTCCCAGTCTAAGATCAGACCGGACCGAGGGTTTCGGGTGCACATGCTGGGCTCGAGCATGTGCTGGTGCCGCATTTTTTTTCGCCCGGGCACCATCGCCAGAGAACCTGACCGGCGGCATTGGGGTTCGGCGATTGGGGGGCGGGGGGTGTGCGCACATGATGTGCGATGGGTGCTGGTACTTGGCCCTTATATTGGCCCCCTATCCCTCATCAAACCTCAAGAACTCACACCCCTTAAAGAGCATTTGAGATTTTACAGGTTTGCTGCCAGTAGCCATTAAAGTGTCTGAAATGGGGACACTTTTTTCAAATGGTCACAAAATCCTGTACACTTCGAGTTTTTAGCTGAATTTTTTTGTGCATGCCAAAAAAATACAAGGATCACGTCTACCAAGTTTGGGGCCAAAACTCCTTCTGAAAAAATTTTAAAAAATCCTGAACCGTAAAAAGTTTCAAAAATCATGAAAAATAGAAAACGAGTCGTCTTGCTATGAAACTTCACATGAAGGCTTAAGGAACCATTGTATGAATTTACAAGCCATAAAAATGGCATTGGCATGGCATAAATATGAAGATGTGCCTAAACCCACCTACCACCCTATCGATACATGGCTTGCACATCCCGCCTCTCTGGCCGGTGTAGTGCCCGCCTGCCTGGCCGCTCATTTCATCGGTTGGCTTAGGCATACGAAGTTCATTCCCAGTCTAAGATCGGACCAAATCGAGGGTTGTGGCAGTAGGATCAACAGCACGCAGAAGGGGACCACGTCAATCCCCGGCTTGCGCATTCTGTCCCTCTGGCCGACTGAATGCCCGCACGCTCGTTTCGTGGGTTGACTTAGGCATACGGAGTTCATTCCCAGTCTAAGCATACAGAGTTCATTCCCAGTCTAAGATCAAACCAGACCGAGGGTTGCGGGTGCACATGCTGGGCTCCGGCATGTGCTAGTGCCGTATTTTTTTTTTGCCCGGGGAACCATCGCCGGAGCATCACCGGAGAACCTGATCGACGGCATTGGGGTTCCGGTGATTGGGGGGGTCGGGGGGTGTGCGCACATGATGTGCGATGGGTGCTGGTACTTGGCCCTTATATTGGCCCCCTATCCCTCATCAAACCTCGAGAACTCACACCCCCTTAAAGAGCATTTGAGATTTTACAGGTTTGCTGCCAGTAGCCATTAAAGTGTCTGAAATGGGGACACTTTTTTCAAATGGTCACAAAATCCTGTACACTTCGAGTTTTTAGCTGAATTTTTTTGTGCATGCCAACAAAAATACAAGGATCACTTCTACCAAGTTTGGGGCCAAAACACCTTCTGAAAAAATTTTAAAAAAATCCGAACCGTAAAAAGTTTAAAAATCGTGAAAAATAGAAAACGAGTCGTCTTGCCATGAAACTTCACATGAAGGCTTAAGGGACCATTGTATGAATTTACAAGCCATAAAAATGGCATTGGCATGGCAAAAATATGAAGATGTGCCTAAACCCACCTACCACCCTATCGATCCACGGCTTGCTCATCCCGTCTCTCTGGCCGACGTAGTGCTCGCCCAGTCGCCCGCTCGTTTCGTCGGTTGGCTTAGGTATACAGACTTCATTCCCAATCTAAGATCAGACCGGAGT
This sequence comes from Durio zibethinus, assembly GCF_002303985.1. The sequence continues at coordinate 1,497,844 of NW_019168015.1, read as the reverse complement.
GAGGGTTGCAATAGCAAGATCGGCAGCACACTGAGGGGGACCCGATCGATCCCCGACTTGCGATCCTGCCCCTCTGGCTGGTTGAATGCCTGTACACTAGTTACAGAGTTCATTCCCAGTCTAAGCATACAGAGTTCATTCCCAGTCTAAGACCGGACCAAATCGAGGGTTATGGGTGCACATGCTGGGCACGGGCACCATCGCCGGAGAACCTGAGTGACGGCATTGGGGTTCCGGCGATTGGGGGTGGCCAGGGGGGTATGCGCACATGATGTGTGATGGGTGCTGGCACTTGGCCCTTATACTGGTCCCCTATCCCTCATCAAACATCAAGAACTCACACCCCCTTAAAGAGCATTTGAGATTTTACAGGTTTGCTGCCAGTAGCCATTAAAGTGTCTGAAATGGGGACACTTTTTTCAAATGGTCACAAAATCCTGTACACTTCGAGTTTTTAGCTGAATTTTTTGTGCATGCCAACAAAAATACAAGGATCACGTCTACCAAGTTTGGGGCCAAAAACTCCTTTGAAAAAATTTAAAAAAAATCCTGAACCGTAAAAAGTTTCAAAATCGTGAAAAATAGAAAACGAGTCGTCTTGCCATGAAACTTCACATGAAGGCTTAAGGGACCATTGTATGAATTTACAAGCCATAAAAATGGCATTGGCATGGCAGAAATATGAAGATGTGCCTAAACCCACCTACCACCCTATCGATCCACGGCTTGCGCATCCCGCCTCTCTGGCCGACGTAGTGCCCGCCCGCCCGCCCGCTCGTTTCGTCGGTTGGCTTAGGCATACGGAGTTCATTCCCAGTCTAAGATCAGACCGGACTGAGGGTTGCGGCAGCAGGATCGACAGCACGCTGAGGGGGACCCGGCCGATCCCGCTTGCGCATCCTGCCCTCTGGCCGCTTGAGCGCCCACGCTCGTTTCGTGGGTTGACTTAGGCATACGGAGTTCATTCCCAGTCTAAGATCAGGACCGGACGAAGGTTGCGGGTGCACATGCTGGGCTCGGGCATGTGCTGGTGCCCATTTTTTTTCGCCCGGGCACCATCGCCGGAAGAACCTGACCGACGGCATTGGGGTTCCGACGATTGGGGGCCGGGGGGTGTGCGCACATGATGTGCGATGGGTGCTGGTACTTGGCCCTTATATTGGCCCCCTATCCCTCATCAACCTCGAGAACTCACACCCCCTTAAAGAGCATTTGAGATTTTACAGGTTTGCTGCCAGTAGCCATTAAAGTGTCTGAAATGGGGACACTTTTTTCAAATGGTCACAAAATCCTGTACACTTCGAGTTTTTAGCTGAATTTTTTTGTGCATGCCAAAAAAAATACAAGGATCACGTCTACCAAGTTTGGGACCAAAACACCTTTTGAAAAAATTTTAAAAAATCCCCGAATCGTAAAAAGTTTCAAAAATCGTGAAAAATAGAAAACGAGTCGTCTTGCCATGAAACTTCACATGATGGCTTAAAAGACCATTGTATGAATTTACAAGCCACAAAAATGGCATTGGCATAGCAGAAATATGAAGATGTGCCTAAACCCACTTACCACCCTATCAATCCACGGCTTGTGCATCCCGCCTCTCTGGCCGACGTGGTGCCCGCCCGCTCATTTCATCGATTGGCTTAGGCATACAGAGTTCATTCTCAGTCTAAGATCAGACCGGATCGAGGGTTGTGGCAGTAGATCGACAGCACGCAGAGGGGGACCCGATCGATCCCCGACTTGCGTATCCTGCCCTCTGGCCGACTGAGCGTCCGTACACTCATTTTGTGGGTTGACTTAGGCATACGGAGTTCATTCCCAGTCTAAGATCGGACCGGACCGAGGGTTGAGGGTGCACATGTTGGGCTCAGGCATGTGCTGGTGCCGTATTTTTTTTCGCCCGGGGCACCATCATCGGAGAACTGACCGACGCATTGGGGTTCCGACGATTGGGGGGCGGGGGGTGTGCGCACATGATGTGCGATGGGTGCTGGTACTTGGCCCTTATATTGGCCCCTATCCCTCATCAAACCTTGAGAACTCACACCCCTTAAAGAGCATTTGAGATTTTACAGGTTTGCTGCCAGTAGCCATTAAAGTGTCTGAAATGGGGACACTTTTTTCAAATGGTCACAAAATCCTGTACACTTCGAGTTTTTAGCTGAATTTTTTTGTGCATGCCAAAAAAAATACAAGGATCACGTCTACCAGTTTGGGGCCAAAACTCCTTCTGAAAAAATTTTAAAAAAATCTCGAACCGTAAAAAGTTTTAAAAATCGTGAAAAATAGAAAACGAGTCGTCTTGCCATGAAACTTCACATGAAGGCTTAAGGGACCATTGTATGAATTTACAAGCCATAAAAATGGCATTGGCATGGCAGAAATATGAAGATGTGCCTAAACCCACCAACCACCCTATCGATCCATGGCTTGCGCATCCCGCCTCTCTGGCCGGCGTAGTGCCCGCCCGCCCGCTCGTTTCGTCGGTTGGCTTAGGCATACGGAGTTCATTCCCAGTCTAAGATCGGGACAGGATCGAGGGTTGTGGCAGCAAGATCGGTAGCATGCTGAGGGTGACCCGACCAATCCCAAGCTTGCGCATCCTGCCCCTCTGGCCGACTCAGCGCCCGCAGGCTCGTTTCGTGGGTTGACTTAGGCATACAAAGTTCATTCCCAGTCTAAACATATGGAGTTCATTCCCAGTCTAAGATCGGACCAAATCGAGGGTTACGGGGGTACATGCTACGCTCGGGCATGTGCTGATGCCTCAGTTTTTCTCGCCCGAGGCACCACTGCCGGAGAACCTGACCGACGGCATTGGGGTTCCTGCGATTGGGGGGGCCGGGGGGTGTGCGCACATGATGTGCGATGGGTGCTGGCACTTGGCCCTTATATTGGCACCTATCCCTCATCAAACCTTGAGAACTCACACCCCCTTAAAGAGCATTTGAGATTTTACAGGTTTGATGCCAGTAGCCATTAAAGTGTTCGAAATGGGGACACTTTTTTCAAATGGTCACAAAATCCTGTACACTTCGAGATTTTAGCTGAATTATTTTGTGCATGCCAACAAAAATATGAGGGTCATGCCTACCAAGTTTGGGGCCAAAACTCCTTCTGAAAAAATTTTTAAAAAATCTCAAACAGCAAAAATCTTTAAAAATCGTGAAAAATAGAAAACGAGTGGTCGTGCCATGAAACTTCTCATGAAGGCTTAAGGGACCATTGTATGAATTTACAAGCCATAAAAAAGGCATTTGCATGGTAGAAATATGAAGATGTGCCTAAACCCACCTACCACCCTATCGATCCACGGTTTGCGCATCCCGCCTCTCTGGCCGGCGTAGTGCCTGCCCGCCCGCCTGCTCGTTTCATTGGTTGGCTTAGGCATACGGAGTTCATTCCCAGTCTAAGATTGGATTGGACGGAGGGTTGCGGCAGTAGGATCACCAGTACGCTAAGGGGGACCCGACCAGTCCCCGTCTTACGCATCCTGCCCCTCTGGCCGGCTTAGCGCTCGCATGCTCGTTTCGTGGGTTGACTTATGCATACGGAGTTCATTCCCAGTCTAAGCATACGGAGTTCATTCCCAGTCTAAGATTGGTTCGAAATGAGGTTTGCAGCTGCTCATGCTGGGCTCGGGCATGTGTTGGTGCCGCATTTTTTTTTCGCCCCGGGCACCATCACCGGAGAACCTGACCTACGGCATTGGGGTTTCGGCGATTGGGGGGGCGGGGGGGTTGTGCGCACATGATATGCGATGGGTGCTGGTACTTGGCCCTTATATTGGCCTCCTATCCCTCATCAAACCTCGAGAAGTCACACCCCCTTAAAGAGCATTTGACATTTTACAGGTTTGCTGTCAGTAGCCATTAAAGTGTCTGAAAATTGGGACACTTTTTTCAAATTGTCACAAAATGCTATACACTTCGGGTTTTTAGCTGAACTTTTTTGTGCATGCCAACAAAAATACAAGGATCACGTCTACCAAGTTTGGTGCCAAAACTCCTTCTGAAAAAATTATAAAAAAATCCACATCCGTAAAAAATTTCAAAAATCATGAAAAATAGAAAACGAGTCGTCTTGCCATGAAACTTCACATGAAGGCTTATGGGACCATTGTATGAATTTACAAGCCATAAAAATGGCATTGTCAAGGCAGAAATATGAAGATGTGCCTAGACCCACCTACCACCATATCGATACACGGCTTGCACATCCCGCCTCTCTGGCCGACGTTGTGCCCGCCCGCCCGCTCGTTTCGTCGGTTGGCTTAGGCATACGGAGTTCATTCCCAGTCGAAGAATGGATCGGATTGAGGGTTTCGATAGTTGGATCGACAGCATGCTGAGGGGGACCCGACCGATCTCCACTTGTGCATCCTACCCCTCTGGCCGGCTGAGCCCCGATCGCTCGTTTCATGGTTGACTTAGGCATACGGATTCCAGTCTCCCAGTCTAAGATGGACCAGACGAGGGTTGTGGGTGCACATGCTGGGCTCGGGCATTGCTGGTGCCGTATTTTTTTCCCCGGGCACCATCATCAGCCGAAGAACCTGACCGACGGCATTGGGGTTCCGATGATTGGGGGGTGGGGGGTTGTGCGCACATGATGTGCGATGGGTGCTGGGTGACTTGGCCCTTATATTGGCCCCCTATCCCTGCACCAAACCTTGAGAACTCCCCCCCCCTTAAAGAGCATTTGAGAATTTTACAGGTTTGCTGTCAATAGCCATTAAAGTGTCTGAAATGGGGACACTTTTTTCAAATGGTCACAAAATGCTATATACTTCGGGTTTTTAGCTGAACCTTTTTGTGCATGCCAACAAAAATCCAAGGATCACGTCTACCAAGTTTGGCGTCAAAACTCCTTCTGAAAATATTTTTAAAAAATGCACATCCGTAAAAAGTTTTAAAAATCATAAAAAATAGAAAACGAGTCGTCTTGCCATGAAACTTCACAGGAAGGCTTATGGGACCATTGTATGAATTTACAAGCCATAAAAATGGCATTGGCATGGCAGAAATATGAAGATGTGCCGAAACTCACCTACCACCCTATCTATCTGCGGCTTGCGCATCCCGCCTCTCTGGCCGACGTAGTGCCCATCCGCCTGCCCGCTCGTTTCGTCGGTTGGCTTAGGCATACGAAGTTTATTCCCAATCTAAGATCGGGCTGGACCAAGGGTTGCGGTAGCAGGATTGGCAGCACACAAAGGGGGACCCGACCAATCCCCGGCTTGCACATCCTGCCCTTCTGGCCGACTGAGCGCCCCTATGCTCGTTCCATGGGTTGACTTAGGCATACGGAGTTCATTTCCAGTCTAAGCATACGGAGTTCATTCCAAGTCCAAGATCGGACCAGACCGAGGGTTACGAGTGCACATGCTGGGCTTGGGCATGTGCTGGTGTCACATTTTTTTCGCCCGGACCACCATCGCCGGAGCATCGTCGAAGAACCTAACCGGCGGCATTGGGGTTCCGATGATTGGGGGGTCGGGAGGGGTGTGCGCACATGATGTGTGATGGGTGGTCGTACTTGGCCCTTATATTGGCCTCCTATCCCTCATCAAACCTCGAGAACTCACACCCCCTTAAAGAGCATTTGAGATTTTACAGGTTTGCTGCCAGTAGCCATTAAAGTGTTTGAAATGGGGACACTTTTTTCAAATGGTCACAAAATCCTGTACACTTAGAGTTTTTAGTTGAATTTTTTTATGCATGCCAACAAAAATATAAGGATCACATCTACCAAGTTTAGAGCCAAAACTCCCTCGAAAAAAACTTTCAAAAAAATTCGGAATCGAAAAAGTTTTAAAAATCATGAAAAATAGAAAACGAGTCATCTTGCCATGAAACTTCACATGAAGGCTTAAGGGACCATTGTATGAATTTACAAGCCATAAAAATGGCATTGGCATGGCAGAAATATGACGATGTGCCTAAACCCACCTACCACCTTATCGATCCATGGCTTACGCATCCCGCCTCTCTGGCCGGCGTAGTGCCCGCCCGCCCGCCCGCTCATTTCGTCGGTTGGCTTAGGCATACGGAGTTGATTCCAAGTCTAAGATCAGACCGGACCGAGGGTTATGATAGCAGGATCAGCTACACACAGAGGGGGACCCAGCCGATCCTCGACTTGTGCATCCTGCCCCTCTGGCCCGCTCGCTCGTTTCATCGGAGAACCTAACCGCCGGCATTGGGGTTCCGCGATTGGGGGGGCCGGGGGGGGCGATGTACGGACATGATATGCGATGGGTGCTAGTACTTGGCCCTTATATTGGCCCCCTATCCCACATCAAACCTCGAGAACTCACACCCCCTTAAAGAGCATTTGAGATTTTACAGGTTTGCTGCCAATAGCCATTAAAGTGTCTGAAATGGGGACATTTTTTTCACTTGCTCACAAAATCCTGTACACTTCGAGTTTTTAGCTGAATTTTTTTCGCATGCCAACAAAAATACAAGGATCACGTCTACCAAGTTTGGGGCCAAAACTCTTTCTGAAAAAATTTAAAAAAAATCCCGAACCATAAAAAGTTTCAAAAATCGTGAAAAATAGAAAACGAGTCGTCTTGCCATGAAACTTCACATGAAGGCTTAAGGGACCATTGTATGAATTTACAAGCCATAAAAATGGCATTGGCATGGCAGAAATATGAAGATGTGCCTAAACCCACCTACCCCACTAGCAATCAACGGGTTACGCATCCCGCCTCTCTAGCCGACGTAGTACCCGTCCACCCGCCCGCCCGCTCGTTTCGTCGGTTGGCTTAGGCATACGGAGTTCATTCCCAGTCTAAGATCAGACCGGACCGAGGGTTACAGGTGCACATGCTGGGCTCGGGCATGTGCTAGTGCCGTATCTTTTTTTGCTCGGGGCACCATCACCGGAGCATCGCCAGAGAACCTGACCGGTGGCATTAGGCTTTCGACGATTGGGGGGGCCGGGTGGGGTGTGCGCACATGATGTGCGATGGGTCCTGGTACTTTGACCTTATATTGGCCCCCTGTCCCTCATCAAACCTCGAGAACTCACCCCCCCTTAAAGAGCATTTGAGATTTTACAGGTTTGCTGCCAGTAGCCACTAAAGTGTCTGAATTGGGGACGCTTTTTTCAAATGGTCACAAAATCCTATACATTTCAAGTTTTTAGCTGAATATTTTTGCGCACGCTCACAAAAATACAAGGATCATGTCTACCAAGTTTGGGGCCAAAACTCCTTCTGAAAAATTTTAAAAAATAGAAGATGAGTCATCTTGCCATGAAACTTCACACGAAGGCTTAAGGGACCATTGTATGAATTTACAAGCCATAAAAATGGTATTGGCACGGCATAAAAATGAAGATGTGCCTAAACTCACCTACCACTCTATCGATCCACGGCATGCGCATCCCATCTCTCTGGTCGACGTAGTGCCCGCCTACCCGCTCGTTTCGTTGGTTGGCTGAGGCATACGGAGTTCATTCCCAGTCTAAGACCAAACCAAATAGAGGGTTGCCGCAGCAAGATTGGCAGCACGCAGAGGGGGACTCGACCGATCCTCAGCTTGCGTATCCTGCCCCCTGGCCGGCTGAGCGCCCGCACACTCATTTCATGGGTTGACTTAGGCATACGGAGTTCATTTCAGTCTAAGCATACGAAGTTCATTCCTAGTCTAAGATCAGACTAGACTGAGGGATACGGGTGCACATGCTGGGCTTGGGCATGTGCTGGCATCGTATTTTTTTTCGCTCGGGCACCATCTCCGGAGCATCACCGGAGAACCTGACTGGCGGCATTGGGGTTCCGACGATTGAGGGGGCCGGGGGGGTGTGCGCACATGATGTGCGGTGGGTGCTGGTACTTGGCCCTTATATTGGCCCACTATCCCTCATCAAACCTCGACAACTCACACCTCCTTAAAGAGCATTTCAGATTTTACAGGTTTGCTGCCAGTAGCCATTAAAGTGTCTGAAATGGGGACACTTTTTTTAAATGGTCACAAAATCCTGTACACTTCGAGTTTTTAGCTGAATTTTTTTGTGCTTTCGAACAAAAATACAAGGATCATGTCTACCAAGTTTGGGGCCAAAACTTCTTCTGAAAAAATTTTAAAAAAATCTCGAACAATAAAAAGTTTCAAAATTCTTGAAAAATAGAAAACGAGTCGTCTTGCCATGAAACTTCACATGAAGTCTTAAGGGACCATTTTATGAATTTACAAGCCATAAAAATGGCATTGGCATGGTAGAAATATGAAGATGTGCCTAAACCCACTTACCACCCTATCGATCCATGGCTTGCGCATCCCGCCTCTCTGGCCGGCGTAGTGCCTGCCCACCCCCCGCTCGTTTCGTCAGTTGGCTTAGGCATACAGAGTTCATTCCCAGTCTAAGATCGGTCTGGACTGAGGGTTACAGTAGCAGGATTGGCAGCACGCAGAGGGGGACCCGATCGATCCTCGACTTGCGCATCCTGCCCCTCTGGCTGGCTGACCGGCCGCACGCTCGTTTCTTGCGTTGACTTAGGCGTACGGAGTTCATTCCCATTCTAAGCATACAGAGTTCATTCCTAATCTAAGATAGAACAGGACCGAGGTTACGGGTGTAGAGGCTGGACTCGAGCATGTGCTGGTGCCACATTTTTTTCACCCGAGCCACCATCACCGGAGCATCACCGAAGAACCTTGCCGGCAGCATTTTGGTTCCGGCGATTGGAGGGGCTGTGGGGTGTGCGAACATGATGTGCGATGGGTACTGGTACTTGGCCCTTATATTGGCCCCATATCCCTCATCCAACATTGAGAACTCACACCCCCTTAAAGAGGATTTGAGATTTTACAAGTTTGTTGCCAGTAGCCATTAAAGTGTCTGAAATTGGGACACTTTTTTGAAATGGTCACAAAATCCTGTACACATCGAGTTTTTAGCTGAATTTTTTTGTGCATGCCAAAAAAAATACAAGGATCACATCTAGCAAGTTTGAGGCAAAACTCTTCTGAAAAATTTTTAAAAAAATCCGAACTGTAAAAAGTTTTCAAATCATGAAAAATAGAAAAACGGTCGTCTTGCCAATCAAACTTCACATGAAGGCTTAAGGGACCATTGTTTGAATTTACAAGCCTAAAAATGCCATTGGCATCGCAAAAATATGAAGATGTGCCGAAACCCACCTACCACCCTATCGATCCACAGCTTGCGCATCCCGTCTTTCTGGCCGACTTAGTGCCTGCCTGCCTGCCCGCTCATTTCGTCGGTTGGCTTAGACATACGGAGTTCATTCCCAGTCAAAGATCGAACCAAATTGGGGGTTGCGGTAGCAGGATCAGTAGCACGCAGAGGGGAACCCAATCGATCCCCGGCTTACGCATCCTCCCCCTCTGGCTGGCTGAGCGCCCGCACGCTCGTTTTGTGGGTTAACTTAGGCATACGGAGTTCATTCCCAGTCTATTATCCAACCGGACCAAGGGTTGCGGGTGCACATGCTAGGCTCGAGCATGTGCTGGTGCCGTATTTTTTTTTTGCCAGGGGCACCATCACCGAAGAACCTGACCGGCGGCATTGGGGTTCTGGCGATTGGGGGGGTGAGGGTGCCGGTACTTGGCCCTTATATTGGTGCCCTGTCCCTCATCAAACCTTGAGAACTCACACCACCTTATTGAGCATTTGAGATTTTACAGGTTTGCTGCCAGTAGCCATTAAAGCGTCTAAAATGGGACACTTTTTTCAAATGGCCACAAAATCCTATACACTACGAGTTTTTAGCTGAATTTTTTTGTGCATGCCAACAAAATACAAAGATCATGTCTACCAAGTTTGGGGCCAAAACTCCTTCTGAAAGACTTTTAAAAAAATCTTGAACCGTAAAAAGTTTCAAAAATCGAAAAAAATAGAAAACGAGTCGTCTTGCCATGAAACTTCACATGAAGGCTTAAGGGACCATTGTATGAATTTACAAGCCATAAAAATGGCATTCGCATGGTAGAAATATGAAGATGTGCCTAAACCTACCTACCACCCTATCGATCCACGGCTTGCGCATCCCGCCTCTCTGGCCGCGTAGTGCCCGCCCGCCCGCCCGCTCGTTTCGTCGGTTGGCTTAGGCATACGAAGTTCATTCCTAGTCTAAGACTGGACCGGACTGAGGGTTGCGGCAGCATGATCGGTAGTGCACTGAGGGGGACCTGACCGATCCCTGGCTTGCGCATCCTGCCCTCTGGCCGGTTGAGCGCCCGTAGGCTCGTTTCGTGGGTTGACTTTGGCATACGGAGTTCATTCCTAGTCTAAGCATACGGAGTTCAGTCCCAATCTAAGATCAGACCGGATTGAGGGTTACGGGTTCACATGCTGGGCTCGGGCATGTGCTGGTGCCGTATTTTTTTTTCACCTGGGGCACCATCGTCGGAGAACCTGACCGGCGAAATTGGCGTTCTGACAATTGGGGGGGCGGGGGGGGTTTGCGCACATGATATGCGATGGGTGGTGGTACTTGGCCCTTATATTGGCCCCCTATCCTTAAACCTCAAGAACTCACACCCCCTTAAAGAGCATTTGAGATTTTACAGGTTTACTGCCAGTAGCCATTAAAGTGTCTAAAATGGGGACACTTTTTTCCAATGGTCACAAAATCCAGTACACTTGGTGTTTTTAGCTGAATTTTTTTTGCACTCAACAAAATACAAGGACCACGTCTAAAAAGTTTAGGGCCAAAACTTCTTCTGAAAAAATTTTAAAAAAATCCTGAACCGTAAAAAGTTTCAAAAATCATGAAAAATAGAAAACAAGTCGTCTTGCCATGAAACTTCACATGAAGGCTTAAGGGACCATTTTATGAATTTACAAGCCATAAAAATGGCATTGGCATAGCAAAAATATGAAGATGTGCCTAAACCCACCTACCACCCTATCTATCCATGGCTTGCACTTCCTGCCTCTTTGGCCGACGTAGTGCTCGCCCGCCCGTCCGCTCGTTTCGTCGGTTGGCTTAGGCATACGGAGTTCATTCTCAGTCTCAGATCAGATCAGACCGAGGGTTGCAATAGTGGGATCGGCAGCACGCAGAGGGGGACTCGATCGATCCCCGGCTTGTGCATCCTACCCCTTTGGCCAGTTAAGCGCCCTCATGCTCGTTTCGTGGGTTGACTTAGGCATAGGAGTTCATTCCCAGTCTAAGGTCAGCCAGGATCGAGGGTTGCGGGTGCACATGCTGGGCTCAGGCATGTGCTGGTGCCGTATTTTTTTTCGCCCGGGGCACCATCCCCGAAGCATCCCCGGAGAACCTGATCGATGGCATTGGGGTTTCAGCGATTGGGGGGGCCGGGGGGGTTTGTGCACATGATGTGAGATGGGTGCTGGTACTTGGCCCTTATATTGGCCCCCTATCCCTCATCAAACCTCCAGAACTCACACCCCTTAAAGAGCATTTGAGATTTTACAGGTTTGCTGCCAGTAGCCATTAAAGTGTCTGAAATGGGGACATTTTTTTCAAATGGCCACAAAATCCTGTACACTTCGAGTTTTTAGCTGAATTGTTTTGTGCATGCCAACAAAAATAGAAGGATCACATCTACCAAGTTTGGGGCCAAAACTCCTTCTGAAAAAATTTTAAAATAATCACAAACGGTAAAAAGTTTCAAAAATCATGAAAAATAGAAAACGTGTCGTCTTGCCATGAAACTTCACATGAAGGCTTAAAGGACCATTGTATGAATTTACAAGCCATAAAAATGGTAGTGGCATGGTAGAAATATGAAGATGTGCCTAAACCCACCTACCACCCTATCGATCCACGGCTTGTGCATCCCGCCTCTCTGGTCGGCGTAGTGCCCACCCGCTCGTCCGCCCGCTCATTTCATCGGTTGGCTTAGGCATACGGAGTTCATTCCCAGTCTAAGCTTGGACCAGATCGAGGGTTGCGGTAATAGGATCGACAGCACGCAGAGGGTAACTCGATCGATCCCCGACTTGAGCATCCTGCCCCTCTGGCCGACTGAGTACCCGCACGCTCGTTTCATGGGTTGACTTAGGCATACGGAGTTCATTCCCAGTCTAAGATTGGACCGGACCGAGAGTTGCAGGTGCACATACTGGGCTCAGACATGTGCTGGTGCCGTATTTTTTTTTGCCCGGGGCACCATCCCGGAGAACCTGACCGACGGTATTGGGGTTTCTGTGATTGGGGGGACGGGGTGGGTGTGCGCACATGATGTGCGATGGGCGCTGGTACTTGGCCCTTATATTGTCCCCCTATCCCTCATCAAACCTTGAGAACTCACACCCCCTTAAAGAGCATTTGAGATTTTACAGGTTTGCTGCCAGTAGCCATTAAAGTGTCTGAAATGGGGACACTTTTTTCAAATGGTCACAAAATCCTATACACTTCGAGTTTTTAGCTGAATTATTTTGTGCATGCCAACAAAAATACAAGGATCACGTCTACCAAGTTAGGGGCTAAAACTCCTTCTGAAAAATTTAAAAAAATCTTGAATCGTAAAAAGTTTCAAAAATCGTGAAAATAAAAAACGAGTCGTCTTGCCATCAAACTTCACATGAAGGCTTAAGGGACCCATTGTATGAATTCAAGCCATAAAAATGGCATTGGAGCGAAATTATGAAGATGTGCCTAAACCTACCTAGCACCCTATCGATCCACGTTTTGCGCATCCTGCCTCTCTGGCCGGCTTAGTGCCCGCCCGTCCGCTCGTTTAATCGGTTGGCTTAGGCATACGGAGTTCATTCCCAGTCTAAGATCAGACCAGAATAAGGGTTACGGCAGTAGGATCGATGGCACGCAAAGGGGGACCCGGTCGATCCCCGACTTACGCATCCTGCCGCTTTGGCTGGCTAAGCGCCTGCATGCTCGTTTCATGGGTTGACTTAGGCATACAGAGTTCATTCCCAATCTAAGCATACGGAGTTCATTCCCAGTCGAAGATCGGACCGGATCGAGGGTTGCGGGTGCACATTCTAGGCTTGAGCATGTGCTGGTGCTATATATTTTTTTCGCTCGGGGCACCATCGGCGGAGCATCGCCGAAGAACCTGACCGACGGCGTTGGGGTTTCGATGATTGGGGGGGTCGGGGGGTGTGCGCACATGATGTGCGATGGGTGCTGGTACTTGGCCCTTATATTGGCCCCCTATCCCTCATCAAACCTTGAGAACTCACACCCCCTGAAAGAGCATTTGAGATTTTACAGGTTTGCTGCCAATAGCCATTAAAGTGTCTGAAATGGGGAGACTTTTTTCAAATGGTCACAAAATCCTGTACACTTCGAGTTTTTAGCTGAATTTTTTTATGCATGCCAACAAAAATACAAGGATCACGTCTACCAAGTTTTGGGCCAAAACTCCTTCTGAAAAAATTTTAAAAAACTGTCGAACTGTAAAAAGTTTCAAAAATCGTGAAAAATATAAAAATGAGTCATCTTGCCATTAAATATCACATGAAGGCTTAAGGGACCATTGTATGAATTTAAAAGCCATAAAAATGAAGATGTGCCTAAACCCACCTACCACCCTATCGATCCACGGCTTGCGCATCCCGCCTCTCTGGCCGGCGTAGTACCCGCTCACCCGTCCGCCCGCTCGTTTCATCGGTTGGCTTAGGCATACGGAGTTCATTCCCAGTCTTAGATTCGACCAGTCTAAAGGTTGCAGCAACAGGATCGACAGCACACAGAGGGGGACTCGATCGATCCCAGGCTTGTGCATCCTGCCCTCTGGCCGGCTGAACGCCCGCACACTCATTTCGTGGGTTGACTTAGGCATACGGAGTTCATTCCCAGTCTAAAATTGGACCGGATCGAGGGTTACGGGTGCACTTGCTGGGCTCGGGCATGTGCTGGTGTCGTATTTTTTTTCACTCGGGGCACAATCTCTGAGAACCTGATCGACAGCATTCGGGTTTCGATGATTGGGGGGGCGGGGGGGGTGTGCGCAAATAATGTGCGATGGGTGCTGGTACTTGGCCCTTATATTGGCCCCCTATCTATCATCAAACCTCGAGAACTCGAACCCCCTTAAAGAGCATTTGAGATTTTACAGGTTTGCTGCCGGTAGCCATTAAAGTGTCTAAAATGGGGACACTTTTTTCAAATGGTCACAAAATCCTATACACTTCGAGTTTTTAGCTGAATTTTTTTGTGCTTCCGAACAAAAGTACAAGGATCACGTCTACCATAAAATCTCGAATCGTAAACAGTTTTGAAAATCATAAAAAATAGAAAATGAGTCATCTTGCCATGAAACTTCACATGAAGGCTTAAGGGACCATTGTATGAATTTACAAGCCATTAAAATGGCATTGGCACGGCAGAAATATGAAGATGTGCCTAAACCCACCTACGACCCTATCAATCCATGGCTTGCGCATCCCGCCTCTATTGGGTGGCGTAGTGCCCGCCCACCTTTTCGCTCATTTCATCGGTTGGCTTAGGCATACAGAGTTAATTCCCAGTCTAAGATCAGACCGGATCGAAGGTTGCGACAGTAGGATCGAAAGCACACAGAGGGGGACCCGACCGATCCCCGGCTTGTGCATCCTGCCCCTCCGTCCGGTTGAGTGCCCGCACGCTCGTTTCGTGGGTTAACTTTGGCATACGGAGTTCATTCTCAGTCTAAGATCGGACCGAACCGAGGGTTACGGGTGCAGATACTGGGCTCGGGCATGTGCTAGTGTCACATTTTTTTTCGCCTGGGGTAACATCGTCGGAGCATCGTCGAAGAACCTGACCGACGGCATTGGGGTTCCGATGACTGGGGGTACGGGGGGGGTGTGCGCACATGATGTGTGATGGGTGCTTGTACTAGGCCCTTATATTGGCCCCCTATCCCTCAGCAAACCTCAAACACTCACACCCGCTTAAAGAGCATTTGAGATTTTACAGGTTTGCTGCCAGTAGCCATTAAAGTGTCTGAAATGGGGACACTTTTTTCAAATGGTCACAAAATCCTGTACACTTCGAGTTTTTGGCTAAATTTTTTTGTGCATGCCAACAAAAATATAACGATCACGTCTACCAAGTTTGGGGCCAAAACTCCTTCTGGAAAAATTTTAAAAAAATCTCATGCCATAAAAAGTTTCAAAAATCATGAAAAATAGAAAACGAGTCGTCTTGCCATGAAACTTCACATGAAGGCTTAAAGGACCATTGTATGAATGTAAAAGCCATAAAAATGGCAGTGGCATGGCAAAAATATGAAGATGTGCCTAAACCCACCTACCATCCTATCTATCCATGGCTTACGTATCCCGTCTCTCTGGCCGGCGTAGTGCCTGCCCATCAGTCCGTTCGTTTCGTCAGTTGGCTTAGGCATATGGAGTTCATTCCCAGTCTAAGAACAGACCAGACCGAGGGTTGCAGCAGCAAGATTGGCAGCATGTTGAGGGGGACCCGACCAATCCCTGGCTTACGCATCCTACCCCTCTAGCCGGATGAGCACCCGCACGGTTGTTTCATGTGTTGACTTAGCCATACGAAGTTCATTCCCAGTCTAAGATCGGACTGGAACCGAGGGTTGCGCTTGTGCATGCTGGGCTCGGGCATATGCTGGTGTCACATTTTTTTTTGCTCAGGGCACCGTTGCCGGAGCATCGCCACAGAACCTGACCGGCGGCATTGGGGGTCCGACGATTGGGGGGGCCGACGGGGGTGTACGGACATGATGTGCGATGGGTGCTGGTACTTGGCCCTTATATTGGCCCCTTATCCCTCATCAAACCTCGAGAACTCACACCCCCTTAAAGAGCATTTGAGATTTTACAGGCTTGCTGCCAATCGCCATTAAAGTGTCTGAAATGGGGACACTTTTTTCAAATGGTCACAAAATCCTATACACTTCGAGTTTTTAGCTGAATGTTTTTGTGCATGCCCACAAAAATATAAGGATCACGTCTACCAGGTTTGGGGCCAAAACTCCTTCTAAAAAAATTTTAAAAAATCTCGAATCGTAAAAAGTTTCAAAAATCGTAAAAAATAGAAAACGAGTCGTCTTGCCATGAAACTTCACAGAAGCTTAAGAACCATTGTATGAATTTACAAGCCATAAAAATGGCTTGGCACGGTTAGAAATTATGAAGATGTGCCTAAACCCACCTACCACCCTATCGATACATGGCTTGCGCATCCCGCCTCTCTGGCTGGGTAGTGCCCGCGTGTCTGCTCATTTCGTCGGTTGCTTAGCATACAGAGTTCATTCCCAGTCTAAGATTAGACCAGACCGAGGCTTGCGGCAGCAGGATCGGTAGCACGTTGAGGGGGAACCGGTCGATCCCTGGCTTGCGCATCCTGCCCCTCTGGCCGGCTGAGCGCCCGCACGTTCGTTTTGTGGGTTGACTTAGGCATACGGAGTTCATTCCCAGTCTAAGGTCAAACCGGACCGAAGGTTGTGGGTGCACATGCTGGGCTCGAGCTTGTGCTGGTGCCGCATTTTTTTTTCGCCCGGGCCACCATCGCCGGAGCATCACCAGAGAACCTGATCGACGACATTGGGGTTCCGACGATTAGGGGGCCGGGCGGGGTGTGCACTCATGATGTGCGATGGCTGCGGGTACTTGGCCCTTATATTGGCCCCCTATCACTCATCAAACCTCGAGGACTCACACCCCCTGAAAGAGCATTTAAGATTTTACAGGTTTGCTGCCAGTAGCCATTAAAGTGTTCGAAATGGGGACACTTTTTTCAAATGGTCACAAAATCCTATGCACTTCGAGTTTTTAGCTGAATGTTTTTTGTTCACACCAACAAAAATACAAGGATCACGTCTACCAAGTTTGGGTCCAAAACTCTTTTTGAAAAAATTTTAAAAAAATCTTAAGTCGTAAAAAGTTTCAAAAATCGTGAAAAATAGAAAACGAGTCGTCTTGCCATTAAAACTTCACATGAAGGCTTAAAGGACCATTGTATGAATTTACAAGCCATTAAAATGGCATTGGCATGGCAGAAATATGAAAATGTGCCTAAACCCACCTACTACCCTATCGATCCACGGCTTGCGCATCCCGCCTCTCTGGTCGGCGTAGTGCCCGCTCGCCGACCTGCTTGTTTCGTCGGTTGGCTTAGGCATACGGAGTTCATTCCCAATCTAAGAGTGGACCAGAATGAGGGTTACAGATGTAGGATCGATAGCACGCTGGGGGGGACCCAACCGATCCTCGACTTACGCATCCTGCCCCTCTGGCCGGTTGAGCACCCGCACGCTCGTTTCATGGGTTGACTTAGGCATACGGAGTTGATTCCCAGTCGAAGCATATGGAGTTCATTCCCAGTCTAAGATCGGACCGGACCGAGGGTTGCAGGTGCACATGCTAGGCTAGGGCATGTGCTGGTGCCGCATTTTTTTCGCCCAGGGCACCATCGTCGGAGAACTTGAATCTTACAAGGCATAAGGGACCATTGTATGAATTTACAAGGCATAAAAATGGCATTGGCTCGGCAAAAATATGAAGATGTGCCTAAACCCACCTACCACCCTATCGATCCACGGCTTGCGCATCCCGCCTCTTTGGCCGATGTAGTGCCCGCCCGCCGCCGCTCGTTTCATCGGTTGGCTTAGGCATACGGAGTTCATTCCCAGTCTAAGATCGAACCGAACCGAGGGTTGCAGCAGTAGGATCGGCAGCTCGTAGAGGAGGACCCGATCGATCCCCGGCTTACCTATCCGGCCCTCTGGCCGACTGAGCGCCCGCACGCTCGTTTCGTGGGTTGACTTAGGCATACGGAGTTCATTCCCAGTCTAAGCATACGGAGTTCATTCCCAGTCTAAAATCAGACCAGACCGAGAGTTGAGGGTGCACATGCTAGGCTCGAGCATGTGCTGGTGCCGCATTTTTTTTTCTCTCGGGGCACCATCGTCGGAGAACCTGACCGGCGGCATTGGGGTTCCGACGATTGGGGGGCGGGGGGGTGTGCGCACATGATGTGCGATGGGTGCTGGTACTTGGCCCTTATATTTGCCCGCTATCCCTCATCAAACCTCGAGAACTCACACCCCCTTAAAGAGCATTTGAGATTTTACAAGTTTGCTGCCAGGAGCCATTAAAGTGTTTGAAATTGGGACACTTTTTTCAAATGGTCACAAAATCCTGTACACTTCAAGTTTTTAGCTGAATGTTTTTGTGCATGCCAACAAAAATACAAGGATCACGTCTAATGAAGTTTGGGGCCAAAACTCCTTCTGAGATAATTTTAAAAAAATCTCAAATCGTAAAAAATCTCAAAAATCATGAAAAATAGAAAACGAGTCATCTTGCCAAGAAACTTCACATGCAGGCTTAAGGGACCATTGTATGAATTTACAAGCCATAAAAATGGCATTGGCGTGCCAGATATAAGAAGATGTGCCTAAACCCACCTACCACCCTATCGATCCACGGCTTGTGCATCCCGCCTCTCTGGCCGGTATAGTGCCTACCTACCCGCCCACCCACTTATTTCATCGGTTGGCTTAGGCATACGGAGTTCATTCCCAGTCTATGATTGGGTCAGACCAGGGTTGACAGAGTAGATCGACAGCCACTGAGGGGGACCGATCGATCCCGGCTTGTGCGTGCTCCGGCGGTAGCACCCTACGCCAGGTTGACTGGATGAAGTTCATTCCAGCCAGGATAACGGAGTTCATTCCCATCTAGATCGGACCAGAGAGGTATGGGTGCACATGCTGGGTTCAGGCATGTACTGGTGTCACTTTTTTTTTGCCGGGGCACATCCATGAGCATCGTGGAGAACCTGACCGACGGCATTGGTTCCGTGAATTGGGGGGTGCCTGGGGCTGTGCGTAAATGATGTAAGATGGGTGCTGGTATTGGCCTTATATTGGCCCCCTATCCCTCATCAAACCTCGAGAACTAACACCTCTTAAAGAAGGCATTTGGATATTTTACAGGTTTGCTGCCAGTAGCTATTAAAGTGTCTAAAATGGGGACACTTTTTTCAAATGGTCACAAAATCCTGTACACTTTGAGTTTTTAGCTGAATTGTTTTGTGCATGCCAACAAAAATACAAGGATCACGTCTACCAAGTTTGGGGCCAAAACTCCTTCTGAAAAAATTTTTAAAAATCTCAAACCGTAAAAAGTTTCAAAAATCGTGAAAAATAGAAAACGAGTCGTCTTGCCATGAAACTTCACATGAAGGCTTAAGGGACCATTGTATGAATTTACAAGCCATAAAAATGGCATTGGCATGGCAAAGATATGAAGATGTGCCTAACCCACCTACCACCCAATCGATCCACTGGCTTGCGCATCCCGCCTCTCTGGCCGACGTAGTGCCCGCCCGCCCGCCCGCTCGTTTCATCGGTTGGTTAGGCATACGGAGTTCATTCCCCGTCTAAGATTGGTCCGGACTGAGGGTTACGGCACCAAGATCGGCAGCACGCTAAGGGGGACCCAGCTGATCCACACACTCATTTCGTGGGTTGACTTAGGTATACGGAGTTCATTCCCAGTCTAAGATCGGATCAGACCGAGGGTTGTGGGTGCATAGGCTGGGCTTGAGCATGTGCTGGTGCCGTATTTTTTTTCACCCGGGCCACCATCACCAGGAGCATCGCCAGAGTACCTGACCAGCGGTATTGGGGTTCCGACGATTGGGGGGGCTGGGGGGTGTGCGCATGTGATGTGCGATGGGTGCTAGTACTTGGTCCTTGTATTGGCCCCCTATCCCTCATCAAACCTCGAGAACTAACACCCCCTTAAAGAGCATTTGATATTTTACAGGTTTGCTGCCAGTAGCTATTAAAGTGTCTGAAATGGGGACACGTTTTTCAAATGGTCACAAAATCCTGTACAATTCAAGTTTTTAGCTGAATTTTTTTATGCATGCCCAAAAAAATACAAGGATTACGTCTACCAAGTTTGGGGCCAAAACGTCATCTCAAAAAAAATTAAAAAAATCCCGAATCGTAAAAGGTTTCAAAAATCATGAAAAATAGAAAATGCGTCGTCTTGCCATGAAACTTCACATGAAATTTTAAGGGACCATTGTATGAATTTACAAGCCATAAAAATGGCATTGGCATGGTAGAAATATGAAGATGTGCCTAAACCCACCCACCACCCTATCGATCCACGGCTTGCGCATCCCGCCTCTCTAGTCAGCGTAGTGCCCGCCCACCTACCCGCTCGTTTCATCGGTTGGCTTAGGCATACGGAGTTCATTCCCAGTCTAAGATTAGACCAGACCGAGGGTTGCGGTAGCAGGATCAGTAGCACGCTGAGGGGGACTCGATCGATCCCCGACTTGCGTATCCTGCAACTTTGGCTGGCTGAGCACCCGTACGCTCATTTCATGGGTTGACTTAGGCATACGGAGTTCATTCCCAGTCTAAGATCAGACCGGACCGAGGGTTGTGGGTGCACATGCTGGGCTCGGGCAGGTGCTGGTGCCACAATTTTTTTCACCTGAGGCACCATCGTTGGAGCATCATCAAAAAACCTGACCGGTGGCATTGGGGTTCCGACGATTGGGGGGCCAGTGGGTGTGCGCACATGATGTGCGATGGGTGCTGGTACTTGGCCCTTATATTGGCCCCCTATCCCTCATCAAACCTCAAGAACTCACACCCCCTTATAGAGCATTTGAGATTTTACAGGTTTGCTGCCAGTAGCCGTTAAAGTGTCTGAAATGGGGACATTTTTTTCAAATGGTCACAAAATCCTATACACTTTGAGTTTTTAGCTGAATTTTTTTGTGCATACCAAAAAAAATACAAGGATCATGTCTACCAAGTTTGGGGCCAAAACACCTTCTGAAGAAATTTTAAAAAAATCCTGTACCATAAAAAGTTTCAAAAATCATGAAAAATAGAAAACGAGTCATCTTGCCATCAAAGTTCACATGAAGGCTTAAGAGACCAATGTATGAATTTATAAGCCATAAAAATGGTATTGGCACAGCAAAAATATGAAGAAGAGCCAAAACCCACCTACCACCCTATCGATCCACGGCTTACGCATCACGCCTCTCTGGCCGGCGTAGTGCTCGCCCGTTCGCTCGTTTCGTCCGTTGGCTTAGGTATACGGAGTTCATTCCTAGTCTAAGACCGAACCAAATAGAGGGTTGCAGCAACAAGATCAGTAGCACGCTAAGGGGAACCCGACCAATCCCCGGCTTGCGTATCCTGCCCCTCTGGCTGGCTTAACGCCCGCACGCTCGTTTCGTGGGTTGACTTAGGCATACGGAGTTCATTCCCAGTCTAAGCATATAGAGTTCATTCCTAGTCTAAGATCGGATCGAATCGAGGGTTGCAGGTGCACATGGTGGGCTCTAGCATGTGCTGGTGCTGCATTTTTTTCGCCCGGGGCACCATCATCGGAGAACCTGACCAGCGGCATTAGGGTTCCAATGATTGGCGGGCGGGGGGGTGTGCACACATGATGTGCGATGGGTGCTGGTACTTGGCCGTTATATTGGCCCCCTATCCCTCATCAAACCTCGATAACTCACACCCCTTTAAAGAGCATTTGAGATTTTACAGGTTTGCTGCCAGTAACCATTAAAGTGTCTAAAAAGGGGTCACTTTTTTCAAATGGTCACAAAATCCTGTACACATCGATTTTTTAGCTGAATATTTTTGTGCATGCCAAAAAAAATACAAGGATCACGTCTACCAAGATTGGGGCCAAAACCCCTTCTAAAAAAATTTAAAAAAAATCTCGAACCGTAAAAAGTTTCAAAAATTGTGAACAATAGAAAACGAGTCATCTTTCCATGAAACTTCACATGAAGGCCTAAGGGACCATTGTATGAATATGAAGATGTGCCTAAACCCACCTACCACCTTATCGATCCATGGCTTACGCATCCGCATCAATGGCCAGTGTAGTGCCCGCCCGTCCGCCCGCTCATTTCGTCGGTTGGCTTAGGCATACGGAGTTCATTCCTAGTCTAAGATCGAAATGGACAGAGGGTTGCGGTAGCAGGATTGGCAGCATGCTGAGGGGGACCTGACCGATCCCCATCATGTGCATCCTGCCCCTCTGGCTGGCTGAGCACCCCCATGCTCGTTTCATGGGTTGACTTAGGCATAGGAGTTCATTCCCAGTCTAAGCATACGGAGTTCATTCCCAATCTAAGATCAGATCGGATCGAGGGTTGCGGGTGCACATGCTAAGCTCAGGCATGTGCTGGTGCCGCATTTTTTGTCATCCGGGGCACCATCGCCGGAGCATTGTCAGAGAACCTGACCGATGACATTGGGGTTCTGGCGATTGGGGGGCCAGGGGGTGTGCGCACATGATGTGTGATGGGTGCTGGTACTTGGCCCTTATATTGGCCCCCTATCCCTCATCAAACCTTGAGAACTCACTCCCCCTTAAAGAGCATTTGAGATTTTACAAGTTTGCTGCCAGTAGCCATTAAAGTGTCTGCAATGGGGACACCTTTTTCAAATGGTCACAAAATCCTGTACACTATGAGTTTTTAGCTGAATTTTTTTATGGATGGCACAAAAAATACAAGGATCACATCAGCCAAGTTTGATGCCAAAACTCCTTCTGAAAAAATTTTTAAAAAATCTCGAACTGTAAAAAGTTTCAAAAATCGTGAAAAATAGAAAACGAGTCGTCCTGCCATGAAACTTCACATGAAGGCTTAAAGGACCATTGTATGAATTTACAAGACATAAAAATGGCATTGGCATGGTAGAAATATGAAGATGTGCCTAAACCCACCTACCACCCTATCGATCCACGGCTTGCGCATCCCGCGTCTCTGACCGGCGCAATGCCTGCCCGCCTACCCGCTCGTTTCATCGATTGGCTTAGGCATACGGAGTTCATTCCTAGTCTAAGATCAGACCAGAACAAAGGTTGTGGCAGCAGGATTGGCCGCACACTGTGGGGGACCCGACCGATCCTCGGCTTACGCATCCTGCCCCTCTAGCCGACTGGGCGCCCGCACGCTTGTTTCGTGGGTTGACTTAGGCATACGGAGTTCATTCCCAGTCTAAGCATACAGAGTTCATTCCCAGTCTAAGAACGGACCAGACGAGGGTTGCGGGTGCACATGCTAGGCTTGGGCATGTGCTGGTGCAGCATTGTTTTTCGCCCGGGGCACCATTGCCGGAGAACCTGACCGACGGCATTGGGGGGTCGGGGGGGTGTGCGCACATGATGTGCGATGGGTGCTGGTACTTGGCCTTTATATTGGCCCCCTATCCCTCATCAAACCTCAAGAACTCACCCCCTTAAAGAGCATTTGAGATTTTACAGGTTTGCTGCTAGTAGCCATTAAAGTGTCTGAAATGGGGACACTCTTTTCGAATGGTCACAAAATCCTGTACACTTCGATTTTTTAGCTGAATTTTTTTGTGCATGGCAACAAAAATACAAGGATCACGTCTACCAAGTTTGGGGCCAAAACTCCTTCTGAAAAATTTTTAAAAAAATCCCGAACCGTAAAAAGTTTCAAAAATCATGAAAAATAGAAAACGAGTCGTCTTGCCATGAGGCTCCACATGAGGGCTTAAGGGACTATTGTATGAATTTACAAGCCATAAAAATGGCATTGGCATGGTGAAAATGTGAAGATGTGCCTAAACCCACCTACCACCCTATCGATCCACGGCTTGCACATCCCGCCTCTCTGGTCGACGTAGTGACCGCCCGCCGCCCCACTCGTTTCGTCGGTTGGCTTAGGCATATGGAGTTTATTCCCAATCTAAGATTGGACCAGATTGAGGGTTGTGGTAGCAGGATCAGCAACACGTAGAAGGGGACCCGACCGATCCCTGGCTTGCGTATCCTGCCACTTTGGCTGGCTGAGCGCCCGCACGCTCCTTTCGTGGGTTGACTTAGGCATACGGAGTTTATTCCCAGTCTAAGATTGGACCAGATTGAGGGTTGTGGTAGCAGGATCGGCAACACGTAGAAGGGGACCCGACCGATCCCTGGCTTGCGTATCCTACCACTCTGGCTGGCTGAGCGCCCGCACGCTCCTTTCGTGGGTTGACTTAGGCATACGGAGTTCGTTCCCAGCCTAAGCATACGGAGTTCATTTAAAATCTAAGATCAGACCAGACCGAGGTTTACGGGCGCACATGCTGGGCTTGGGCATGTGCTGGTGTCGCATTTTTTTCGCCCGGGCCACCATCGTCTAAGCATCACCAGAGAATCTGACCGACGGCATTGGGGTTCCGGCGATTGGGGGCGCTGGGGGTATGCGCACATGATGTGCGATGGGTGCTGGTACTTGTCCCTTATATTGGCTCCCTATCCCTCATCAAACCTCAAGAACTCACACCCCCTTAAAGAGCATCTGAGATTTTACAGGTTTGCTGCCAGTAGCCATTAAAGTGTCTGAAATGGCGACACTTTTTTCAAATGGTAATGAAATCCTGTACACTTTGAGTTTTTAGCTGAATTTTTTTGTGCATGCCACCAAAAATACAAGGATCACGTCAACCAAGTTTGATGCCAAAACTCCTTCTAAAAAAATTTTGAAAAAATCCCGAACCGTAAAAAGTTTCTAAAATCATGAAAAATAGAAAACGAGTCGTCTTGCCATGAAACTTCACATGAAGGCTTAAGGGACCACTGTATAAATTTACAAGCCATAAAAATGGCATTGGCATGGTAGAAATATAAAGATGTGTCTAAACCCACCTACCACCCTATCGATCCACTGCTTGCGCATCCCGCCTCTCTGGCCGACGTAGTGCCCGCCTGCTCGTTTCGTCGGTTGGCTTAGGCATACGGAGTTCATTCCCAGTCTAAGATCAGACCAGACTGAGGGTTGTGGTAGTAGGATCAGCAGCACGCTGAGGGGGACCCGACCAATCCCTGGTTTGCGCATCCTGCCCCTCTAGCCGGCTGAGCCCTCGCACGCTCGTTTCGTGGGTTGACTTAGGCATACGGAGTTCATTCCCAGTCTAAGCATACAGAGTTCATTCCCAGTCTAAGATCGGATCAGACTGAAGGTTACGAGTGCACATGCTGGGCTCGGGCATGTGCTGGTGTCGTATTTTTTTTCGCCCGGGGCAACATCGCCGGAGCATCGCCAAAGAACCTGACCGACGGCATTGGGGTTCCGACGATTGGGGGGGCCGGGGGGTGTGCGCACATGATGTGCGATGGGTGCTGGTACTTGGCCCTTATATTGGCCCCCCATCCCTCATCAAACCTCCAGAACTCACACCCCCCTAAAGAGCATTTGAGATTTTACAGGTTTGCTGCCAGTAGCCATTAAAGTGTCTAAAATGAGGCACTTTTTTCAAATGGTCACAAAAACCTATACACTTCGAGTTTTTAGCTGAATTTTTTTGTGCATGCCCACAAAAATACAAGTATTGCGTCTTCCAAGTTTTGGGCCAAAACTCCTTCTGAAAGAATTTAAAAAAATCTCAAACCGTAGAAAGTTTCAAAAATCGTGAAAAATAGAAAACGAGTTATCTTGCCATGAAACTTCACATGAAGGCTTAAGGGACCATTGTATGAATTTACAAGCCATAAATACGGCATTGGAAAAGCTAAAATATGAAGATGTGCCTAAACCCACCTACCAACCTATCGATCCATGGCTTATGCATCCCGCATCTCTGGCTGGCGTAGTGCCCGCCCGTCCGCCCGCTCGTTTCGTCGGTTGTCTTAGGCATACAGAGTTAATTCCCAGTCTAAGATTGGACCAGACCGAGGGTTATGGCAGCAAGATCGGTAGCATGCTGAGGGGAACCCGATCGATCCTCGGCTTGCGCATCCTGCCCTCTGGCCGGTTGAGCGCCCGCACGCTCGTTTCGTGGGTTGACTTAGGCATACGGAGTTCATTCCCAGTCTAAGCATATGGAGTTCATTCCCAGTCTAAGATCGGATCGGACCGAGGGTTGAGGGTGCACATGCTGGGCTCGGGCATGTGCTGGTGCCACATTTCTTTTTGCCGGGGCACCATCGTCAAAGCATCGCAGGAGAACCTAACCGGCGGCATTAGGGTTCTGATGATTGATGGGCCCGGGGGGTGTGCGCACATGATGTGCGATAGGTGCTGGTACTTGGCCCTTATATTGGCCCCCTATCCCTCATCAAACCTTGAGAACTCACACCTCTTTAAAGAGCATTTGAGATTTTACAGGTTTGCTTCCAGTAGCCATTAAAGTGTCTGAAAAGGGGACACTTTTTTCAAATGGTCACAAAATCCTATGCACTTCGAGTTTTTAGCTAAATTTTTATGTGCATGCCCAAAAAAATACAAGGATCACGTCTACCAAGTTTGGGGCTGAAACCCCTTCTGAAAAAAGTTAAAAAAATCTGGAACCGTAAAAAGTTTCAAAAAGCGTGAAAAAAAAAACGAGTCGTCTTGCCATGAAACTTCACATGAAGGCTTCAGGGACCATTGGATGAATTTACAAGCCAAAAAAATGGCATTGGCATGGCAGAAATATGAAGATGTGCCTAAACCCACCTACCACCCTATCGATCCACCGCTTGCGCATCCTGCCTCTCTGGTCGGCATAGTGCCCGCCCACTCGCCCGCTCGTTTCATCGGTTGGCTTAGGCGTACGGAGTTTATTCCTAGTCTAAGTTTAGACTGAACCGAGGGTTGCGACAGTAGGATCGGCAGCATGCTGAGGGGGACCCGACCAATCCTCGGCTTGCGCATCCTGCCCCTCTGGCCGGCTGAGCGCCCGCACGCTCGTTTCGTGGGTTGACTTAGGCATACGGAGTTCATTCCCAGTCTAAGATTGAACTGGACTGAGGGTTGCAGGTGCACATGCTGGGCTCGGGCATGTGCTGGTGCCGCATTTTTTTTTGCCTAGGGCACCATTGCCGGAGCATCATCGGAGAACCTGATTGGAGGCATTGGGGTTCCGACGATTGGGGAGGCCGGGGAGGGTGTGCGCACATGATTTACGATTGGTGCTGGTATTTGGCCCTTAAATTGACCCTCTTTCCCTTATCAAACCTCGAGAACTCACACCCCTTTAAGGACCATTTGAGATTTTACAAGTTTGCAGCCAGTAGCCATTAAAGTGTCTAGAATGGGGACACTTTTTTGAAATGGTCACAAAATCCTGTACACTTTGAGTTTTTAGCTGAATTTTTTTGTGCATGTGAAAAAAAATACGAAGATCACGTCTACCAAGTTTGGGGCCAAAACTCCTTCTGAAAAAATTTAAAAAAAATCCCAAACTGCAAAAAGTTTTGAAAATCGTGAAAAATAGAAAACGAGTCGTCTTGCCATGAAACTTCACATGAAGGCTTAAGGGACCATTGTATGAATTTACAAGCCATGAAAATGGCATTGGCATGGCAGAAATATGAAGATGTGCCTAAACCCACCTACTACCCTATCGATCCACAGCTTACGCATCCCGCCTCTCTGGCCGACGTAGTGCCCTCCCGCTCGCCCGCTCATTTCGTCGGTTGGCTTAGGCATATGGAGTTCATTCCCAGTCTAAGATCAAACCAAACTGAGTGTTGTGGTAGCAGGATCGGTAGCACACTGAGGGGGACCTGGTCGATCCCCGACTTGCGCATCCTGCCACTCTGGCCGGCTGAGCGCCCGCACGCACGTTTCATGGGTTGACTTAGGCATACGGAGTTCATTCCCAGTCTAAGATCGGACCGGACCGAGGGTTACAGGTGCACATGCTATGCTCAAGCATGTGCTGGTGCCGTATTTTTTTTCACCCGGGGCGCCATCGTCGGAGCATTGTCGGAGAACCTGACCGGCGACATTGGGGTTCCGACGATTGGGGGGGCCGAGGGGGTGTGCGCACATGATGTGCGATGGGTGCTGGTACTTGGCCCTTATATTGGGCCACTATCCCTCATCAAACCTTGAGAACTCACACCCCCTTAAAGAGCATTTGAGATTTTACAAGTTTGCTGCTAGTAGCCATTAAAGTGTCTGGAATGGGGCACTTTTTTCAAATGGTCACAAAAATGTATACACTTCAAGTTTTTAGCTAAATTTTTTTGTGCATGCCCACAAAATATACAAGTATCGCATCTACCAACTTTTGGGCCAAAACTCCTTCTGAAAAAATTTAAAAAAATCTTGAACCATAAAAAGTTTCAAAAATCGTGAAAAATATAAAACGAGTCGTCTTGCCATGAAACTTCACATGAAGGCTTAAGGGACCATTGTATGAATTTACAAGCCATAAATACAGCATTGGAAAAGATGAAATATGAAGATGTGCCTAAACCCACCTACCAACCTATCGATCCACTGTTTACGCATCCTGCCTCTCTCGCTGGCGTAGTGCCTGCCCGCCCGCCCGCTCATTTCGTCGGTTGTCTTAGGAATCCGGAGTTAATTCCCAGTCTAAGATTGGACAAGACCGAGGGTTATGGCAGCAAGATCAGCAGCACGCTGAGGGGGACCCGATCGATCCCTCGGCTTGCGCATCCTGCCCCTCTGGCCGACTGAGCGCCCGCACGCTCGTTTCGTGGGTTGACTTAGGCATACGGAGTTCATTCCAGTCTAAGCATATGGAGTTCATTCCCAGTCTAAGATCGGACCGGACCGAGGGTTGTGGGTGCGCATGCTGGGCTCGAGCATGTACTGGTGCCCTATTTTTTTTCACCCGGGGCACCATCACCGGAGCATCGCTGGAGAACCTGACCGGCGGCATTAGGGTTCTGGTGATTGGGGGGTCGGGGGGTGTGCGCACACGATGTGCGATGGGTACTGGTACTTGGCCCTTATATTGGCCCCCTATCCCTGTCATAACGTCTAGATCCGAGGACCTATCGCTAGACATTGACTTTTAGGAGTCGCCACCAATCTTTTTTATCTAAGTGCGATTGGCCACCTAAAGAATATGTCCTTTCAGGGAACACCTAAGTTAAAGGGCCCCTAAAAGAATAGGTTCAGGTCTACTAACCAGAACAGAGTTCGAGAGTTCGGTTACATGTGAGGAAGGTTATAGCATCCTCACAACGCCCATCAAAAGATGGTACCAGCATAACTTTGTGTTATCCAAATAGCCTTAAAATTTTACCAAGTAATTAATTATTGGAAATTATTCTCAATTGACTCTAATCAGTGGCTTTGCTCACTGTTCTTTTCTGTGTTTTGCTTCTGTTCTAGGAGGTCTTTTTTATAGGGATTGATCAGGAGTTCCTGATCAATCCCAATTCCTCTTTGGATGGGGATTCAATCTTTGAATCCAATCTGGACTCTTCTGATTGAATCCACATTCACAGTAGGATTCTTCAGCCTTCAATCACAGCATCAAAATAATAATAATAATAATAATAATCAAATAAATGAAAAAGAAAAAAAAATAATAACAGATAATCAAAAATAAAATAAGATAAATCCAAAAAATATTACAAGATAAAAATAATAATAATAAATAAATAAATTATAATATAATAATAAATATATAACTATATAAATAAAATACATATAAATATTAACAAAACAATAAATAAATAAATAAAGATATACATATATTAATACATTGTAATAATATAAATAAATAATAAAATGCCTAAAATATAAAAAAAATAAAAACAAAAATAAAAATAATACAAAATAAGAATCGAATTGGGCCTACCCGTTTGGGCTAGGCCCAATTGATCCAGGCCTGGACCAAATTGGGTGTCTATAGCTGCCCCTCTTTGCACATTTTCACTTTTTTGTTTTTTTTATTTTTTGTTTTTTTATTTTTTTGTTTTTGTTTTTGAACAAAGCTCCTATAAACAATGGCTCAACGACTTTGAGAAAAATAAAATTGCTCCTCTAAACAGAGGCACCACGACTTTGGAAAGTAAATTGCTCCTCTAAACAGAGGCACCATGACTTTTGGAAAGTAAATTGCTTCTTGACAAACATGTCCAAAGGAGTTGAAAGTTGTGTTTGAAGGAATTTCAGGAGATTATGCCCAAAGGTCTTATAAATCAACCCTGATACCAAAAGACATCCTATTTCAAGGATTAGGACCTTACCTGACGAGTTTCCTTTCAAATTTGCGAAATATCTTCATATCTGTCTTCTCTATGTGGGATGTTGGAACACGCCTGCTTCTTGAATTTATGCACTATACTTTCCTGAAAGTAGTGCATGCTATGCAATGCATATGAATTTCAATGCATGCTATGCAGATGTTGGCCAATTAATTCCTATTCAATGTATGGTACTCAGGTTTCTTAAGCTCTTTTTTTTCTTGGGCATCAAACCTTTTGATTCTTTAAAGATCCAATTACACTACTCTTTTAAGATCAAGCCAGTGTAGCTCTTAATTGTCGCTTCCACTCACATTCTTCTTGTAAGAAATCTTTTCCCAGATTCAATGTCCTAATCAGGAACTGAACATCTCGATTTTGCCTTTATCACTCTTGACTTATTCAATGTAATGTAAAAAATCTTTCATGTTGTTTTTCATTTATCAATCATTATTTTAAACTCAAAAAATAAGAATGCATTTGCACATTTCTTCCATGGTGGGGTATTAAGAAGAAAAGGATCTGAATGGTTGAGAAATAGTCATATAAAAAGACATAAAGAATGAAATAGAATGTCTCTTATTAGCAGAATGTTGACTAATTTCAGCCAAGGGAGAATTACAAGGATAGGCATGGGGACAAAGCCTAAAATGAACAATTAGATAATCACGATAACACATCTCAAAGTTTTTTTCTGAAAACCCAATCCTCTGATGTATTTAACAACTTGGAACTTTTTCGAATTTGCTAGCCTCCATATCAGCGGACTTTAAAATTTGATGCTGTATTCTCCTTATCTAAGCTGCCTTTTCAGGTTTTCAACTTAGATAAATCCCCTATGACTCAAACCGCCCTTTTAGGGTTTTTTCATTTTTTTCATTTTTTTCATTTTTTTCACCTTTTTTATTTTTTCAAGCATAGTATTTCTTCACAGCATCAGAATTTATAGGATGGGGTAAATCATTTCCATCCATCCAGTCAGTATCAGCGCTCCACCTAGAAAAGCCCGTTTCACCACATACGACCCTTCTCAATTCGGAGTCCATTTTTCTCTACTATCGTGCTGGATTGGGAGAATTCTTTTCAAAACCAACTCTCCTTCTCGAAAGTAGTGGGGTCGAATCTTCTTATCATGAGCCCTCATCATTCTTTTTTGATATAGCTGACCATGACACAGTGCAGTCAATCTCTTTTCTTCTATGAAATTTAACTGCTCATAACGTTCTCGAATCCAGTCAGCTTCTTCCAATTCGACTTCTTTTAAGACTCTCAAAGAAAGGATCTCTACTTCCACTGGTAGTACAGCTTTCATCCCATAAACCAAAGAAAATGGGGTTGCCCCAGTAGAGGTGCGAACTGACGTTCGATATGCATGCAATGCAAATGGCAAATTCTCATGCCAATCTTTGTAAGTCTCGGTCATCTTCTCTAAAATCCTCTTTATGTTCTTATTGGCTGCCTCAACTGCCCCATTCATTTTCGGACGGTATGGTGTCGAGTTATAATGCTTGATCTTGTATTGAGCACATATTTCTTGCATCATCTTACTATTTAGATTCTTAGCATTGTTTGAAATAATTCTCTCCGAAAGTCCATATCTACAGATGATCTTTTTCTTTATGAATTTACAAACCACGGAGCGTGTCACATTTGCATATGATGCTGCTTCTACCCATTTTGTGAAATAATCTATCATGACAAAAATGAATATGTGCCGGTTAGAAGCCTTTGGGGTGATTGGGCCAATGACATCCATGCCCCACATTGAAAATGGCCATGGTGGTGCCATAACATGTAAAGCAGATGGTGGAGCATGGATCTTATCAGCATATATCTGGCATTTATGGCATTTACGAGCATAGTCAATGCAATCGTTCTCCATCATCAACCAGTAATATCTCGCTCTCATGATCTATCTTACCATCACATGTCCACTAGTATGTGCCCCACATATTCCATCATGCACCTCTTTAATGATTTTCTTCGCTTCAGTCTCATTTACGCACCTTAATAATACTTGATCCTTGCTTTTTTTGTACAGGACATCCCCATCCAGGAAAAAGCTCATAGCCAATCTTCGGATGACCCTTTTATCATTTTTTGTTGCTTGAACTGGATACTGCTGATCCTTGACATACTGTAAGATGTCATAATACCAGGGCTTTCCATCTTCTTCTCCCTCTACATTAGAACAATAAGCTGGTATATCCTTAACATCTAACTTGATGGGCTGAATGTCGATATTATCGTTAATTCGAATCATTATAGCCAGAGTAGCCAATGCGTCAGCAATCAAATTCTCTTCTCGAGGTAAGTGATCAAATTGGATATCTTCAAATTGTTTCACCAACTCTAGAATATACTTATGATATGGAACGAGTTTTGAATCTCTCATATCTCATTCTCCTTTCAACTGATATATGACTGGATATGAGTCTCCAAACACTTTCAGTACTTTCACTCTTCTATCTATAGCAGCTTGCAAGCCCATGACACGTGCCTCATATTCAGTGATGTTATTTATGCAATTAAAATTTAACCTCGCTGTTATATGACAATATTGTTCTTCTGGAGAAATCAGAATTACCCCAATTCTATGCCCCAAGGCATTAGCAGCTCCATCAAAGTAAATTCTCCAACCTTTTTCTACATGTTCCCCTTTCTCCGGTTGGGAAATAGTCATTAAGTCTTCGTTAGGGAATTTCAGCTTCATCGGCTCATAGTCTTCAGTAGCACGATCTGCAAGAAATTCTACTATAGCGCCTCTTTTTATTGCTTTTTGGCTCATGTATATAATATCGTATTTCGAGAGCATTACTTGCCATTTAACAATTCTCCCAGACAAAAAAGGTTTCTCGAAGATATACTTAATTGGATCCAGTTTTGCTATGAGCCATGTAGTATGATAGAGCATATACTATCTGAGTCTTTTGGCAGTCCACGCTAATGCACAACACATTTTCTCCAATGAAGAATACTTGGATTCATATTCAGTGAACCTTTTACTCAGATAGTAAATAGCTCTCTCCTTTCGGCTGGCCTTGTCTTGCTGTCCCAGCACACATCTCATTGAACCTTCACATACAATTAAGTATAAGATTAAAGGTTTCCCTGGAACAGGTGGCACCAATACTGGAGGGTTCGATAAATATTGCTTAATTTTATCAACGCCTCTTGATATTCTTCATTCCATTTCCCAGGATTATTCTTACGGAAAAGCTTAAAATATGGGAATCACATTTGTAAGTAAGCTGAGAGATTGAACCGAGAAATGTAGTTCAATCTCCCCAGAAAACCTCAAACTTTTTTTGGTATGCTGGGAGGTGACAAATTCTGGATGGCCCGTATCTTATCAGGATCGACTTCAATTCCTCCTTTCACTGACCACGAAAGCCTAGCAACTTCCTGACTTTACGCCCAAAGGTGCACTTTGGCTAGGTTTAATTTGAGCTAAAATTTTTTCAATGTTTCAAATAACTTTCTGAGGCTAGTAACATGATCTTCATCCTTACAAGACTTTGCAATCATATCGTCTACATACACCTCAATCTCTTTGTGCATCATGTCATGGAAGAGTGTTACCATGGCTCTTTGATATGTTGCCCCAGCATTCTTTAGCCTAAAAGGCATGACTTTATAGCAGAAGGTTCCCCACATGGTCACAAAAGTAGTCTTTTCCATATCCTTCGTAGCCATTTTTATCTGATTATACCCCGAAAAACCATCCATAAAGGAAAAAATTGAATGCTTAGCCGTGTTATCTACTAGTGTGTCAATATGAGGCAAAGGAAAGTTATCTTTTGGGCTAGCCTTATTTAAGTCCCGATAGTCTACACACATTCATACTTTTCCATCTTTTTTAAGGAACTAGGACTATATTGCTACCCATTCTGGATACTTAGCCACTTGTAGAAAACCTGCATCAAATTGTTTCTTCACCTCCTTTTTAATCTTTAGTAGCATTTCGGGCTTCATCCGTCTCAGTTTCTGCTGAACTGGCTTACATTCTGGCTTTAAAGGTAACCTATGCTCCACTATTTCTGTGCTCAGCCCTGGCATATCCTGGTAAGACCAAGCAAATATATCTACAAATTCTCGAAGTAGGTCTGCCAATCGTTGCCTATCTTTAGATGAAAGTGAAATGTCCATTCTAATCTCTTTCTTATTTTTTTTATCTCCCAAATTCACTAAGTCCACTACCTCCTGATGAGGCTCAATTGGCTTATTCTCTTGTTCAATCATCCTCATTAGGTCCGAAGGCATAATATATTCTTCAGAATTTTCTTCATTGTCAAGTTCATCAATGTTAATTGAATTCTCAAAGCTAACCTCTTGATTGTTATCATGAGTATCTTCATGTTCATTTAAAGACCTGCAATTGAATGAAATGGGATATGTTGGCAAGATGTGCTTGGAGAGATAGAAATAATGAAGACACAAGAAGAAATGAATGAAAATGCATACTTCCTAATTTTTATTAAAAATAATAAATAATGAATGGCCCGAATAAAAAAGATCACCCCAATGCCTTGGGCAATAGCTATTGGATGTTACAATTACATTGCATCTAAATCAAAAGTCAAAGGCATCTCGATGGCACTCCAATTATTGAGCTCAAAATCTGGTGGACAAAGGCGAACCCACTCCTCTTGATTAACCCTCACTTCATCTTCAACAGCATTAATGGCTAACTAGGCAAAATCGTCTTCTACACTTTTTCTTACATCTGGGTACATGAATCCTCCAGGTCTGAAGGTTTCATACAAGTGTGGGATAAACATCAGTCTTGCTGTCTTTCTTGATGGCCTTCCTTTGACTTCCCACTCTACCATCTCATAGCCTAGGCCTACCCTGTCACTATTGTCTATTATTGTCGGAGGCTCTTTAATTCCCTGTAAGTTTTTGCCTAGCCCAAGTCCTAGATACCAACCCTTGTTGATGACTTGGGTCACCACTATTTTTGAAAAAGGTTGATTTTGAAAACCTTCACCTACAGAATTGACCAATTCAAAAGATCGATAGGAGCATTCCAATGCTTCTTCGACAGCCTCTACGTATGGAGTGTTCAATGGTAGGGTCACTAGCATGTCTTCCTCCCCAACTACCACTACCAATTGACCTTTTACATTGAACTTGATCTTCTGGTGCAAAGTAGAAGGCACAGCTCCTGCCATGTGAATCCATGGTCTTCCTGACAGACAGCTGTAGGATGGAGAGATATCCATCACTTGAAATTTTATATTAAAGGTGCATGGCCCAATTTGTAAAGGCATTTCAATATCCCCTAGGACTTCTTTTCTGGTCCTATCAAAGGCTCTCACAATCATCTGACTATCCCTCATATGAGAATAATCAATGGGTAGCCTTGCCAAAGTTGGCATAGGCATGACTTTGATAGCAGAGCCATTATCGATAAGGACCTTGGCTATAATATGGCTCTTGCACTTGACTGTGATATGTAGAGCCTTGGCATTTCTTTTTCCTTCCAAAGGAATCTCATCCTCGCTGAATGAAATGTGATTTGGCATGACTAAATTTCCAGCCAGGTGGTTCACATATTCAACAGATACATTATGTGCCACATATGCCTGATTCAACACTTTCAGTAGGGCGTTTCAGTATGGCTCTGAGTTCAGCAACAGTGATAATAATGAGATTCGAGCTGGCATTTTATTCAACTGTTCCACAACAGAATACTCACTATGTTTTACCAGCTTCAAGAATTCGTAAACCTCTCTTTTTTATACTGGTTTTGGCTGATCTTCTTCAGGTTCTATCTCAGGATTATTTCATCTTTCTCCTTCTTTAGCTTTCTCCCTTCTAGCCTTCTCTAGCATTTTTGGAGTGTAACATCTCCCACTTCGAGTAATGCCTCCTACACCAGTAATATTGGAAGCATCAGCTTTGGAGACTTCTTCTTTCTGTCCCTGAACTACAGTGTCACAGCCATATCTCCAGGGTACAGCTTTATCATCTTTGTATGGAAAAAGAGTTGGGACTTTAAAATTTACTGGCCTGGGGAAGAGTTTGTCTATGACTGACTTTGGTTTGTTCCCACACTGAATTATCACTGGTTTTGGAAACAGCTTTACAGGCCTATCAGTCATGTGCACCTCAACATTCTTCAAGTCTTTTTTTTCTTCATAGATCTCCATCTGATATGAATCCAAGAGTTTTTGCACCTCCTGGTGAAACTGCTCACAGGTCTCAATGGAATGACCCATTGCCCCATTATGATACTTACAACTAGTACCAGCTATATATGCTCCATGATAGCTGTGTGGACTTACCAATTGTATCATGTCTGCTTTTCGTAAAACATCGAACAGTTGGCTGAGAGGTGTCTTAATATTTACCACTTTCTTCTTCACATGACGCTCCTGTTCTTCACCTATCTTCACCTATAGCATTCACATTAAGATTCGATAAAGGATTACCACTAACATTCGACGCAGTCATCCCTCCAGTATCAAAGCAAATCATCCCATCCTTGATCAACCGTTGCACTTTGTGTTTCAGGGTAGTGCAATTTTCAGTAGAGTGACCAGCAATCCCATAATGGTAATCACAGTGGGTGGTGGGATCATACCACTTAGGGTAAGGTGGCTTGAGGGGTTCCAATTTACTTGGAGCAATCAAATGACTGTTGTAGAGCTCCTTATATAATTCCGTATAAGTCATTGGAATTGGGTCAAAAACAGGTTTCTCACGAGTGGTTCGTTGCTCCTGCGAGCCACCAATGGGGTTAGTTGGGCGATTTTGGGGTCTTGGGGTAGGTTGAATGTTAGGACTATACATGGTATTTTGGGGTCTATGAGGGGTTTGATATGTTTGGGGATATGGTGGTTGTGTAAATGGTTGGTATGGGTGAAAGGAAGTGTTATTTACAGCGAGGTGATATGGCAGATATTCTGGTGGTGGGTAAGGTGAATAACCTCTAAGTTGCTGTCTATCAAAGCTCACAGCCTGAGCTTCAGTTTTTTTTTCTTCGGGACTCTTTTGCTAGATGCTTCATTTCCTTCTAGCTTGCCATTCTTGATGGCACTCTCAATGATTTCTCCCGAGATTACCATATCAGCAAAATTTTTCGTTGCATTCCCTATCATCTTTTCATAATAGGGAGGTTTTAAAGTGCTAACAAACAGCACTGTAGTTTCTTTCTCAGTCAGAGGAGGTTGTACCTGAGAAGCAACATCCTTCCATCTCTGGGCATACTCTTTAAAAGACTCATTTGCTTTTTTCTCCAGATTCTGTAAAGACAAACGATCAGGGGCCAAATCGATGATATGTCGATATTGACCGATGAAGTCATGTGCCATATCGCTCCAAGAGCGAATGCGAGTTCTGTCCAGCTGAACATACCATCTGGCCGCAGAGCCAGTAAGACTATCCTGAAAAACATGCATCAAGAGTTTTTCATCATGTGCATGAGCTGTCATCTTCTTACAATACATGGTGATGTGGGTTTTGGGGCACTTTGTACCGTCATATTTTTCAAATTTTGGCACTTTAAACTTATGGGGAATAACCACGTCAGGAACTAGGCAGAGCCCAGTAGCATCAACTGACTCATAAAAGCTAAATCCTTCCACAGCCCGTAGCCTTTGCTCTAGCATGCTTATCTTGGAGCTTTCCTAAACTTCCGCTCTTATCTTTTCTTTCTCCTTCTTTTTTAAATCATCTAGATCAGGAATTGGTTCTGCTGCCTTTTCAGTGAAGACAGGATTTACATAGCTGTTATACTGCCCTGGGTTGAAAGCTGATGGCATTCCAGGATATGTCAAATATGCGAAGTGTTATGGTGGGACCTCTTGAGCAGACTGGGCTTGAGGTGGGCCAAAACCTGGAGGATACAAAGGGTCAACCATTTCTTGTAATGGGGGAACTTGCTGGCTTGTATTTTCTTCAACTCCTTTTCCTTTATTCATGTTATTAAGAGCCTCCAGAATCTTGCTTAGCTCACTTTCAATCTTCTCCTGTGCTTTTTCTATCTTTTCAAATCTATGGGAATTTTTCTGCTCCATTTGCCTTGCTCTGGATCTTGTGTTGTGTCGATGGGCAAGATTTTCGCTAGATGGAGCTATCCTGGAACCTTGAGTACCATATCTTAGAATTAGTAAATTTGCATGATCATCACATGGTTACTTTGTTAAGTGTAATGAATGGGAATGCAATGAATGAAAAATGCATGTATGCAAAGAACATTTGCCTTAAAACGGTATTCAACTAAAAAATTTCATTTATTCCAAAAAACTTTGATCTACATTGAGTTTATCATCCTAGAATTATAGCCATAAAATTGCTTGATATGTTCATACTGGCTTTGGCTTCTTCTATGAAGTTCAAGAGACGCTGTCCATGTTCTCTTACTGGGGCCACTACTTGTCTTAATGCCTCTGCCTCTTCCACCATCTCTCTTGCCTTACATACCCCTTTATGGATTTGGGTTGTTAAGTGCTCAATGTATTTCTGCCTTCCTAAGTTCTCTCTTTTACCACACCAGACTTGGTATGATAATTCTCTATGTTCTCTAACCAATGCAGCGATGTGGTCTCCTTGTTCATCCAACTTTTGACTTAGCCTGCTCAAATAATTGTTTAGCATGTTAATTTCTGCCTATGCTTCGGTGCTTTCTTCTTCCAATTCGACATACTCTTGTTTCAATCTTGCATTTTCCTCAGTCAGCTCGACAATGGTTATCTCTTTGGCTCTTTCTCTCACACATAGCCTCTTATGCTCCTGGTGTAACTTTGCTAGGTCTTCAGTAGCTGTATCTCATTCTCTAGCAATCTTGTGAACTTTAACTTCATAACTTTCGACTCTACCCTTCCACTGGGCTTTTTCTTCTTGAAGTTTCTGAATCTCTTGCTTTAACTTGCTCTTTTCAGACTCAAATTCTTTTGTTGCCAGCTCTAATTCTGATGGTGTCTCTTCAAGTTTTTCTTCTGTTGGTGGTTGAGAGATTTCATAAGTGAATACCATTTCTTGTCTTCTCTTTGTTCTCCAAACCAAGTAACCTGGGGTGACTTTTTCAGTGAACGGTCCAGGACTCACTCTTCGGGGATTTTTCCATGCTTTAATCATCTCATTCATCATTTGAAATGCTTTAGGCTCACTGTAAGAGAAATCTAACTGATGAAGCCCATAAGTCATTGGAATAAACTGTTCTCCCCCCAATTGCCTTCTCACTAGGAGTGGTGCATAATTCGTTACTCCCCATAAACCCAGAAGTGGAACCACTGTACTATCCCCACATTGATACAACATAGGCTCACGATTCATCCATGGGGCCAACCATCTCACCCTGGTACTTTCCAACTTTTGTAAGAAAGTTATCCATTCTTGTTTAGACTTTCGCTTTGACCACCCACTTTCGTAGAATTCTTTGATCGAAAAATGATTACGGATGTAAAGCTTCGAGAAAGCACCATTTCCTTGTTCAAAATGGCTTTTCATCCATAAGTACAATAACTGTATGCATCCTATGAAACGCCCTCCATTCTGACGACAATAACTCAAAGATCTGATAGTCTCTGTTAATATTACCATTGAAGGATTACAGCCATTGATCACACTTTCGAAGAAATCAACCACCGCTATCTCAATATGTCCCAAAACCTTTGGAAAGATTACCAGTCCGTATATAGCCAAGGCAAATACATCTAACCCTCATTCTTCATTGGCATGTTACATCAGAAACTCATGAAAAAACTTCTAAGGTAGGCAGACCTGTTCTTGTTTCTTCTTCGTATGAGAATCCACAATTTCCTTATCTATCCCCATGAGTTGAGCCAGACTTTTACGAAATCCTGACTTATGTTTTTTGACATATATCTTGTCAGGAGTCTTGAGATGCAAACCCAACAAGATCGAATATTCTTCTATGGTGGGAGTCATATCAGCTTCGTTAAAGATGAAACACTTGTATGCAGGATCCCAAAATTGTGTTGCAGCTCTAATTAGTTGATCATCAACAACCACTGCTAGAAGGTGTGCTATATGCCCATGTTTCTGACAA
This sequence comes from Durio zibethinus, assembly GCF_002303985.1. The sequence goes on along the minus strand of NW_019168015.1, from coordinate 1,457,949 downwards.
AACTGCTCTTGTCTTGACGGACTCATTTTCTTCCAGATATCAACCAAATCCCCTAAATTGTTCTGTTTGAGGAGGATAGATGTTTCTTGAGGCAGAGTAAAATCATACCCAATTGGCAAGCAATCTCCCATCTTCAGTTGAATCTTTTCTGACTGGGCCCTTACTTCATTAGGTGTCCCACAGGGTGCTAATACTGATGAAGAACAAACTAAGCGTTCATTGGCGTCCATGAAAAAAATTTGTTGAAGACCGTTTTTTCAAGCAAATGTTCTTTATGCAACTTTATGATATGCGTATGAACCAATGCAAAAGAATAAGAAAAAGGTTAGTATACCCAGAAAAAGAACAAATAACTAAGTAAAATTACACAAAGTAAAAAGGGATGAACCCTATGCTTTTGGTCAATTCTAAAAGGGAAGAGTGATGGCTCTATCTATAGGTTAGGCTCTCTTAAGGTTCACTATATGCAGTTTTAGGGTCAAAGTCTAAAGGTCCTCAAATTGTTCCTTACATCCTTGTCCATTACAGACTAGTAAGGCACCCTAATCCTCACCCATTACAGGCTACAAGCGAAAAAGGTTCAATTTGAGTGGGAGTATTTCGCTAGCCACTGCGGAGGCATTAGACCTCACGAAAGCAATAGGTACTTTACTCCCTCCTAGAGGGATGGAGCTCGGGTGTAGAGCTCATGTTATGCACATGCATATGAATGACATAATTAATAAGGTAAATAAACATGAATGAATATTAACACATATATACAAACAGGTTCAATTTTATTAGGCTTTTGGATAACACAAATTATTTGCTGGCCTGACTCTCAGTGTCCCTAGTGGAGTCGCCAAGCTGTCATAACGTCTAGATCTGGGGATCTATCGCTAGACATTGACTTTTAGGAGTCGCCACCAATCTTTTTTATCTAGGTGCGATTGGCCACCTAAAGAATCTGTCCTTTCAGGGAACACCTAAGTTTAAGGGCCCCTAAAAGAATAGGTTCAGGTCTACTAACCAGAACAGAGTTCGAGAGTTTGGTTACGTGTGAGGAAGGTTATAGCACCCTCACAACGCCCATCAAAGATGGTACCAGCATAACTTTGTGTTATCCAAATAGCCTTAAAATTTTACCAAGTAATTAATTATTGGAAATTATTCTCAATTGACTCTAATACTTTTAGCAGAAAATTGAGAAAATTCCCTCACCTCAAGAGTATGCAAGAAAAACTACTGTTTCACTTGCAGAGGCTCCGTCGTCGGATTATTTAAAGAAAAATCAAAATCAAAATTAAAATAAAAAAGAAGAAAAGAATGATTGTTCTTGCGCAGGGAAAACGCGCGGATCCTCTGGGTCACTTAACGCAAAAATGACGTCGTTTTGGGAGGGTATATAAGGCTCTTCCCTCTGTTTTTTGGCAGAAAGCTCCTCCCCTCTCTCTCTCGTCTTCCTTTTTCTCTCGCTTCTCTCTAAAAAGGCCGAAGAACTCCGGTTGAATTTTCATCGAATTTTGGAAAATTTCATCGGAATCTGGGTTTTTCACCGAAGTTCATTCGAAAGTTGGTCGGTTTCTGGGATCCTTTGCCCAAAACTGGGCAGCTCGCCGGAAACTTCAAAGTTGGCTGGAATTTTCGTCGAAAAATGCAACTTTCGAAAAATTCAACCGAAATCTGGAATTTTCCAAAAATTCCCAAAAAAAAAAATGCCAAAAATCTTCAAAAAATTTCTGCTAATTCCCAGAACCCTTCTAATCCTTTTCTTAGCTTTCTATACACCCATTTTCTCTTAAATCAGTGGCTTTGCTCACTATTCTTTACTGTGTTTTGCTTCTGTTCCAGGAGGTCCTTTTTATAGGGATTGATCAGGAGTTCCTGATCAATCCCAATTCCTCTTTGGACGGGGATTCAATCTTTGAATCCAATCTGGACTCTTCTGATTGAATCCCCATTCACAGTAGGATTCTTCAGCCTTCAATCACAGCCTTAAAAAAAGAAAAAAAATAATAATCAGATAAACGAAAAAAAAATAACTGATAATCAAAAATAAAATAAGATAAATCCAAAAAATATTACAAGATAAAAAAAATAAATAAATAATAAATTATAATATAATAATAAATATATAACTATAAAAATAAATACATATAAATATTAAACAAGAACAAAAAATAAATAATAAAGATATACATATATTAATACATAGTAATAAAAATAAATAATAAAATGCCTAAAATATAAAAAAAAAATAAAAATAAAAAATACAAAATAAGAACCGAATTGGCTTACCCGTTTTGGGCCAGGCCAATTGATTCTGGCTTGGACCAAAATTGGGTGTCTACAATCCCTCATCAAACCTCGAGAACTCACACCTCCTTAAGAGCATTTAAGAATTTTACAGGTTTTGCTGCCAGTAGCCATTAAAGTGTCTGAAATGGGGACACTTTTTTCAATGGTCACAAAATCCTAATACACTACGAGTTTTTAGCTGAATTTTTTTGTGCATGCCCACAAAAAATACAAGGATCACGTCTACAAGTTTAGGCCAAAACTCCTTCTGAAAAAATTTAAAAAATCTCGAATCGTAAAAAGTTTCAAAAATCGTGAAAAATAGAAAACGAGTCGTCTTGCCATGAAACTTCACATGAAGGCTTAAGGGACCATTGTATGAATTTACAAGCCATAAAAATGGCATTGGCATGGCAGAAATATGAAGATGTGCCTAAACCCACCTACCACCCTATTGATCCACGGCTTGCGCATCCCGCCTCTCTGGCCGACGTAGTGCCCGCTCGCCCCCGTTCTTTCGTCTTGCCTTAGGCTTACGGAGTTCATTCCCAGTCTAGATCGAATCAGACCGAGGGTTGGCAGCAGGATTGGCAGCACGCTGAGGGCCGGCCGATCCTCGGCTTGCGCATCCTGCCCCTCTGACCGACTGAGCGCCGCACGCTCATTTCGGGTTGACTTAGGCATACGGAGTTCATTCCCAGTCTAAGATGGATGGACCGAGGGTTACAGGTGCACATGCTGGGCTGGGCATGTGCTGGTGCCGTATTTTTTTTGCCCGGGGCACCATCGTCGGAGCATCGTCGAGAACCTGACCGGCGGCATTAGGGTTCGACAGGGGGGGGGGGTGTGCGCACATGATGTGCGATGGGTGCTGGTACTTGGCCCTTATATTGGCCCCCTATCCCTCATCAAACCTCAAGAACTCACACCCTTAAAGAGCATTTGAGATTTTACAGGTTTGCTGCCAGTAGCCATTAAAGTGTCTGAAATGGGGACACTTTTTTCAAATGGTCACAAAATCCTATACACTTCGAGTTTTTAGCTGAATTTTTTGTGCATGCCCACAAAAATACAAGGATCACGTCTACCAAGTTTGGGGCCAAAACTCCTTTTGAAAAAATTTAAAAAAATCTCGAACCGTAAAAAGTTTCAAAAATCGTGAAAAATAGAAAACGAGTCGTCTTGCCATGAAACTTCACATGAAGGCTTAAGGGACCATTGTATGAATTTACAAGCCATAAAAATGGCATTGGCACAGTAGAAATATGAAGATGTGCCTAAACCCACCTACCACCCTATTGATCCACAGCTTGCGCATCCCGTCTCTCTGGCCCGTAGTCCCCCCGCCCGCCCGCTCTTTCATCGGTGGGCTTAGGCTTACAGAGTTCATTCCCAGTCTAGAGATCAGACCGGACCGAGGGTTGCGGCAGCAAGATCGGCAACACGCTGAGGTGCACGCTCGTTTCGTGGGTTGACTTAGGCATACGGAGTTCATTCCCAGTCTAAGCATAAGGAGTTCCTTCCCAGTCTAACATCAGACCAGACTGAGGGTTACGAGTGCACATGCTGGGCTCGGGCATGTGCTGGTGCCGTATTTTTTTTCATCCGGGCCACCATCGCCGGAGCATCGCCTGAAAACCTGACCGGCAGCATTGGGGTTTCGATGATTGAGGGGGCCAGGGGTATGTGCGCACATGATGTGCAATGGGTGTTGGTACTTGGCCCTTATATTGGCCCCCTATCCCTCCTCAAACCTCGAGAACTAACACCCCCTTAAAGAAATTTTGAGTTTTTACAAGTTTATTGCCAATAGCCATTAAAGTGTCTGAAATGGGGACACTTTTTTCAAATGGTCACAAAATCCTGTACATTTCAAGTTTTTAGTTGAATTTTTTTGTGCGTGCCAACAAAAATACAAGGATCACATCTACCAAGTTTGGGGCCAAAACTCATTCTGAAAAAATTTTAAAAAAATCCCAAACAGTAAAAAGTTTCAAAAATCATAAAAAATAGAAAACGAGTCGTCTTGCCAAGAAACTTCACATGAAGGCTTAAGGGACCATGTATGAATTTACAAGCCATTAAAATGGCATTGGCATGGCAGAAAATATGAAGATGTGCCTAAACTCACCTACCACCATATCGATCCACGGCTTGCACATCCCACCTCTCTGGCCGACGTAGCACCCGCCCACCCGCTCGCTCATTTCGTCGGTTGGCTTAGGCGTACGAGTTCATTCCTAGTCTAAGATCATAGCAAACCAAGGGTTGCAGCAGCAGGATAGGCAGCACACTGAGGGGGACCCGGCCAATCCTCAACTTGCGCATCCTGCCCTTATGGCCGGCTGAGCACCCACACGCTCATTTCGTGGGTTGACTTAGGCATACGGAGTTCATTCCCAGTCTAAGATCAGACCGGACCGAGGGTTATGGGTGCACATGCTAGGCTCAGGCATGTGCTGGTGCCACATTTTTTTCGCCCGGGGCACCATCGCCGGAGCATCGTCGGAGAACCTGACCGCGGCATTGGGGTTCGACGATTGGGGGGCCGGGGGGTGTGCGCACATGATGTGCGATGGGTGCTGGTACTTGGCCCTTATATTGGCCCCTATCCCTCATCAAACCTCAAGAACTCACACCCCCTTAAAGAGCATTTGAGATTTTACAGGTTTGCTGCCAGTAGCCATTAAAGTGTCTGAAATGGGGACACTTTTTTCAAATGGTCACAAAATCCTGTACACTTTCGAGTTTTTAGCTGAATTTTTTTGTGCATGCCAACAAAAATACAAGGATCACGTCTACCAAGTTTGGGGCCAAAACTCCTTCTAAAAAATTTTAAAAAAATCCTGAACCGTAAAAAGTTTCAAAAATCATGAAAAATAGAAAACGAGTCGTCTTGCCATGAAACTTCACATGAAGGCTTAAGGGACCATTGTATGAATTTACAAGCCATAAAAATGGCATTGGCATGGCAGAAATATGAAGATGTGCCTAAACCCACCTACCACCGTAACGATCCACGGCTTGCGCATCTCGCCTCTCTGGCCGGCGTAGTGCCTGCCCGCCCCCTGCCCGCTCATTTCGTCGGTTGGCTTAGGCATACGGAGTTCATTCCCAATCTAAGATTGAACCGAACCAAGGGTTGCGACAGCAAGATCGGTAGCACGCTGAGGGGGACCTGACCGATCCCCGGCTCGCGCATCCTACCCTTCAGGCTGGCTGAACGCCTGCACGCTCATTTCATGGGTTGACTTAGGCATACGGAGTTCATTCCCAGTCTAAGATCGGATCAGACCACGGGATGCGGGTGCACAGGCTGGGCTCGAGCATGTGCTGGTGTCGCATTTTTTTTTCGCTCGGGCCACCATCGCCGGAGCTTCGTTAGAGAAACTGACCGACGGCATTGGGGTTCCGACGATTAGGGGGCTGAGGGGGGCGTGTGCCCATGATGTGCGATGGGTGCTGGTACTTGGCCCTTATATTGGCCCCCTATCCCTCATCAAACCTCGAGAACTCACACCCCCTTAAAGAGCATTTGAGATTTTACAGGTTTGCTGCAGTAGCCATTAAAGTGTATGAAATGGGGACACTTTTTTCAAATGGGTCACAAAATCCTGTACACTTCGAGTTTTTAGCTGAATTTTTTTGGCATGCCAACAAAAATACAAGGATCATGTCTACCAAGTTTGGGGCCAAAACTCCTTCTGAAAAAATTTTAAAAAAAATCCGAACCGTAAAAAGTTTCAAAAATCATTGAAAATAGAAAACGAGTCGTCTTGCCATTAAACTTCACATGAAGGCTTAAGGGACCATTGTATGAATTTACAAGCCATAAAAATGGCATTGGCATGGAAAAATATGAAGATGTGCCTAAACCACCTACCACCCCTATCGATCCACGGCTTGCGCATCCCGCCTCTGCTGGCCGCGTAGTGCCCGCTCCGCCCGCTCGTTTCGTCAGTTGGCTTAGGCATAGAGAGTTCATTCCCAGTCTAAGATCGGATCCGGACTGAAGGTTCCGGTAGCAAGATCGCTAGCACACTGAGGGGGACCCGATCGATCCCCGGCTTGCACATCCTGCCCCTCTGGCCGGCTGAGCGCCCGTACTCTCGTTTCATGGGTTGACTTAGGCATACAGAGTAAATTCCCAGTCTAAGATCAGACCAGACTGAGGGTTGTGGGTGCACATGCTGGGCTCGGGCATGTGCTGGTGCCACATTTATTTTCTCTCGAGGCACCATCGTCGGAGCATTGTCGAAGAAACTGACCGATGGCATTGGGGTTCCAACGATTGTTGGGGGCCAGGGGGGTGTGCGAACATGATGTGCGATGGGTGCTGGTACTTGGCCCTTATATTGGCCCCCTATCCCTCATCAAACCTTGAGAACTCACACCCCCTTAAAGAGCATTTGAGATTTTACCGGTTTGCTGCCAGTAGCCATTAAAGTGTTTGAAATGGGGACACTTTTTTCAAATGGTAACAAAATCCTGTACACCTCGAGTTTTTGGTTGAATTTTTTTGTGCATGCCAAAAAAAATACAAGGATCACGTCTACCAAGTTTGGGGCCAAAACTCCTTCTGAAAAAATTTTAAAAAAATCTCGAACCGTAAAAAGTTTCAAAAATCGTGAAAAATAGAAAAACGAGTCGTCTTGCCATGAAACTTCACATGAAGGCTTAAGGGACCATTGTATGATTTACAAGCCATAAAAATGGCATTGGCATGGCAAAAATATGAAGATGTGCCTAAACCACCTACCACCCTATCCGATGCCACGGCTTGCGCATCACGCTCTCTCGACCGGCAGTAGTGCCCGCCCCTCCGCCGCCGAATCGTTTGTCCTTGCTTAGGCATATGGAGTTCATTCCCAGTCTAAGATTGGACCAACCAAGGGTTGCAGTGAAGATGCAGCACCTGAAGGGACCCGACCGATCCCCTGCTTGCGCATCCTGCCCCTCTGGCCGCTGAGCGCCCACGCTCGTTTCGTGGGTTGATTAGGCATATGAGTTCATTCCCAATCTAAGATCGGACTGGACGAGGGTTGTGGTGCACATGCTGACTCGAGCATGTGCTGATGCGCATTTTTTTTCTTTCGGGGCACCATCACCGGAGCATCGTCAGAGAACCTGACCAACGACAGTGGGGTTCCGGCGATTGGGGGGGCCGGGGGGTGTGCGCACATGATGTGCGATGGGTGCTGGTACTTGGCCCTTATATTGGGCCCCCTATCCTTCATCAACCTCGAGAACTCACACCGCCTTAAAAGAGCATTTGAGATTTTACAGGTTTGGCTGCAAGTAGGCCATTAAAGTGTCTGAAATGGGGACCACTTTTTCAAATGGTCACAAAATCCTGTACACTTCGAGGTGTTAGCTGAATTTTTTTGTGCATGCCAACAAAAATACAATGATCCCGTTGACCAAGTTTGGGGCCAAAACTCCTTCTAAAAAAGTTTTTAAAAAATCTCGAACCGTAAAAAGTTTCAAAAATCGTGAAAAATAGAAAACGAGTCATCTTGCCATGAAACTTGACATGAAGGCTAAAGGGACCGTTGTATGAATTTACAAGCCATAAAAATGGCATTGGCGTGGGAGAAATATGAAGATGTGCCTAAACCCACCTACCACCCTATCGATCCACGGCTTTCGCATCCCGTCTCTCTGGCTGGCGTAGTGCCCGCTCACCCGTTCATTTCGTCAGTTGGCTTAGGCATACGGAGTTCATTCCCAATCTAAGATCAGACCGGACTGAGGGTTACGGTAGCAAAATTGGTAGCACGTTGAGGGGGACCCGGCCGATCCCTGACTTCCGCATCCTGCCCCTCTGGCCGACTGAGTGCCTGCACGTTCATTCTGTGGGTTGACTTAGGTATACGGAGTTCATTCCTAGTCTAAGATCGGACCAGACCGAGGGTTGCCGGTGCATATGCTGGGCTCGAGCATGTGCTGGTGCCGTATATTTTTTCGCCCGGGGTACCATCGCCGGACCAATGTCAGAGAACCTGACCGACGGCATTGTGGTTCTGATGATTGAGGGGGGCCGGGGGGTGTGCGCACATGATGTGTGATGGGTGCTGGTACTTGGCCCTTATAATTGCCCCTATCCCTCATCAAACCTCGAGAACTCACACCCCCTTAAAGAGCATTTGAGATTGTACAGGTTTGCTGCCAGTAGCCATTAAAGTGTCTGAATTGGGGACACTTTTTTCAAATGGTCACAAAATCCTATACATTTTGAGTTTTTAGCTGAATTGTTTTATGCATGCTCACAAAAATTCAAGGATCACGTCTACCAAGTTTGGTTCCAAAACTTCTTCTGAAAAAATTTAAAAAAATCCTGAACCATAAAAAGTTTCAAAAATCGTGAAAAATAGAAAATGAGTCGTCTTGCCATGAAACTTCACATGAAGGCTTAAGGGACCATTGTATGAATTTACAAGCCATAAGAATAGCATTGGCATGGCAGAAATATGAAGATGTACCTAAACCCACCTACCACCCTATCGATCCACGGCTTGCACATCCCGCCTCTCTGGCCGGCGTAGTGCCCGCCCGCCCGCCTGCGCGTTTCGTCAGTTGGCTTAGGCATACAGAGTTCATTCGCAATCTAAGATCGGACCAGACCAAGGGTTGCGGTAGTAGGATCAGCAGCACGTTGAGGGGGACCTGATCGATCCTAGGCTTCTGCATCCTGCCCCTCTGGCCGGCTGAGTACCCGCACGCTCGTTTCGTGGTTTGACTTAGGCATACGGGTTTCGACGATTGGGGGGCCGGGGGGTGTGCTTAAATGTTGTGCGATGGGTGCTGCTACTTGGCCCTTATATTGGCCCCATATCCCTCATCAAACCTCGAGAACTCACACCCCCTTAAAGAGCATTTGAGATTTTACAGGTTCGCTGCCAGTAACCATTAAAGTATCTAAAATGGGGCACTTTTTTCAAATGGTCACAAAATCCTATACACTTCGAATATTTAGCTGAATTTTTTTGTGCATGCCCAAAAAAATACAAGGATCACGTCTACCAAGTATGGGCCGAAAACACCTTCTGAAAAAATTTTAAAAAATCCCAAACCATAAAAAGTTTAAAAAATCGTGAAAAATAGAAAACGAGTCGTCTTGCCATGAAACTTCACATGAAGGCTTAAGGGACCATTGTATGAATTTACAAGCCATAAAAAAGGCATTGGCATGGCAGAAATACGAAGATGTGCCTAAACCCGCTTACCACCCTATCGATCCACAACTTGCGCATCCCGTCTCTCTGGTCGGAGTAGTGCCCGTCAGCCCGCTCGTGTCATCAATTGGCTTAGGCATGCGTAGTTCATTCCCAGTCTAAGATCAAACTAGATAGAGGGTTGTAGTAGTAGGATCGATAGCATGCAGAGGGGGACTCAGTCGATCCCAAGCTTGCACATCCTTCCCCTCTGGCAGGCTGAGCGCCCGCACGCTCGTTTCATGGGTTGACTTAGGCATACGGAGTTCATTCCCAGTCTAAGATTGGATCAGACCGAGGGTTGCGGGTGCACATGCTAGGCTCGAGCATGTGCTGGTGCCATATTTTTTTCTCCTCGGGCACCATTGCCAGAGCATCGTCGAAGAACCTGACCAACGGCATTGGGGTTCCGTCGATTGGGGGGGCCGAGGGGTGTGAGCACATGATGTGTGATGGGTGCTGGTACTTGGCCCTTATATTGGCCCCCTATCCCTCATCAATCCTCAAGAACCCACACCCCCTTAAAGAGCATTTGAGATTTTACAGGTTTGCTGCCAGTAGCCATTAAAGTGTCTGAAATGGGGACACTTTTTTCAAATGGTCACAAAATCCTGTACACTTCGAGTTTTTAGCTAAATTTTTTTGTGCATGCTAACAAAAATACAAGGATCATGTCTACCAAGTTTGGGGCAAAAACTTGGTTTTGAAAAAATTTTAAAAAAATCCTGAACCGTAAAACATTTCAAAAATCATAAAAAATAGAAATCGAGTCGTCTTGCCTTGAAACTTAACATGAAGACTTAAGGGACCATTGTATGAATTTACAAGCCATAAAAATGGCATTGGCATGGCAAAAATATGAAGATGTGCATAAACCCACCTACCACCCTATCGATCCATGGCTTGCGCTTCCCGCCTCTCTCGTTGATGTAGTGCCCGCCGCCCACCCGCTCATTTCGTCAGTTGGCTTAGGCATACAGAGTTCATTCCCAGTATAAGATTAGACCGGACCGAGGGTTGTGGTAGTTGGATCAGCAGCACGCAGAGGGGGACCCGACCGGTCCCCGACTTGCGCATCTTGCCCTCTGGTTGGCTGACCGCCCGTACCCTCGTTTCATGGGTTGACTTAGGCATACGGAGTTCATTCCCAGTCTAAGAATGCAGAGTTCATTCCCGGTCTAAGATTGGACCAGACCAAGGGTTACGGGTGCACATGCTGGGCTCGGGCATGTGCTGGTGCCACATTTTTTTTTGCCCTGGCCACCATCGCCGAAGCATCGCTGGAGAACCTGATCGGCGGCATTGGGGATACGGCGATTGGGGGGCCGGGGGGTGTGGGCAGATGATGTGTGATGGGTGCTAGTAGTTGGCCCTTATATTGGCCCCCTATCCCTCATCAAATCTCGAGAACTCAAACCCCCTTAAAGAGCATTTGAGATTTTACAAGTTTGCTGCCAGTAGCCATTAAAGTGCCTGAATTGGGGACACTTTTTTCAAATGGTCACAAAATCCTGTACAATTCAAGTTTTTAGCTGAATTTTTTTGTGCATGCCAATAAAAATACAAGGATCACGTCTACCATGTTTGGGGCCAAACCTCATTCTGAAAAAAATTTAAAAAAATCTTGAACTGTAAAAAGTTTCAAAAATCATGAAAAATAGAAAACGAGTCGTCTTGCCATGAAACTTCACATGAAGGCTTAAGGGACCATTGTATGAATTTACAAGCCATAGAAATGGCATTGGCATAGCAAAAATATGAAGATGTGCCTAAACCCACCTACCACCCTATCGATCCACGGCTTCTATATCCTGCCTCTCTGGCCGACGTAGTGCCCGCCCGCCCGCCCGCTCGTTTCGTCGGTTGGCTTAGGCATATGGAGTTCATTCCCAGTCTAAGATCGGATCGGACCGAGGGTTACGGGTGCACGTGCTAGGCTCGGGCATGTGCTAGTGACTCATTTTTTTTTCGCCCAGGGCACCATCGCCGGAGAACCTGATCGGCGGCATTTGGGTTCCGACGATTGGGGGGCGTGGGGGCTGTGCGCACAAGATGTGCGATGGGTGCTGGTACTTGACCCTTATATTGGCCCCTTATCCCTCATCAAACCTTGAGAACTCACACCCCCTTAAAGAGCATTTGAGATTTTACAAGTTTGCTGCCAGTAGCCATTAAAGTGTCTGAAATGGGGGCACTTTTTTCAAATCGTCACAAAATCTTGTACACTTCGAGTTTTTAGCTGAATTTTTTTACGCATGCCGAAAAAAAAATACAAGGATCATGTCTAGCAAGTTTGGGGCCAAAACTCCTTCTGAAAAAATTTTAAAAAAATCTCCAACCGTAAAAAGTTTCAAAAATTGTGAAAAATAGAAAACAAGTCGTCTTGCCATGAAAATTCACTTGAAGGCTTAGAGGACCATTGCATGAATTTACAAGCCATAAAAATGGCATTGGCATGGCAGAAATATGAAGATGTGCCTAAACCCACCTACCACCCTATCAATCCAAGGCTTGCGTATCTCACCTCTCTGGCCGGCGTAGTGCCCGCCCGTCTGCTCGTTTCATCGGTTGGCTTAGGCATACGAAGTTCATTCCTAGTCTAAGATCAGACCAGACTGAGGGATGTAGTAGCAGGATCGGTAGGACGTAGAGGGGGACCCGATCGATCCCCGACTTGTGCATCCTGCCCCTTTGGCCGATTGAGCACCCGTACGCTCGTTTCGTGGGTTGAGTTAGGCATACGGAGTTCATTCCCAGTCTAAGCATACGAAATTCATTCCCGGGGCACCATCGGTGGAGAACCTAACCAACGGGATGGGGTTCCAGCGATTGGGGGGGTTGGGGGGGTGTGCGCACATGATGTGCAATGGGTGCTGGTATTTGGCAATTATATTGGCCCCCTATCCCTCATCAAACCTAGAGAACTCACACCCCCTTAAAGAGCATTTGAGATTTTATAGGTTTGCTGCCAGTAGCCATTAAAGTGTCTGAAATGGGGACACTTTTTTCAAATGGTCACAAAATCTTGTACACTTCGAGTTTTTAGTTGAATTTTTTTTTGCATGGAAACAAAAATACAAGGATCACATCTACCAAGTTTGGGGCCAAAACTCCTTTTGAAAATATTTTTAAAAAATCTTGAACTGTAAAAAGTTTTAAAAATCATGAAAAATAGAAAACGAGTCGTCTTGCCATGAATTTCACATGAAGGCTTAGGGACCGTTGTTTGAATTTACAGCATAAAAATGGCATTGGCATGGCAGAAATATGAAGATGTGCCTAAACCCACCTACAACCAAATCGATCCACGGCTTGCACATCTCGCCTTTCTGCCCGACGTAGTGCCCGCACGCTCGCCCATTCGTTTCATCAATTGGCTTAGGCATTCAGAGTTCATTCCTAGTCTAAGATTGGACCGGACCAAGGTTTGTGGCAGCAGGATCGCCAGCACGTTGAGGGGGACCCGGTTGATCCCCGACTTGCGCATCCTGCCCATTGGCCAGCTGAGCGCTCGTACGCTCGTTTTGTGGGCTGACTTGGGCATACGAAATCATTCCCAGCCAAGATCAGACCTGGATCCGGAGGGTTGCGGGTCCACCATGCTGGGCTGGGGCATCGTGCTGGTGCCCGCCTTTTTTTCACCCCGGCACCATCGCCAGGCGACTAGACCGCCAGCCGGCTTGGGGTTCTGACGATTGGGTGGGTCGGGGGGGTGTGCACACATGATGTGTGATGGGTGCTGGTATTTGGCCCTTATATTGGCCTCTTATCCATCCCAGTCTAAGATCAGACCGGATTGAGGGTTACAGTAGCAAGATCTACAGCACGTAGAGGGGGACCCGACTGATCCCTGGCTTGCGCATCCTGCCCCTCTGCCCAGCTGAGCGCCCGCACGCTCATTTTGTGGGTTGACTTACGCATATGGAGTTCATTCCCAGTCTAAGCATATGGAGTTCATTCCCAGTCTAAGATCAAACCGGACCGAGGGTTGTGGGTACACATGCTGGGCTCGGGCATGTGCTGGTACCGCATTCTTTTTCGCTCGGTCCACCATCGTCGGAGCAGCGCCGAAGAACTTGACCGACGGCATTGGGGTTTCGACGATTGGGGGGGTGAGGGGTGCGCACACATGATGTGCGATGGGTGCTGGTACTTGGCCCTTATATTGGCCCCCTATCCCTCATCAATCCTTGACAACTCACACCCCCTTAAAGAGCATTTGAGATTTTACAGGTTTGCTGCCAGTAACCATTAAAGTGTCTAAAATGGGGACACTTTTTTCAAATGGTCACAAAATCTTGTACACTTCGAGTTTTTAGCTGAATTTTTTTGTGCATGCCAACAAAACATACAAGGATCACGTCTACTAAGTTTGGGGACAAAACTCCTTCTGGAAAAATTTTAAAAAAATCTCGAACTGTAAAAAGTTTCAAAAATCGTGAAAAATAGAAAACGAGTCATCTTACCATGAAACTTCACATGAACGCTTAAGGGACCATTGTACGAATTTACAAGCCATAAAAATGGCATTGGCATGGTAGAAATATGAAGATGTGCCTAAACCCACCTACCACCCTATCGATCCACGTCTTGTGCATCCCGCCTCTCTAGTCGACGTAGTGCCCGCCCGTCCGCCCGCCCGCTCGTTTCATTAGTTGGCTTAGGCATACGGAGTTCATTCCCAGTCTAAGATAGGACTGGACCAAGGGTTGTGGCAGCATGATTGGCAGCACCTAAAGGGGGACCCGGCCGATCCTCGGCTTATGCATCCTGCCCCTCTGGCCGGCTGAGCGCCCGCACGCTCGTTTTGTGGGTTGACTTAGGAATACGGAGTTCATTCCCAGTCTAAGATCGGACCGGATCAAGAGTTACTGGTGCACATGCTGGGCTCGGGCATGTGCTGGTGCCGTATTTTTTTCGCCCGAGGCACTATCGTCGGAGAACCTGACCGACGGTATCGGGGTTCCAGCGATTAGGGAGGGCGGGGGGGTGTACGCACAAGATGTGCGATGGGTGCTGGTACTTGGCCCTTATATTGGCCCCCGATCCCTCATCAAACCTCGAGAACTCACACCCCCTTAAAGAGCATTTGAGATTTTACAGGTTTGCTGCCAGTATCCATTAAAGTGTCTGAAATGGGAACACTTTTTTCAAATGGTCACAAAATCCTATACACTTCGAGTTTTTAGCCGAATTGTTTTGTGCATGCCAAAAAAAAAACAAGGATCACGACTAAAAAGTTTGGGGCCAAAACTCCTTCTGAAAAAATTTTAAAAAAATCCCAAACGGTAAAAAGTCTTGAAAATCGTGAAAAATAAAAAATGAGTCGTCTTGCCATGAAACTTCACATGAAGGCTTAAGGGAGCATTGTGTGAATTTACAAGCCATAAAAATGGCATTGGCATGGCAGAAATATAAAGATGTGCCTAAACCCACCTACCACCCTATCAATCCATGGCTTGCGCATCCCGCCTCTCTGGTCGACGTAGTGCCCGCCCGCCTGCCCGCTCGTTTCGTCGACTGCCTTAGGCATACATAGTTCATTACCAGTCTAAGATCGGACCTAACTGAGGGTTGCGGCAGTAGGATCGGCAGCACGCTGAGGGGGCCTCGATCGATCCCAGGCTTGCACATCCTGCCCCTCTGGCCGGCTGAGCGCCCGCACGTAGTAGGATCGGAAGTATGCAGAGAACCTGACTGACGGTAATGGGGTTCTGGCCATTGGGTGAGCCGGGGGGGTGTGCGCACATGATGTGCAACGGGTGCTGGTACTTGGCCCTTATATTGGCCCCCTATCCCTCATCAAACCTCGAGAACTCACACACCTTTAAAGAGCATTTTAGATTTTACAAGTTTGCTTCCAGTAGCCATTAAAGTGTCTGAATTGGGGACACTTTTTGCAAATGGTCACAAAATCCTGTACACTTCGAGTTTTTAGCTGAATTTTTTTGTCCATGTCAACAAAAATACAAGGATCACGTCTACCAAGGTTGGGGCCAAAACTCCTTCTAGAAAAATTTTAAAAAAATCTCGAACCGTAAAAAGTTTCAAAATCGTGAAAAATAGAAAACGAGTGGTCTTGTCATGAAACTTCACATGAAGGCTTAAGGGACCATTGTATGAATTTACTAGCCATAAAAATGGCATTGGCATGGTAGAAATATGAAGATGTGCCTAAACCCACCTACCACCTTATCGATCCACGGCTTGCGCATCCCGCTTCTCTAGCCGGCGTAGTGCCCGCCTGCCCGCTCGTTTCATCGATTGGCTTAGGCAAACGGAGTTCATTCCCAATCTAAGATCGGACCGGACCAAGGGTTGCGGCAGCAGGATCGGCAGCACGCAGAGAACCTGACCAACGGTAATGGGGTTCCAACGTTTGGGTGGGCCGGGGGGTGTGCGCACATGATGTGCGATGGCTGCTGGTACTTGGCCCTTATATTGGCCCCCTATCCCTCATCAAACCTTGAGAACTCACACCCCCTTAAAGAGCATTTGAGATTTTACAGGTTTGCTACCAGTAGCCATTAAAGTGTCTGAAATGGGGACACTTTTTTTGAATGGTCACAAAATCTTGTACACCTCGAGTTTTTAGCTGAATTTTTTTATGCATGCCAAAAAAAATACAAGGATCACATCTACCGAGTTTGGGGCCAAAACTCCTTCTGAAAAAATTTTTAAAAAATCTCGAACCGTAAAAAGTTTCAAAAATCATGAAAAATAGAAAACGAGTCGTCTTGCCATGAAACTTCACATCAAGGCTTAAGGGACCATTGTATGAATTTAAAAGCCATAAAAATGGCATTGGCATAGCAGAAATATGAAGATGTGCCTAAACCCAGCTACCACCCTATCGATCCACGGCTTGCGCACCCCGCCTCTCTGGCCGACGTAGTGCCCACCTGCCCGCCCGCTCGTTTCGTCAGTTGGCTTAGGCATACGGAGTTCATTCCCAGTCTAAGATCAGACTGAACTGAGGGTTGTGGCAGAATGCTAAAAGGGACCTGACCGATCCCCGGCTTGCGCATCCTGCCCCTCTGGCCGGCTGAGTGCCTGCACGCTCGTTTCGTGGGTTAACTTAAGCATACGGAGTTCATTCCCAATCTAAGATCGAACCGAACCGAGGGTTACGGGTGCACATGCTAGGCTCGGGCATGTGCTGGTGCCATATTTTTTTTCACCCGGGGCACCATCGTTGGAGCATCGTCGGAGAACCTGACCGCCAGCATTGGGGTTTCGGCGATTGGGGGCCCAGGGCGGGTGTGCGCACATGATGTGCGATGGGTGCTGGTACTTGGCCCTTATATTGGCCCCCGATCCCTCATCAAACCTCAAGAACTCACACCCCCTTAAAGAGCATTTGAGATTTTACAGGTTTGCTGCCAGTAGCCATTAAAGTGTCTGAAATGGAGACACTTTTTTCAAATGGTCACAAAATCCTGTACACTTCAAGTTTTTAGCTGAATATTTTGTGCATGCCAAAAAAAAATACAAGGATCACGTCTACCAAGTTTGGGGCCAAAACTCTTTCTGAAAAAGCTTTAGAGAAATCTCGAATCGTAAAAAGTTTCAAAAATCATGAAAAATAGAAAATGAGTCGTCTTGCCTTGAAACTTCACATGAAGGCTTAAGGGACCATTGTATGAATTTACAAGCTGGAAAAATGGCATTGGCACTACGAAAATATGAAGATGTGCCTAAACCCACCTACCACCCTATCGATCCACAGCTTGCGCATCCCACCTCTCTGGCCGACGTAGTTACCGCACGTCCGCCCGCTCGTTTCGTTGGTTGGCTGAGGCATACGAAGTTCATTCACAGTCTAAGATCAGTCCAGACCAAGGGTTGCAGCGGCAGGATCGGTAGCATGCAGAGGGGGACTCGGCCGATCCCCGGCTTGCGCATCCTGCCCCTCTGGCCAGCTGAGCGCCCGTACGCTCGTTTCGTGGGTTGACTTAGGCATACGGAGTTCATTCCCAGTCTAAGATCGGATCGAACCGAGTGTTGCAGGTGCACATGCTGGGCTCGAGCATGTGCTGGTGCCACTTTTTTTTTCGCCCGGGGCACCATCGTCGGAGCATCTTCAAGAACCTGACCGACGGCATTGGGGTTCCAACGATTGAGGGGCTGGGGGGTGTGCGCACATGATGTGCGATGGGTGCTGGTACTTGGCCCTTATATTGGCCCCCTATCCCTCATCAAACCTCGAGAACTCACACCCCCTTAAAGAGCATTTGAGATTTTACAGGTTTGCTGCCAGTAGCCATTAAAGTGTCTGAAATGGGGACACCTTTTTCAAATGGTCACAAAATCTTGTACACTTCGAGTTTTTAGTTGAATTTTTTTGTGCATGCCAAAAAAAAATACAAGGATCACGTTTACCAAGTTTGGAGCCAAAACTCCTTCTGAAAAAATTTTAAAAAAATCCCAAACTGTAAAAAGTTTCAAAAATCGTGAAAAATAGAAAACGAGTCGTCTTGCCATGAAACTTCACATGAAGGCTTAAGGGACCATTGTATGAATTTGCAAGCCATAAAAATGGCATTGGCATGGCAAAAATATGAAGATGTGCCAAAACACACTTACCACCCTATCGATTGACGGCTTGCACATCCTGCCCCTCTGGCCGACTGAGCGCCCGCACGCTCATTTCGTGGGTTGGCTTAGGCATACGGAGTTCATTCCCAGTCTAAGATCGGACCGAACTGAGGGTTGCAGGTGAACATGCTGGGCTCGGGCATGTGCTGGTGCCGTATTTTTTTTCACCCGAGGCACCATCGTCGGAGAACCTTACCGGCAGCATTAAGGTTTCAACGATTGGGGGGGCGAGGGGTTGTGCGCACATGATGTGCGATGGGTGCTGGTACTTGGCCCTTATATTGGGCCCCTATCCCTCTTCAAACCTCGAGAACTCACACCCCCTTCAAGAGCATTTGAGATTTTATAGGTTTGCTGCCAGTAGCTATCATAACATCTAGATCCGGGGATCTATCGCTAGACATTGACTTTTATGAGTCACCACCAATCTTTTTTATCTAGGTGCGATTGGCCACCTAAAGAATCTGTCCTTTCAGGGAACACCTAAGTTTGAGGGCCCCTAAAAGAATAAGTTCAGGTCTACTAACCAGAACAGAGTTCGGGAGTTCGGTTACATGTGAGAAAGGTTATAGCACCCTCACAACGCCCATCAAAAGATGGTACCAGCATAACTTTGTGTTATCCAAATAGCCTTAAAATTTTACCAAGTAATTAATTATTGGAAATTATTCTCAATTGACTCTAATACTTTCAGCAAAAAATTGAAAAAATTCCCTCACCTCAAGAGTATGCAAAAAAAACTACTGTTTCACTTGCAGAGGCTTTGTCGTCGGATTACTTAAAGAAAAATCAAAATCAAAATTAAAATAAAAAGGAAGAAAAGAATGATTGTTCTTGCGTAGGGAAAATTGATACTTTCAACTTTTCCCTAAAAATATTCTTTTGAAACTTTAATTTAGAGGAAGATTGATACTTTCAACTTTTCCTCAAAAATTGATTTTTTGAAAATTTATTTTTAAGGCAAATTGATACTTTCAACTTTTCCCCAAAAATATTTTTTTTTGGAAATTTTGATTTTCAAGGAAAATTGATACTTTCAACTTTTCCTTAAAAATATTTTTGGAAACTTTGATTTTCAAGGAAAATTGATACTTTCAACTTTTTCTCAAAAACCTTTTTTTTGAAATTTTATTTTTAAGGAATATTAATACTTTCAACTTTTCTCCAAAAATATTTTTTTAGAAACTTTGATTTTCAAGGAAGATTGATACTTTCAACTTTTCCTCAAAAACACTTTTTTTGAAATTTTATTTTTAAGGAAAATTGATACTTTCAACTTTTCCCCAAAAATGTTTTTTTTTGGAAATTTATTTTTAAGGAAAATTGATACTTTCAACTTTTCCCCAAAAATATTTTTTTTGATTTTTATTTAAAGAAAATAAAATAATAAAACAAATAAAAGTGAAAATAAAAATAAAATAAATAAAGAAAAATAAAACAAAAAAAAAATAAAATAAAGGTAAAAAGGATACTAAATAAACCTAATCTAATAAATAAAAAACAAATAATAAATAAAAAAAAACTGGAGCGGCTCGGAGTACGGCTTGGCTCGGCTCGGCTCAAGGAAGAGAAAATGGCTCGAAGAAGCGGGTTTGAACCTCGGCTCGGCTCGGCTATTGGCTAGGAGGAGGGAGACACCCACGGGTCAGGAAACGGGTCGACGCTCGGGTCGGGTCGGATCTCTGCAAAATGCGTGGATCCTCTGGGTCACTTAACGCAAAAACGACGTCGTTTTGGGAGGGTATATAAGGCTCTTCCCTCTGTTTTTTGGCAGAAAGCTCCTCCCCTCTCTCTCTTTTCTTCCTTTTTCTCTCGCTTCTCTCTAAAAAGGCCGAAGAACTCCAGTTGAATTTTCATCGGATTCTGGAAAATTTCACCAGAATCTGGGTTTTTCACCGAAAGTTAGCCGAAAGTTCGCTGGAAGTTGGTCAGTTTCTGGGATCCTTCGTCAGAAACTGGGTAGCTCACCGAAAACTTCAAAGTTGGCCGAAATTTTTGTCAAAAAATGCAACTGTCATCGAAAAATTCAACCGAAATCTGGAATTTTCCAGAAATTCCCAGAAAAAAAAGGCCAAAAATCTTCAAAAAATTTTTGCTAATTCCCAGAACCCTTCTAAACATTTTCTTAGCTTTTTATATGCCCCTTTTCTCTCAAATCAGTGGCTTTGCTCACTGTTCTTTTTTGTGTTTTGCTTCTGTTCCAGGAGGTCCTTTTTATAGGGATTGATCAGGAGTTCCTGATCAATCCCAATTCCTCTTTGGACGGGGATTCAATCTTTGAATCCAATCTGGACTCTTCTGATTGAATCCCCATTCACAGTAGGATTCTTCAGCCTTCAATCACAGCCCCAAAAAAAGAAAAAAAAATAATAAATCAGATAAACGAAAAAGAAAAAAAATTAACAGATAATTAAAAATAAAATAAGATAAATCCAAAAAATATTACAAGGTAAAAAAATAATAAATAAATAAATTATAATATAATAATAAATATATAACTATATAAATAAAATACATATAAATATTAACAAAATAAATAAATAAATAAAGATATACATATATTAATACATAGTAATAATAAATAAATAATAAAATGCCTAAAATACAAAAGAAAAAAATAAAAATAAAAATAATACAAAATAAGAACCGAATTGGGCTTACCCATTTGGGCCAGGACCAATTGATCCGGGCCTGGACCAAATTAGGTGTCTACAGCTGCCCCTCTTTGCACATTTTCTGTGAAACAGAAATTGCGCAAAGACGTAGACACCCAATCAAGACTCAACTCAACATTTTCATTTTTTTGTTTTTTGTGTTTTTTTTTTTGTTTTTGTTTTTGACCAAAGCTCCTCTAAACAGAGGCTCAACGACTTTGAGAAACATAAATTGCTCCTCTAAACAGAGGCACCACGACTTGGAAAAGTAAATTGCTCCTCTAAACAGAGGCACCACGACTTTGGAAAGTAAATTGCTCCTCTAAATATTGGAAAGTAAATTGCTCCTCTAAATAGAGGCACCACGACTTTGAAAATAAATTGCTCCTCTAAACAGAGGCACCACGACTTTAAAATAAATTGCTCCTCTAAACAGAGGCACCACGACTTTGGAAAGTAAATTGCTCCTCTAAACAGAGGCACCACGACTTTTGGAAAATAAATTGCTCCTCTAAACAGAGGCACCACGACTTTTGGAAAGTAAATTGCTCCTTGACAAACATGTCCAAAGGAGTTGAAAGTTGTGTTTGAAGGAATTTCAGGAGATTATGCCCAAAGGTCTTATAAATCAACCCTGATACCAAAAGACATCCTATTTCAAGGATTAGGACCTTACCTGACAAGTTTCCTCTCAAATTTGCAAAATATCTTCATATCTGTCTTCTCTATGTGGGATGTTGGAACACCCCTGCTTCTTGAATTTATACACTATACTTTCCTGAAAGTAGTGCATGCTATGCAATGCATATGAATTTCAATGCATGCTATGCAGATGTTGGCCAATTAATTCCTATTCAATGTATGGTACTCAGGTTTCTCAAGCTCTTTTTTTTTTCTTGGGCATCAAACCTTTTGATTCTTTAAAGATCCAATTACACTGCTCTTCTAAGATCAAGCCAGTGTAGCTCTTAATTGTCTCTTCCACTCACATTCTTCTTGTAAGAAATCTTTTCCCAGATTCAATGTCCTAATCAGGAACTGAACATCTCGATTTTGCCTTTATCACTCTTGACTTATTCAATGTAATGTAAAAAATCTTTCATGTTGTTTTTCATTTATCAATCATTATTTTAAACTCAAAAAGTAAGAATGCATTTGCACATTTCTTCCATGGTGGGGTATTAAGAAGAAAAGGATCTGAATGGTTGAGAAACAGTCATATAAAAAGACATAAAGAATGAAATAGAATGTCTCTTATTAGCAAAATGTTGACTAATTTCAGCCAAGGGAGAATTACAAGGATAGGCATGGGGACAAAGCCCAAAATGAACAATCAGATAATCACGATAACACATCTCAAATTTTTTTTTGAAAACCCAATCCTCTGATGTATTTAACAACTTGGAACTCTTCCGAATTTGCTAGCCCTCCATATCAGCGAACTTTAAAATTCATGCTGTATTCTCCTTATCTAAGCTGCCTTTTAGGTTTTCAACTTAGACAAACCCCCTATGACTCAAACCGCCCTTTTAGGGTTTTCGCCCTTGAGTCCTCCTTTCTTCACTTCTTTTTTCTTTTTTCATTTTTCATTTTTTCATTTTTTTCATTTTTTTTCATTTTTTTCATTTTTCACCTTTTTTTTATTTTTTCAAGCATAGTATTTCTTCACAGCATCAGAATTTATAGAATGGGGTAAATCATTTCCATCCATCTCAGTCAGTATCAGCGCTCCACCCGAAAAAGCCCGTCTCACCATCATACGGCCTTCCCAATTCGGAGTCCATTTTCCTCTACTATCGTGCTGGATTGAGAGAATTTTTTTCAAAACCAACTCTCCTTCTCGAAAGCAACGGGGTCGAATCTTCTTATCATGAGCCCTCATCATTCTTCTTTGATACAGCTGACCATGGCACAGTGCAGTCAATCTCTTTTCTTCTATGAAATTTAACTGCTCATAACGTTCTCGAATCCATTCGGCTTCTCCTAACTCAACTTCTTTTAAAACTCTCAAAGAGGGGATCTCTACTTCCACTGGTAGTACAGCTTCCATCCCATAAACCAAAGAAAATGGGGTTACCCAGTAGAGGTGCGAACTGACGTTCGATATGCATGTAATGCAAATGGCAACTTCTCATGCCAATCTTTGTAAGTTTCAGTCATTTTCTCCAAAATCCTCTTTATGTTCTTATTGGCTGCCTCAACTGCCCCATTCATCTTCGGACGGTATGGTGCCGAGTTATGATGCCTGATCTTGTATTGAACACATACTTCTTGCATCATCTTACTATTTAGATTCTTGGCATTGTCTGAGATAATTCTCTTTGGAAGTCCATATCTACAGATGATCTCCTTTTTTATGAACTTGCAAACCACAGAGCGTGTCACATTTGCATATGATGCTGCCTCTACCCATTTTGTGAAGTAATCTATCATCACAAAAATGAATCTATGCCCGTTAGAAGCTTTTGGGGTGATTGGACCAATAACATCCATGCTCCACATTGAAAATGGCCATGGTGGTGCCATAACATGTAAAGCAGATGGCAGAGCATGAATCTTATCAGCATATATCTGGCATTTATGGCATTTACGAGCATAATCAATGCAATCATTCTCCATCATCAACCAGTAATATCCCGCTCTCATGATCTGTCTTGCCATCATATGTCCACTAGTATACGCCCCACATATTCCATCATGCACCTCTTTAATGATTTTCTTTGCTTCAGTCTCATTTACACATCTCAATAATACTTGATCTTTGCTTCTTTTGTACAGGACATCCCCATCCAGGAAAAGCTCATAGCCAATCTTCGGATGACCCTTTTATCATTTTCTGTTGCTTGAACTGGATACTGTTGATCCTTGACATACTGTAAGATGTCATAATACCAGGGCTTTCCATCTTCTTCTCCCTCTACATTAGAACAATAAGCTGGTATATCTTTAACATCTAACTTGATGGGCTGAATATCGATATTATCATTAATTCGAATCATCGCAGCCAGAGTAGCCAATGCGTCAGCAATCAAATTTTCTTCTCGGGGTAAGTGATCAAACTGGATATCTTCAAATTGTTTCGTCAACTCTAGAATATATTTATGATACGGAATGAGTTTTGAATCTCTCGTCTCCCATTCTCCTTTCAACTGATATATGACTAGAGCTGAGTCTCCAAACACTTTCAGTACTTTCACTCTTCTATCTATAGCAGCTTGCAAACCCATGACACATGCTTCATATTCAGCGATGTTATTTGTGCAATTGAAATTTAACCTCGTTGTTACAGGACAGTATTGTTCTTCTGGAGAAATCAGAATTGCCCCAATTCCATGCCCCAAGGCATTAGCAGCTTCCATCAAAGTACATTCTCCAACATTTTCCTATATGCTCCCCTTCCTCCGGTTGAGAAATAGTCATTAAGTCTTCATCAGGGAATTTCCAGCTTCAATCGGCTCATACTCTTCAGTAGCACGATCTGCAAGAAATTCTGCTATAGAGCAGACTCATTTTATTGCTTTTTGGCTCCATGTATATATATCGGTAATTCCGAAAGCATTACTTGCCATCCAGCGATTCTCCCAGACAAAGAAGCTTATCAAAAGATATACTTAATGGGATTCCGTTTTCGCTATGAGCCATGGTGTGGCGTAGTTGATACGAGCATATACTATCTAAGTCTTTTGGGCAGTCCATGCTAAGCCAAACATTTTCTATTATAAAGATACTTAGATTCATATTCAGTGAACTTTTTACTCG
>NW_019168015.1:1397295-1432447 GCF_002303985.1 Durio zibethinus | reverse complement strand
GGAGTTCATTCCCAGTCTAAGATCGGACTGGACCGAAGGTTGTGGCAGTGGGATCGGTAGCACACAGGGGGGACTGGACCGATCCCTAGCTTGCACATTCTACCTCTCCAGTTGGCTGCGCGCCCGCAAGCTTGTTTCGTGGGTTGGCTTAAGCATAGGGAGTTCATTCCATGTGTAAGCCATAGCTGGACTGAGGGTTGTGGCAGCAGGACCGGCAGCACGAAGAGGGGGACCGGGCCGATCCCCGGCTTACACGTTATGCCTCTCCACCGGTTCAGCGCCCGCACGCTCATTTCGTGGGTTGACTTAGGCATACGAAGTTCATTCCCAGTCTAAGATCGGACTGGACAGAGGGTTGTGGCAGCAAGATCAACAGCACGCAGGGGGGATCGAGTCGATCCCTGGCTTGCGCATTCTGCCTCTCTAGTCAGCTGAGCACCCGAACGCTCATTTTGTGGGTTGGCTTAAGCATACGAAGTTCATTCCATGTCTAAGCATACAGAGTTCATTCCCAGTCTAAGGTCAGACTGGACCGAGGGTTACAGCAGCAGGATCGGTAGCACGCAAGGGGGATTGGGGTGATCCCCGACTTGCACATTCTGCCTCTCTGGCCGACTGAGCGCCCGCACGCCCATTTCATGGGTTGGCTTAGGCATAGGGAGTTCATTCCATGTCTAAGCCCCAACCGGACCGAGGGTTGTGGTAGCGGGACTGACAGCACGTAGAAGGGGATCGAGCCGATCCCCGGCTTGTGCATTATGCCTCTCCGGTCAGCTCAGTGCTCATACGCTCGTTTTGTGGGTTAACTTAGGCATACAGAGTTCATTCCCAGTCTAAGATTGGACCGGACCGAGGGTTGCAGCAGTAGGATTGATAGCACGCAGGGGGGACCGTGCCGTGCCCAGCTTGCGCATTCTGCCTCTCTGATCGGCTGAGCACCCGCACGCTCATTTCATGGGTTAGCTTAGGCATACGGAGTTCATTCCCAATCTAAGATCGGACCGGACCGAGGGTTGCAACAGTAGGACCAGCAGTAGGATTGGCAGCACGTAGGGGGGATCGAGCCGATCTCTGGCTTGCGCATTCTGCCTCTTCGGCCTGCTGAGTGCCCGCACGCTCATTTCATGGGTTGGCTTAGGCATACAGAGTTCATTCCATGTCTAAGCTCCAGTCGGACCGAGGGTTGTGGTAGCAAGACCGGCAGCGGGATCGACAGCACGTAGAGGGGGACCGCGCTAATCCCCGACTTATGCATTATGCCTCTTCGGTCAGCTGAGCGCCCGAACGCTCGTTTCATGGGTTGACTTAGGCATACGAAGTTCATCCCCAGTCTAAGCATACAAAGTTCATTCCAAGTCTAAGATCGGACCAGACTGAGAGTTGCGACAGCAGGATGGATAGCACACAGGGGGGACCGGGCTGATCCTTGGCTTGTGCATTCTACCTTTCCGGTCGGGCTGAGCGTCCGGACGCCCGTTTCGTGGGTTGGCTTAGGCATAGGGAGTTCATTACATGTCTAAGCCCCAGCCAAACTAAGGGTTGCGGTAGCAGGACCGACAGCACGTAGAGGGGGATCGGGCTGATTCCCGACTTGCGCATTATGCCTCTTCGGTAGGCTCAGCGCCCGCACGCTCGTTTCGTGGGTTGACTTATGCATATGGAGTTCATTCCCAGTCTAAGATCAGACCAGACTGAGGGTTGCGACAGCAAGATCGAAAGCACATAGGAGAGGAATGGGCCAATCCTCGACATGCGCATTCTGTCTCTCTAGCCGGTTGAGCGCCCGCGCGCTCGTTCCGTGTGTTGGCTTAGGCATATGGAGTTCATTACATGTCTAAGCATACAAAGTTCATTCCCAGTCTAAGATTTTGAGCCACGGTACACATGTTGGGCTCGGGCATGTGCTGGTGCCACATTTTTTTTGTCCGGGGCACCATCGCCGGAGCATCGTCGGACAGCCTAACCGACAAATTGGGGGTTTTGGCGATTGGGGGGGCCAGGGGGTGTGCGTACATGATGTGCGATGGGTGCTGGTACTTGGCCCATATATTGGCCCCCTATCCCTCATCAAACCTTGAGAACTCACACCCCTGTAAAGAGCATTTGAGATTTTACAAGTTTGCTGCCAGTAGCCATTAAAATGTCCGGAATGGGGACACTTTTTTCAAATGGTCACAAAATCTTCTCCACTTCGAGTTTTTAGCTGAATTTTTTTGTCCATGCCAACAAAAATAAAAGGATCACCTCTACCAAATTTGGGGACAAAAATCTTTCTAAAAAAATTTTAAAATATCCCGAACCGTAAAAAGTTTCAAAAATCATGAAAAAAAGAAGATGGGTCGTCTTGCCACGAAACTTCACATGAAGACTTAGGGGACCATTGTATGAATTTACAAGCCATAAAAATGGTATTGGCATGGCAGAAATATGAAGATGTGCTTGAACCTACCTACCACCCGTTCGATCCCCGACTTGCGCATCCTACCTCTCTGGTCGACTGAGCGCCCACATGGTCGTTTTGTGGGTTGACTTAGGCATACGAAGTTTATCCCCAGTCTAAGCATACAGAGTTCATTCCTAGTCTAAGATCAGACCAGATCGAGGGTTGCGACAGCAAGATCGGTAGCACGCAGGGGGGACCGGGTCGATCCCCGGCTTGCGCATTCTGCCTCTCCGGCCGGCTGAGCGCCCGCACACCTGTTTCCTGGGTTGGCTTAGGCATAGGGAGTTCATTCCATGTCTAATTCCTAGTCGGTCCAAGGGTTATCGCAGCGGGACTGGCAGCACGCAGAGGGGGACCGGGCCGATCCCCGGCTTGCGCATTATGCCTCTCTGGTCAACTCAGCACCCGCATGCTCGTTTTCATGGGTTGACTTAGGCATACAGAGTTCATTCCCAGTCTAAGATCAGACCGAACTGAAGGTTGCGGCAGTAGGATTGACAACATGCAGGGGGGATCGGGTCGATCCCCGACTTGAGCATTCTGCCTCTTCGGCCGACTGAGTGCCCGCACGCTCGTTTCGTGGGTTGGCTTAGGCATACAGAGTTCATTCCATGTCTAAGCATACGGAGTTCATTCCCAATCTAAGATCAGACCGGACCAATGGTTGTGGCAGCAGGACCAGCAGTAGGATCGACAGCACGCATGGGGGATCGGGTCGATCCCCAGCTTGCGCATTCTACCTCTCCGGTCGGCTGAGCACCCGCACGCTCATTTCGTGGGTTGGCTTAGGGATACGAAGTTCATTCCATGTCTAACCCCCAGCCCGACCGAGGGTTATGGCAGCAGGATTGGCAGTGGGATCGACAGCACGCAGAGGGGAACCGGGCTGATCCCCCGGCTTGTGCATTATGCCTCTCCAGTCAGCCTCTCCGGTCGGCTGAGCGTCTGCACGTTCGTTTCATGGGTTGGCTTAGGCATACAGAGTTCATCCCTAGTCTAAGCATACAAAGTTCATTCCCAGTCTAAGATCGGACCGGACCGAGCGTTGTGACAGTAGGATTGACAGCACACAGGGGGGATCGGGTCGATCCCTGGCTTGCGCATCCTGGCTCTCTAGTTGGCTGAGCATGCGCATGCTCGTTTCATGGGTTGATTTAGGCATACGAAGTTCATCCCTAGTCTAACCATATGGACTTCATTCCCAGTCCAAGATCAGATCGGACCGAGGGTTGCGACAGTAGGATCGACAGTACGTCGGGGGGATCGAGCTGATCCTCGACTTACGCATTCTGCCTCTCCGGCCGGCTGAGCACCCGCACACCCGTTTTGTGGGTTGGCTTAGTCATAGGGAGTTCATTCCATGTCTAAGCCCCAGCCAGACCGAGGATTGTGGCAATGGGGCCGGTAGCATGCAGAGGGAGACCGGACCGATCCCCAGCTTACGCATTATGCCTCTCCGGTCAGCTCAGCGCCCGTACGCTCATTTTGTGGGTTGACATAGGCATACGGAGTTCATTCCCAGTCTAAGATCGGATCGGACCGAGGGTTGCAGTAGCAGGATCGACAGCACGCAGGGGGGGATCGGGCTGGACCTCAATTTTTTATTCTGCCTCTCCAACCGACTGAACGCCTGTACGCTCATTTCATGTTTTGGCTTAGGCATACGGAGTTCATTCCATGTCTAAGCATACGGAGTTCATTCCCAGTCTAAGATCAGATCGAATCACAGGTTACGAAAGCAATACCAGCAGCAGGATCGGTAGCATTTAGGGGGGACCGGGTTGATCCCCAACTTGCGCATTCTACCTCTCCGACCGGCTGAGTGCCCGCACGCTCATTTCGTGGGTGGGCTTAGGCATACAAAGTTCATTCCATGTCTAAGCCCCAGCCGGACCGAGGGCTGTGGTAGCACGCAGAGGGGGATCGGACTGATCCCCGACTTGCGCATTATGCCTCTCCAGCCAGCCTCTCCGGTCGGTTGGGAGCCCGCACACTTGTTTCATGGGTTGACTTAGGCATACGGAGTTCATCCTCAGTCTAAGCATACAGAGTTCATTCCTAGTCTAAGATCAGACTGGACCGAAGGTTCCGACAACAGGATCGGCAGCATGCATGGGGGACCGGGCCGATCCCCGACTTACGCTTTTTGCCTTTCCAACCAGCTGAGTGCCCGCACGCCTATTTCGTGGGTTGGCTTAGGCATAGGGAGTTCATTCGATGTCTAAGCCTCAGCTGGACTGAGGGTTGTGGCAGCAGGACCGACAGTGGGATCGGTAGCACGCAAAAGAGGATCGAGCTGATCCTTGGCTTGTGCATTATGCCTTTCCGATCGGCTGCCCAGGCCGGTTGAGTGCCCGAACGCTCGTTTTGTGAGTTGACTTAGGCATACAGAGTTCATCCCCAGTCTAAGCATACAGAGTTCATTCCCAGTCTAAGATAAGACCAGATCGAGGGTTGTGGCAGCAAGATCGGTAGCACGCAGGGGGGACCAGGTCGATCCCTGGCTTACACATTCTGTCTCTCCGACCGGTTGAGCGCCCGCACGCTCGTTTTCTGGGTTGGCTTGGGCATAAGGAGTTCATTCCATGTCTAAGCCCCAGCTGGACTGAAGGTTGTGGCAGCTGGACTGTCAGCACGCAGAGGGGACCGAGCCAATCCCCGGCTTGCGCATTATGCCTTTTCGACCAGCTCAGCGCCCGTACACTCGTTTCATTGGTGGCTTATGCATACGGAGTTCATTCCCAGTCTAAGATTAGATCAGACTGAGGGTTGCGGTAGCAGGATCGACAGCATGTAGGGGGGATCGAGCCGATCCCCGGCTTGAGCATTCTGCCTCTCCGATCGACTGAGCGCCTGCACGTTCGTTTCGTAGGTTCGCTTAGGCATACGGAGTTCATTCCATGTCTAAGCATATGCAGTTCATTCCAAGTCTAATATTTTGAGGCACAGTGCACATGCTGGGCCCCGGCATGTGCTGGTGCCACATTCTTTTCACCCGAGGCATCATCGTCAGAGCATCACCGGAGCATCGCCGGAGAGCCTAACCGGCGGCATTACGGGTTCCGGTGATTGGGGGGCTGGGGGGTGTGCGCACATGATGTGCAATGGGTGCTGGTACTTGGCCCTTATATTGGCCCCCTATCCCTCATCAAACCTCAAGAACTCACACCCCTTTAAAGAGCATTTGAGATTTTATAGTTTTGCTGCCAGTAGCCATTAAAGTGTCTGAAATAAGGACACTTTTTTCAAATGATCAGAAAATCTTCTCCACTTCGAGTTTTTAGTTGAATTTTTTTGTGCATGCCAACAAAAATACAAGGATCATCTCCACCAAATTTGGGGACAAAACTCTTTTTAAAAAAATTTAAAAAAATCTCAAACCGTAAAAAGTTTTAAAAATCGTGAAAAATAGAAAACGGGTTGTCTTGCCACGAAACTTCACATGAAGGCTTAGGGGAACATTGTATGAATTTACAAGCCATAAAAATGGCATTGGCATGGCAGATATATGAAGATGTGCTTGAACCCACCTACCACTCGTTCGATCCTCGACTTACGCATCCTGCCTCTCTGGTCGACTGAGTGCACGCACGTTTGTTTTATGGGTTGACTTAGGCATACAGAGTTCATCCCTAGTCTAAGCATATGGAGTTCATTCCCAGTCTAAGATCAGACCGGACCGAGGGTTACGACTGTAAGATCGGTAGCACGCAGGGGGGACCGGTCTGATCCCTGGCTAGCGCATTCTGCCTCTCTAATCGACTGAATGACCGCACGCCCATTTTGTGGGTTGGCTTAGTCATAAGGAGTTCATTCCATGTCTAATCCCCAGTTAGACTGAGGGTTGTGGCAGCGAGACTGGCAGCACACAGAGGGGGATCGGTCCGATCCTCGACTTACGCATTACGCCTCTCCGGCTGGCTCAGTGCCCACATACTCATTTTGTGGGTTGACTTAGGCATACAGAGTTCATTCCCAGTCTACGATCAGACCAGACCGAAGGTTGCGACAACAAGATCGACAGCACGCAGGGGGGACCGGACCGATCCCTGGCTTACGCATTCTACCTCTCCGGCCGATTGAGTGCCCACACGCTCGTTTCGTGGGTTGGCTTAGGCATACGGAGTTCATTCCATGTCTAAGCATACAGAGTTCATTCCCAGTCTAAGATCGGATCGGACCGAGGGCTGTGGTAGTAGGACCGACAGGATGAAAGGGGGGGACCGGGCCGATCCCCGACTTGTGCATTCTGCCTTTCCGATGAGTTGAGCGCTCGTACGCTCGTTTCGTGGGTTGACTTAGGCAGACAGAGTTCATTCCATGTCTAAGCCCCAGCCAGACCGAGTGTTGTGGTAGCAAGACTGGCAGCGAGATCGACAGAACACAAAAGGGGATCGGGCTGATCCTCGGATTGCACATTATGTCTCTTCTGTCGGCCTCTCCGACTGGCTGAGCGCCCACACGCTTGTTTCGTGGGTTGACTTAGGCATACGGAGTTCATCCCCAGTCTAAGTATACAGAGTTCATTCCCAGTCTAAGATCGGATCAGACTGAGGGTTGTGACAGTAGGATCGGTAGTAGCAGTGGGGATTGGGCCGATCCCCGGCTTACGCATTCTGCCCTCCGGTCGGCTGAGCGCCCGCACGCCTGTTTCATGGGTTGGCTTAGGCATAGGAAGTTCATTCCATGTTTAAGCCCTAGTCGGACTGAGGGTTGTGGCAGCGGGATCGGTAGCACGCAGAGGGGGACCGGGCCGATTCCCGGCTTGCGCATTATGCCTTTCCAGCTGGCTCAATGCCTGAACGCTCGTTTCGTGGGTTGACTTAGGCATACGAAGTTCATTCGCAGTCTAAGATCGGACCAAACCGAGGGTTGCGGTAGTAAGATCGATAGCACACAAGGGGGATCGAGCCGGTCCCCGACTTCTGCATTCTGCCTCTCCGACCGGCTGAGCACCTGTATGCTCATTTCGTGGGTTGGCTTAGGCATACAGAGTTCATTCAATGTTTAAGCAGATAGAGTTCATTCCCAGTCTAAGATCGGACCGGACCGAGGATTGTGATAGTAGGACCAGTAGCAGGATCAACAGCACGTAGGGGAAGACTGGGCCGATCCCCGGCTTACGCATTCTGCCTCTCCGGCCGACCTCTCACCCATACGCTCATTTCGTGGGTTGGCTTAGGCATACGGAGTTCATTCCATGTCTAAGCCCCAATCGGATCGAGGGTTGTTGCAGCAAGACTGACAGTAGGATCGGCAGCATACAGAGGGGGATCGGGTTGATCCCCGACTTACGCATTATGCCTCTTCAGCCGACCTCTCTGGCCGGCTGAGTGCCCGCACGCTCGTTTCATGGGTTCACTTAGGCATACGGAGTTCATCTCCAGTCAAAGCATACGGAGTTCATTCCCAATCTAAGATCGAACCGAACCGAGGGTTACGACAGTAGGATCGGCAGCACATAGGGGGGACTGGATCGATCCTCGGCTTGCGTATTTTGCCTCTCCGCCCAGCTTAATGCCTGAACGCTCATTTCGTGGGTTGACTTAGGCATACGGAGTTCATTCCCAGTCTAAGATCGGATCGGATTGAGTGTTGCGGCAGCAGGATCGACAGCATGCAGGGGGGACTGAACCGGTTCTCGACTTGCGCATTCTACCTCTCCGGTCGGCTGAGCGCTAGCACGCTCGTTTTGTGGGTTGGCTGAGGCATACGAAGTTCATTCCATGTCTAAGCATATGGAGTTCATTCCCAGTCTAAGATCGGACCGCACCGAGGGTTGCGATAGTAGGACCAATTGTAGGATTCATTCCATGTCTAAGCCTCAGCCAGACCGAGGGTTGTGGCAGTAGGACCGGTAGCGAGATCAGCAGCACGTAGAAGGGGACCGAGCTGATCCTCGACTTATGCATTATGCCTGTCCAGTCGACCTCTCCGGCCGGTTGAGCACCCACACGCTCGTTTCATGGGTTAACTTAGGCATACAGAGTTCATTCCCAGTCTAAGATCAGATCGGACCGAGGGTTGCAGCAGCAGGATTAGCAGCATGCAGGGGGGACCGAACCGATCCTCGACTTGCGCATTCTACCTCTTCAGCTGGCTGAGCGCCCGCACGCTCGTTTCATGGGTTGGCTTGGGCATAGGGAGTTCATTCCATGTCTAAGCCTCAGCCGAACCGAGGGTTATGGTAGTGGGATAGGCAGCACGCAGAGGGGGACCGGGCCAATCCTTGGGTTACGCATTATGCCTCTTCGACTGGCTCAACGCCCGCAAGCTCATTTCGTGGGTTGACTTATGCATATGGAGTTCAATTCCAATCTAAGATCGGACTGGACTGAGGGTTGCGATAGCAGGATCGATAGCGCGTAGGGGGGACCAGATCGATCCTCGACTTACGCACTCTGCCTTTTAAACCTGTTGAGCACCCGCACACTCATTTCGTGGGTTGGCTTAGGCATACGGAGTTCATTCCATGTCTAAGCATATGGAGTTCATTCCCAGCCTAAGATTTTGAGCCACGGTGCACATGCTGGGCTCAGGCATGTGCTGGTGTCTCATTTTTTTTGCCCAAGGCACCATCGTCGGAGCATCGCCAAAGCATCATCGGAGAGCCTAACCGGTGGCATTGGGGGTCCAGCGATTGGAAGGGTTGGGGGGGTGTGCGCACATGATGTGTGATGGGTGCTGGTACTTATGTCACGAGCTCCGACCTTAAACTCAGAAACCATGCAGCCTTAGGCTTGGAATCTCCTTTTTTATGCCTAAGTCAGCCTAAAACACAAGCGTACGGGCACTAGAACAATGATAAGGGCTGATTATGCAAGTTAAAGAGAAACCGGATAAGAAGGTAGAATTCTAGAAATGCTCTTGTATTCACTAAAATGTAAGTGTTTGATGGTGTACAAATGAGGGAGGAGCAGCCTTCTATTTATAGTTGAGGCTCCAGCTTACACTTAATGGCAATATCCCTAGAATAAAGGCTAAAATCATGGGATTATATAGATTACAATCAATCAGGATTCTAACTCCGGATTTTCAGGGTCAACCAAATCTGCCAGGATACTGCTGTTGATCCTGCCTGCTTCCAGAAGCTTCCCTTGCGTGTCCAGTACCTTAGGCCCTTCTGGATGTAGTTCGGGCAGCTTGTATGCCAGGCCTTGGTCTCATGAGCTGGCCCGCAAGTTGGGCGGGTGTTCTGAACTCATTCGCTAGGCTTTGCGCGCAGATACCTGCCAGCACGCTTGGTCTACAGGCCTCAACCTCTAGCTTGCCTGCTGGTGCACCTGATGTGCCTGGTGCGCCCGCCTAGGGTGTGACATTCTCTTTCACCTAATTACGCAATGCCCTTGTTGCATCTTCTGCATGGTACTACCTGATCTGGTCCCCAAACTACCATAAGTCATCTGCTAGTTCCCAGCTTGCCTCACTATCTGGAAGTCCCTTCCAACGTACCAAGTACTCTTGTCTTGGCTGATAGTTATTTTGTCTCACCTCCCGGTTAGCTATGATGCTGTGGACCTCCTTCTCATATGAGGCCCTTGCTCCCAATAGTGCACGCTTTGACTCTGCCCATCCTGGATCTCCCTCATCCTTATGGAACGGCTTGAGCATACTCACATGGAACATCGGGTGTACCCTCAGCTTGGGTGGCATATCCAGCTTCTAGGCAACCTTGCCTACCCTCTTGACTACTCGAAAAGGTCCCTCATACCTCCAGACTAGGGCTTTGGGCAGGCCCTTATGGCGCACAATAAGATGCAGCTTCACTAACACTAAGTCTCCAACCTGGAACTGCATATCCCGCCTATTCTGGTCTACCCACTTCTTCGACCTCTTGGCTGCCTTGTGTAGACAAACTCTGGCGAAGTCAGTTTGCTCCTGCCATGCCTTGGCAAACTTGTATGCTGCTGGATTCAACCCTGTATAACCTGCAGCAATCGAACCGGGTGTTAGTGGTTGTTGCCCTGTCACAACCTCAAATGGGCTCTAGTTCGTTGCCTCGCTCTTTTGCAAGTTATAGGAAAACTGTGCAATATCTAGCAGCTTTGGCCAGTCCCTTTGTGTGGCACTCACATAGTGCCTGAGGTGGACCTCCAATAGTCCATTCACTCGTTCTGTCTACCCATCGGTCTGCGGATGCATGCTGGTGGAAAAGTTCAAGTCTGACCACAACAGCTTGAACAACTCAGTCCAAAACCTACCTGTGAAATGCCCGTTCTGATCACTAACAATGGTCATCGGCACTCCCTAGTACTTAACCATGTTCTTCAGGAACAATCGAGCTACCTCCTCGGTTGGGCACTCCTTGGTTGCTGTAATGAAGATTCCATACTTGGAAAACCTGTCCACCACTACCATGATGCTTCCAAACCCTTCTGCTTTGGGTAGACCAACTATAAAGTCCAAAGAAACACTCTCCCATGGTTACTCTGGCACTGGCAATGGCTCCAAGAGATCGCCTAGTTTCTTGAGCTCCACCTTGTCCTGTTGGCACACAAGACAAGTCTTCACATAGGCCTCCACATCGTCCCTTATGTGCGGCCAGTAGTACTGGTCCTCAATCAGTGCTAAGGTACGGCTCACTCCGGGGTGTCCAGCCCACCGTGAATTATGGCATTCTTGCAAAACTTCCTTGCAGAGCTTCTCGTGCTGCGACACAAACAGTTTACTGCCCCTGGTGTACAGCAAGCCATCTTGTAACCAAAACCGCCTAGTCTTACCTTGCTGGGCATACTCCATCAAAGCCTTGGCTGTAGGATCATGCGCAAGTCCCTCCTTGATACGCGACACTAGTGACCCCTCTGATTGGCTAATGGCAGCAAGGTTAGCCTTCCTGCTCAGGGCATCTGCCACTAGGTTCGCTCACCCCAGCTTGTACTCCATCTGGAAATCAAATTCTGCAAGAAAATCTTACCATCTCGCCTGCTTGGGGGATAGCTTCTTTTGTGTCTGGAAGTAGCTGGTTGCCACATTGTCCATCCTAACCATGAACCTCAACCCCAACAGGTAATGGCACCAAGTACGCAAGCAATGCACCACTGCAGTCATCTCTTTCTCTTGGACCATGTACTTACGCTCAGTCTCGTTCAGCTTCCTACTCTCAAACGTTTGATGCATCCGTATGCACCTCATACGGCTTGGCATGGTCTAGCAAGGCCAAGACTGGCTCCTCGGTCACAGCTCGCTTCAACCTGTCAAAGGCTTCCTGGCACCCTGCGCTCCACTCCCATGCTTTCTTTTTCTTAAGAAAGTTAGTCAATGGCGTGGCTATTGCTGAGTGACCTTTCATGAAGCGCCTGTAGTAGTTGACCAGCCCAAGGAACGATCTCAACTCAGTGACCTTGGCTGGTGATTGCCACTCCAGGATGGCGTGTATCTTGCCTTCATCCATGCGTATCCAGCCACCTCCCACTATGTGGCCAAGGAATGGGATCTCCTGCTGGGCAAATGAGCACTTCTCCCTCTTGACAAATAGCTTGTGTGCCTGCAACACCTCAAACACCTATCTCAAGTGGTCTACATGCTCTCCCAAAGTCTGGCTGTAGATCACAATGTCATCCAAATAAACCACAACAAACCGATCAAGGAATGATTGAAGTACCTTATTTATAAGGGTGCAGAATGTTGCTGAGGCGTTTGTGAGTCCAAAAGGCATCACCAAGAAACTCATACGAACCATACCAAGTGACACATGCTATCTTTGGCTCATCTCCCTCTGTGATCCTAACTTGATAATAGCCTAACCTCAAATCCAGCTTGGTGAACCACCTTGCACTCCCAAGTTGATCGAATAAGTTCGCAATGAGTGGGATGGGGTACTTGTTCTTGATGGTCAGCTTGTTCAAAGCTCGATAGTCTATGCACAGCCGTAATGACCCATCATGCTTGCGCTGAAATAGAATCGGTGCACCATAGGGTCCCTTCAATGGCCTAATGAAGCCAGCATCAACTAACTCTTTGAGCTACTTCCTCAATTCCTCCAACTCTGGTGGAGACATTCGGTAAGGGGCTCTAGCTGGTGGCTTGGCCTCGGACACCAGCTCGATCTTGTGGTCTACCTCCCTCTTAGGTGGTAGCTTGCTAGGTAGCTTTACGGGCATCACATCACTAAAGGTATTCAGCACCTTTAGCACCTCTAAGGGTGACTCGGTCTCCTTCTCCCTTGGCTCATCATATTTCAGGGCTGCCAAGAAGGTGTCTTCTTGTCTGGTTATCGCCTTGCCAAATTGGATGGCTGACACCACCCGCGACCAACTCCAGACCCTCTCCTCAATGGCACTAGGCATTGGCACCGTGCATCCAAGATGCAAACACAATCGGTAAAAGGCACAAAAAGGGCATTAATCCGAACAAGGAAATCTAACCCAATCATAAACTCATAGTCGTCAAGGGGTATTACCTTAATGGTCTCCTTGCCTTTCTAGTCTCCAAGCTACAACTCCACTCCCTGTGCTACTCTAATGGCTGGAACTTAATTAGAGTTCACTGTTTTGATGGTACCAATCCCTTTCTGCACCTTTAGTCTGAGCTTTCAGACTCTATCACCTAAAATAAAAAGATGTGAGGCACTTGTGTCCACCAGTGTGCTCACCTTCTGACTCGTAACCATCAGATCTGTAAACATCAAGCCTTTTGGCTTACGGCTCCTCTTATTTGGACAGCATTGAGCACCAACGACCCAAGCTTTGCTGCTTCTGACTCTGGCTTCTCGTCAGACTCCTTGTCTATAGTAGCCAACTTGCCCTTCTACGAGCAATTGCACGCTATGTGGCTCCCTCCACATAGCTAGCATGCTAGTGGCTCTCAGTCCCCCTTTACTTTCCACTTGCCTGTTGGTGGCTTCCTCTCGCCATCCTTGGTTGAAAGGTCTCAGTCTCC
Organism: Durio zibethinus; assembly: GCF_002303985.1. The sequence goes on along the minus strand of NW_019168015.1, from coordinate 1,419,126 downwards.
ATCTTGGACTCCTGGTCACGATCCTTCCCTTTGGACTACTTCTTCCAGTCGCTATTGTCCCTACCCTTACCCTTGGGCTTGGTAGACTCGAACTTGTTCAGAGGCTTGAACTCTATCAAGGCCTCGGTAGTAGTCATGGCTTTAGCCAAGTCATGAACTCCTCTCTTTTGTAGCTCATGCTTCACCCACGGCTTCATCCCATCCATGAAAGTAAATAAGGTGTCCTTCTCACATAGATCCGAGATCTGTAGCATCAGTTCAGAGAATTTTTGAACATACTCCCTTATGTCCTTTTGCTGCCTCAGCCTGCGTAACTTTGCTTGTGCCTCATCATCGACATACTCCAGGTAAAATTGTTCTCTGAACTCTTTTTGGAACTCTACCCAGGTTCCAATCTTGGCGCTTCCATGTCTGACATCATCACACTTGTGACTCTACCACAATAAGGCTACATCAGTGAGATACATAGTAGCGGTGCTTACCTTTATCGCCTCGTCTTGCATGCCCATGGCCTGGAAGTACTGCTCCATACCCCAAAGGTAGTTTATCTACTTCCTTGGCCGCCCTAGTCCCTTTGAACTCTTTAGGCTTGGGGACATCCAATCTGGACTTGGACACTCTAACAAACATACCATTCCCAATGGCAGTCTTGCAAGCAATGAGCTCACTGGCAAGCTCCTCCATCCGTTGGCACATGGCCTCCATGCCATCGTGCAAGGTCAGCACTTCAGTATCCAAGGTTTGATTCTTTTGGGTGAACACGTCCAAGCCTTTGTTGAGAGCAGCTTGCAGCTCACTTTGGATCTCTTCCCCCATGGAGTCTAGTGATGCAATATGAGTCTCTACCCCTTCAAGCTTCTCCCCCATGTCGCCCATGGTCACCTCCACCTTGGCCAGCCTACCGTCCATGGTAGACCAGATATCTTTAGAACTGGCTCTCCTCTCTCTTCCATGCCCATGCTCCTGGGCCTCTAGTTGTTGGTTAGCAGCGTCACTTTGGGATGCCATCTCCTCTAACCTGCACAACACAAACACGCAGAATTGAATTGCTCTGATACCAATTGTCACGGGCTCCGACCTTAGACTCAGAAATCGTGTAGCCTTAGGCTTGGAATCTCTTCCTTTATGCCTAAGTCAGCCTAAAACACAAGCGTACGGGCTAGAACAACAGGAAGGGCTGATTACGCAAGTTAAAGAGAAATAGGATAAGAAGGTAGAATTTTAGAAATGCTCTTGTATTCACTGAAACAGAAGTGTTTGATGGTGTACAAATAAGGGAGGAGCAGCCCTCTATTTGTAGTTGAGGCTCCAACTTACACTTAATGGCAATATCCCTAGAATAAAGGCTAAAATCATGGGATTATACAGATTACAATCAATCGGGATGCTAACTCCTGATTTTCAGGGTCAACCAAATCTGCCAAGATGCTGCTGCTGATCCTGCCTGCTTCCAAAAGCTTCCCTTGCGTGTCCAGCACCTTGGGCCCTTCTGGATGTGGGGCGGGCAGCTTGTATGCTAGGCCTTGGTCTCACGGGCTGGCCTGCAAGTTGGGTTGGCATTCTGAACTTGTTTGCTAGGCTTTGCGCGCAGATACCCGCCAGCACGCCTGGTCTACGGGCCTCAACCTCTGGCGCACCTGCTGGCGCGCCTGATGTGCCTGGTGTGCCCGCTCAGGGCATGAAACTTGGCCCTTATATTGGCCCCTATCCCTCATCAAACCTCGAGAACACACACCCTCTTAAAGAGCATTTGAGATTTTATAGGTTTGTTGCCAGTAGCTATTAAAGTGTCTGAAATGGGGACACTTTTTTCAAACAGTCACAAAATCTTCTCCACTTCGAGTTTTTTGCTGAATTGTTTTGTGCATGCCAATAAAAATACAAGGATCACCTATACCAAATTTGGGGACAAAATTCTTTCTAAAAAAATTTTAAAAAATCTCGAACCGTAAAAAGTTTCAAAATTTGTGAAAAATAGAAAACGGGTCGTCTTGCCATGAAACTTCACATGAAGGCTTAGGGGACCATTGTATGAATTTAGAAGCCATCAAAATGGCATTGGCATGGTAGAAATATGAAGATGTGCTTGAACCAACCTACCACCCGTTTGATCCCCGGCTTACGCATCCTACCTCTCTGGTCAGCTGAGTGCCCACACGCTCGTTTCGTGGGTTGACTTAGGCATACGGAGTTCATACCCAGTCTAAGCATACGGAGTTCATTCCCAGTCTAAGATCGGACCGGACCGAGGGTTGTGATAGCAGGATTGACAGCATGCAGGGGGACCGTACTGATCCCCGGCTTACCCATTCTGCCTCTCTAGCCGACTGAGCGCCTGCACGCGTTTCATGGGTTGGCTTAGGCATAGGGAGTTCATTCATGTCTAAGCCCCAGTCGGACTGAGGGTTGTGGCAGCGGGACTGACAGCAAGCAGAGGCTGACCGGGTTGATCCCTGACTTGTACGTTATGCCTCTTCGACCGGCTCAGCGCTCGCACACTCATTTCATTGGTTGACTTAGGCATACGAAGTTCATTCCCAGTCTAAGATCAGACCAGACCGAGGGTTGCGACAGCAGGATCGATAGTACGCAGGAGGGATCAGGTCGATCCCCGGCTTATGCATTCTACCTCTCCGATCGACTGAGCATCGGTGCGCTCTTTTCGTGGGTTGGCTTAGGCATACAGAGTTCATTCCATGTCTTAGCATACGAAGTTAATTCCCAGTCTAAGATCGGACTGGATTGAGGGTTGCGGTAGCAGGACCAGTAACAGGATCAACAGCACACAGGAGGGGCCGGGCTGATCCTCGGCTTACGTATTCTACCACTTCGGCCGGCTGAGCGCCCGCACGCTCGTTTCGTGGGTTGGTTGAGGCATACAGAGTTCATTCTATGCCTAAGCCCTAGTCGGACCGAGGTTATGGCAGCAGGACTAGTAGCGGGATCGGCAGCATGAAGAGGGGGACCGGGCTGATCCCCAGCTTGCACATTACGCCTCATTGGCCAGCCTCTCCAGCCGGCTGAGCACCCGCACGCTCATTTCGTGGGTTAACTTAGGCATACGGAGTTCATCCTCAGTCTAAGCATACGGAGTTCATTCCCAGTCTAAGCATACGGAGTTCATTCCCAGTCTAAGATCAGACCAAACTGAAGGTTGGGCAGTAGGATCGACAGCACGCAGGGGGATCGGGCAGATCCCCAGCTTGCGTGTTCTGCCTCTCTGGTCATTTCGTGGGTTAGCTTAGGCATAGGGAGTTCATTCCATGTCTAAGCCCTAACCGGACCGAGGCTTGTGGCAGCGAGACCGACAGCACATAGAAGGGGATCGGGCTGATCTCTAACTTATGCATTATGCCTCTCCGACCGGCTCAGCGCCCGAACGCTCATTTCGTGGGTTGACTTACGCATATGGAGTTCATTCCTAGTCTAAGATCGGACCGAACAAAGGGTTGCAGCAGTAGGATCGATAGCACGCAGGGGGGACCGGATCGGACAGAGGGTTGCAGCAGTAGGATCGATAGCACGCAGGGTGGTCCTTGGCTTACGCATTCTGCCTCTCCCGTCGACTGAGTGCCCGCACGCTCGTTTTGTGGGTTGGCTTAGGCATACGAAGTTCATTCCATGTCTAAGTATATGGAGTTCATTCCCAGTCTAAGATCGGACCGGATCGAGGGTTGAGGCAACAGGACCAGCAGTAAGATCGACAGCATGCAAGGAGGGATCGGGTCGATCCCCGGCTTACGCATTCTATCTCTCAGGCCGGCTGAGCACCCGCATGCCCGTTTCTTCGGATGGCTTAGGCATAGGGAGTTCATTCCATGTCTAAGCCCCAGCTGGACCGACGGTTGTGGCAGCGGGACCGGAAGCACTCAGAGGGGGACTGGGCCGATCCTTGACTTGCGATTATGCTTTTCCGGGTGGCTCAGTGCTCGAATGCTCGTTTCGTGGGTTGACTTAGGCATAATGTGCGATGGGTGCTGGTACTTGGCCCTTATATTGGTCCCCTATCCCTCATCAAACCTCAAGAACTCACACCCCCTTAAAGAGCATTTGAGATTTTACAAGTTTGCTGCCAGTAGCCATTAAAGTGTCTGAAATGGGGACACTTTTTTCAAATGTCACAAAATCCTGTACACTTCGAGTTTTTAGCTAAATTTTTTTATGCATGTGAACAAAAATACAAGGATCACGTCTACCAAGTTTGGAGTGAAAAATCCATCTGAAAGAATTTTAAAAAAATCTCGAACCGTAAAAAGTTTCAAAAATCATGAAAAATAGAAAACGAGTCGTCTTGCCATGAAACTTCACATGAAGGCTTAAGGGACCATTGTATGAATTTACAAGCCATAAAAATGGCATTTTCATATCAAAAATATGAAGATGTGCCTAAACCCACCTACCACCCTATCGATCCACGGCTTGTGCATCCCGCCTCTCTGGCCGGTGTAGTGCCCGCCCGCTCGCCTGCTCGTTTCGTCAGTTGGCTTAGGCATACAGAGTTCATTCCCAGTCTAAGATTGGACCAGACCGAGGGGTGCGATAGTAGGATCGACAGCACGTAGGGGGGACCTGGTTGATCCCCGACTTGCGCATCCTGCCCCTATGCCCAATCGAGCGCCCGCACGCTCGTTTCATGGGTTGACTTAGGCATACGGAGTTCATTCCCAGTCTAAGCATACGGAGTTCATTCCCAGTGTATGATCAGACTAGACATAGGGTTGCGGGTGCACATGCTGGGCTCGGGCATGTGCTGGTGCCATAATTTTTTTTTGCCCGGGGCACCATCACCGGAGCATCGCCGGAGAACCTGACAGGCGGCATTCGGGTTCCGATGATTGGGGGCGGGGGGGGTGTGTGCATATGATGTGCGATGGGTGCTGGTACTTGGCCCTTATATTGGCCCCCTATCCCTCATCAAACCTCGAGAACTCACACCCCCTTAAAGAGCATTTGAGATTTTACAGGTTTGCTGCCAGTAGCCATTAAAGTGTCTAAAATGGGGACACTTTTTTTGAAATGGTCACAAAATCCTGTACACTTCGAGTTTTTGGCTGAATTTTTTTGTACATGCCAAAAAAAATACAAGGATCATGTCTACCAAGTTTGGGGCCAAAAAACCTTCTGAAAAATTTTTAAAAAATCCCGAATCGTAAAAAGTTTTAAAAAATGTGAAAAATAGAAAATGAGTCGTCTTGCCATGAAACTTCACATGAAGGCTTAAGGGACCACTATATGAATTTAGAAGCCATAAAAATGGCATTGGGATGGCATAAATATGAAGATGTGCCTAAACCCACCTACCACCTTATCGATCCACGGCTTGGGCATCCCGTCTCTCTAGCTGGTGTAGTGCCTGCCCGCTCGCTTGTTCCGTCGGTTGGCTTAGGCATACGGAGTTTATTCCCAGTCTAAGATCAGACCGGACCGAGAGTTGCAGTAGCAAGATCAGCAGCATGCAGGGGGGAACCCGGTCGATCCCTGGCTTAGGCATCCTGCCCCTCTGGTCAGCTGAGCGCCTGCACGTTCATTTCTTGGGTTGGCTTAGGCATACGGAGTTCATTCCCAGTCTAAGCATATGGAGTTCATTCCCAGTGTAAGATCAGACCGGACCAAGGGTTTCGGGTGCACATGTTGGGCTCGGGCATGTGCTGGTGCCGTATTTTTTTTTGCCTGGGGCACCATCGTCGGAGCATCGTCGGAAAACCTGACCGGCGGCATTGGGGTTCGGACGATTGGGGGGGAGGGGTGGTGTGCGCACATGATGTGCGATGGGTGCCGGTACTTGGCCCTTATATTGGCCCCTTATCCCTCATCAAACCTCAAGAACTCACACCCCCTTAAAGAGCATTTGAGATTTTAGAAGTTTGCTGCCAATAGCCATTAAAGTGTCTGAAATGGGGACACTTTTTTCAAATGTCACAAAATCCTGTACACTTCGAGTTTTTAGCTAAATTTTTTTATGCATGTGAACAAAAATACAAGGATCACGTCTACCAAGTTTGGAGCGAAAAATCCATCTGAAAGAATTTTAAAAAAATCCCGAACCATAAAAAGTTTCAAAAATCATGAAAAATAAAAAACGAGTCGTCTTGCCATGAAACTTCACATGAAGGCTTAAGGGACCATTGTATGAATTTTCAAGCCATAAAAATGGCATTGTCATATCATAAATATGAAGATGTGCCTAAACCCACCTACACCCTATCGATCCACGACTTGCGCATCCCGCCTCTCTGGCCGGTGTAGTGCCCGCCCGCCCGCTCGTTTCGTCGGTTGGCTTAGGCATACCGAGTTCATTCCCAGTCTAAGATTGGACCAAACTGAGGGGTGCAGTAGTAGGATCGACAGCATGTAGGGGGGACCCGGTTGATCCCCGGCTTGCGCATCCTGCCCCTCTGCCCAATTGAGTGCCCGCACGCTCGTTTCATGGGTTGACTTAGGCATACGGAGTTAATTCCCAGTCTAAGCATACGGAGTTCATTCCCAGTGTATGATCAGACCAGACATAGGGTTGCGGGTGCACATGCTGGGCTCGGGCATGTGCTGGTGCCGCATTTTTTTTTTGCCCAGGGCACCATCACCGGAGCATCGCCGGAGAACCTGACAGGTGGCATTGGGGTTTCGATGATTGGGGGGCGAGGGGGTGTGTGCACATGATGTGCGGTGGGTGCTGGTACTTGGCCCTTATATTGGCCCCCTATCCCTCATCAAACCTTGAGAACTCACACCCCTTTAAAGAGCATTTGAGATTTTACAGGTTTGCTGCCAGTAGCCATTAAAGTGTCTGAAATGAGGACACGTTTTTCAAATGGTCACAAAATCCTGTACACTTGAATTTTTTAGCTAAATTTTTTTGTGCAAACCAAAAAAAATACGAGGATCACATCTACCAAGTTTGGTGCCAAAACTCCTTCTGAAAAATTTTAAAAAAATCCCGAACCATAAAAAGTTTCAAAAATCATGAAAAATAGAAAATGAGTCGTCTTGCCATGAAACTTCACATTAAGGATTAATGGATGATTGTATGAATTTACAAGCCATAAAAATGGCATTGGCATGACAGAAATATGAAGATGTGCCTAAACCCACCTACCACCCTATCGATCCACGGCTTCGCATCCCGCCTCTTTGGCCGGCATAGTGCCCGCCCGCCCGATCGTTCCGTCGGTTGGCTTAGGCATACAGAGTTCATTCCCAGTCTAAGATCAGACCAGACTAAGGGTTGTGGTAGTAGGATCGGCAACACGTAGGGGGGACCCGACCGATCCTCAGCTTGCACATCCTGCCCCTCTGGCCGACTGAGTGCCTGCACGTTCGTTTCATGGGTTGACTTAGGCATACGGAGTTTGTTCCCAGTCTAAGCTTACGGAGTTCATTCCCAGTGTAAGATTGGATCGGATCGAGGGCTATGGGTGCACAAGCTATGCTCAGGCATGTGCTGGTGCCGTATTCTTTTTCGCTCGGGGCACCATCTTCGGAGCATCGTCGGAGAACCTAACCGGCGGCATTGGGGTTCCGACGATTGGGGGCGGGGGGTGTACGCGCATGATGTGCGATGGGTGCTGGTACTTGGCCCTTATATTGGCCCCCTATCCCTCGTCAAACCTCAAGAATTCACACCCCCTTAAAGAGCATTTGAGATTTTACAGGTTTGCTGCCAGTAACCATTAAAGTGTTTGAAATGGGGACACTTTTTCAAATGGTCACAAAATCCTGTACACTTCGAGTTTTTAACTGAATTTTTTTGTGCATGCCAACAAAAGTACAAGGATCATGTATACTAAGTTTGGAGCCAAAACGCCTTCTGAAAAAATTTTAAAAAAATCCCGAACCATAAAAAGTTTCAAAAATCATCCAAAATAGAAAACGAGTCGTCTTGCCATGAAACTTCAAATGAAGGCTTAAAGAACGATTGTATGAATTTACAAGCCATAAAAATAGCATTGGCATGGCAAAAATATGAAGATGTGCCTAAACCCACCTACCACCCTATCGATCCACGGCTTGCGCATCCCGCCTCTCTGGCTGGCGTAGTGCCCGCCCGCCCGCTCATTTCGTCAGTTGGCTTAGGCATACGGAGTTCATTCCTAGTCTAAGATTAGATCGGACCAAGGGTTGCAACAGCAATATCGGCAGCACGCAGGGGGGACCCGACTGATCCCCCGCTTGTGCATCCTTCCCCTCTGGCCTGCTGAGCGCCCGCACACTCGTTTCGTGGGTTGGCTTAGGCATACGGAGTTCATTCCCAGCCTAAGATCGGACCAGACCGAGGGTTGTGGGCACACATGCTGGGCTCGAGCATGTGCTGGTGCCGCATTTTATTTTCGCCAAGGGCACCATCGTCCGAGCATCACCGGAGAACCTGACCGACGGCATTGGGGTTCCAACGATTAGGAGGCGGGGGGTGTGCGCACATGATGTGCGATGGGTGCTGGCACTTGCCCTTATATTTGCCCCCTATCCCTCATCAAACCTCGAGAACTCACACCCCCTTAAAGAGCATTTGAGATTTTATAGGTTTGCTGCCTGTAGCCATTAAAGTGTCTGAAATGAGGACACTTTTTTCAAATGACCACAAAATCTTGTACACTTCGAGTTTTTAGCTGAATTTTTTTGTGCATGCCAAAAAAAATACAAGGATCACGTCTACCAATTGTGTGGCTAAAAATCCTTCTGAAAAAAATTTAAAAAAATCTCGAACCGTAAAAAGTTTTGAAAATCATGAAAATTAAAAAACGAGTCGTCTTGCCATGAAACTTCACATGAAGGCTTGAGGGACCATTGTATGAATTTACAAGCCATAAAAATGGCATTGGCATGGTAGAAATATGAAGATGTGCCTAAACTCACCTACCACCCTATCGATCCATAGCTTGCGCATCTCGTCTCTCTGGCCGACGTATTGTTCGCCCGCCCGCTCGTTTCGTCAGTTGGCTTAGGCATACGGAGTTCATTCCTAGTCTAAGATCGGACCGAACTGAGGGTTGTGGCAGCAAGATTTGCAGAACACAGGGGGGGACCCGATTGATCCCCGACTTGCATATCCTGCCCCTCTGGCCGACTGAACGCCCGCACGCTCATTTCGTGGGTTGACTTAGGCATACGGAGAACTTTCCCAGTGTAAGATTGGATCCAACCAAGGGTAGTGGGTGCAGATGTTGGGCTCGGGCATATGCTGGTGCCGCATTTTTTTTCACCTGGGGCACCATTGCCGGAGCATCGTTGGAGAACCTGACCAGCGGCATTGGGGTTCTGGTGATTGGGGGGACGGGGGGGTGTGTGCACATGATGTGCGATGGGTGCTGGTACTTGGCCCTTACATTGGCCCCCTATCCCTCATCAAACCTCGAGAACTCACACCCCATTAAAGAGCATTTGAGATTTTAGGGGTTTGCTGTCAGTAGCCATTAAAGTGTTTGAAATGGGGACACTTTTTTCAAATGGTCACAAAATCCTGTACACTTCGAGTTTTTAGCTGAATTTTTTTGTGCATGCCAAAAAAAATTCAAGGATCACGTCTAATAGGTGTGCGGACAAAACTCCTTCTGAAAAAATTTTAAAAAAATCTCGAATCGTAAAACGTTTCAAAAATCGTAAAAAATAGAAAACAAGTCGTCTTGCCATGAAACTTCACATGAAGGCTTAAGGGACCATTGTATGAGTTTACAAGCCATATAAATGGCATTGGCATGACAGAAATATGAAGATGTGCCTAAACCCACCTACACCCTATCAATCCACGGCTTGCGCATCTCGTCTCTCCAACCAGTGTAGTGCCCACCCGCCCGCTTGTTTCATCGGTGGGTTTAGGCATACGGAGATCATTCCCAGTCTAAGATCAGACTGGATCGACGGCATTGGGGTTCCAGCGATTGGGGGGCGGGGGGGGTGTGCACACACGATGTGCGATGGGTGCTGGTACTTGGCCCTTATATTGGCCCCCTATCCCTCATCAAACCTCGATAACTCACACCCCCTAAAGAGCATTTGAGATTTTATAGCTTTGCTGCCAGTAGCCATTAAAGTGTTTCAAATGGGGACACTTTTTTCAAATGGTCACAAAATCCTGTACACTTCGAGTTTTTAGCTGAATTTTTTTGTGCATGCCAACAAAAATACAAGGATCCTGTCTACCAAGTTTTTTGACCAAAACTCCTATTGAAAAAATTTTTAAAAAATCCTGAACCGTAAAAAGTTTTAAAAATCGTGAAAAATAGAAAACGAGTCGTCTTGCCATGAAACTTCACATGAAGGCTTGAGGGACCATTGTATGAATTTACAAGACATAAAAATGGCATTGGCATGGTAGAAATATGAAGATGTGCCTAAACCCACTACCACCCTATCGATCCACGGCTTGCGCATCCCGCCTCTCTAGCTGGCGTAGTGCCCGCCCGCCCGCTCATTTCGTCGGTTGGCTTAGGCATACGGAGTTCATTCCCAGTCAAAGATCGGATCAGATTGACAGCACACAGGGGGAGACCCGATCGATCCCCTACTTGCGCATCCCACCCCTTTGGCCGACTGAGCGCCCGTATGCTCATTTTGTGGGTTGACTTAGGCATACGAAGTTCATTCCCAGTCTAAGCATACGGAGTTCATTCCCAGTGTAAGATCGGAATGGACCAAGGGTTGTGGGTGCACATGCTAGGCTCGAGCATGTACTGGTGCCACATTTTTTTTCGCCCGGGGCATCATCGCCGGAGCATCGCCAGAGAACCTGACCGACGGCATTGGGTTTCCGACGATTGGGGGGCGGGGGGTGCGCACAAGATGTGCGATGGGTGCTGGTACTTGGACTTTATTTTGGGCCCCTATCCCTCGTCAAACCTCAAGAACTCACACCCCCTTAAAGAGCATTTGAGATTTTACAGGTTTGCTGCCAGTAGCAATTAAAGTGTTCGAAATAGGGACACTTTTTTCAAATGGCCTCAAAATCCTGTACACTTCGAGTTTTTAGCTGAATTCTTTTGCGCTTGCCAAAAAAAATACAAGGATCGTGTCTACCAAGTGTCGGGCCAAAACTCATTCTGAAAAAAATTTTAAAAAAATCTTGAACCGTAAAAAGTTTCAAAAAACGTAAAAAATAAAAAATGAGTCGTCTTGCCGTGAAACTTCACATGAAGGCTTAAGGGATCATTGTATGAATTTACAAGCCATAAAAATGGCATTGGCATGGCAGAAATATGAAGATGTGCCTAAACCCACCTACGATCTTATCGATCCACGGCTTGCGCATCCCGCCTCTCTGGCCGACGTAGTGCCCGCCCGCCCGCTCGTTTCGTCGGTTGGCTTAGGCATACGGAGTTCATTCCCAGTCTAAGATCAGACCGGATCGAGGGCTACGGCAGCAAGATCGGTAGCACGTAGGGGGGACAAGGTCGATCACCGGCTTGCGTATCCTGTCCCTCTGGCCGACTGAGCACCCGCACGCTCGTTTCATGGGTTGACTTAGGCATATGGAGTTTATTCGTAGTCTAAGCATATGGATTTCATTCCCAGTGTAAGATCAGACCAGACCAAGGGTTGCGGGTGCACATGCTGGGCTTGGGCATGTCTTGGTGCCACATTTTTTTTTGCTTGGGCCACCATCGCCGGAGCATCGTTAGAGACCCTGACCGGCAGCATTGGGGGGGCAGGGCGGTGTGCGCACATGATGTGCAATGGGTGCTAGTACTTGGCCCATATATTGGCCCCTTATCCCTCATCAAACCTCGAGAACTCACACCCCCTTAAAGAGCATTTGAGATTTCACAGGTTTGCTGCCAGTAGCCATTACAGTGTCTGAAATGGGGACACTTTTTTCAAATGGTCACAAAATCCTATACACTTTTTTCAAATGCCCGCCCGTTCGCTCATTTTGTCGGTTGGCTTAGGCATACGGAGTTCATTCCCAGTCTAAGATCAGACCGGATCGAAGGTTGTGGTAGCAGGATCGGCAGTACGTAGGGGGGACCCGACCGATCCTCAGATTGCACATCTTGCCCCTCTGGCGGGCTGAGCGCCTGCACACTCATTTCGTGGGTTGACTTAGGCATACAGAGTTCATTCCCAGTTTAAGCATATGGAGTTCATTCCCAGTGGAAGATCAGACCAGACCGAGGGTTGTGGGTGCACATGATGGGCTTGGGCATGTGCTGGTGACACATTTTTTTTAAGCCGGGGCACCATCGTCGGAGCATTACCGGAGAACCTGACCGGCGGCATTGGGGTTCCGATGATTGGGGGGTGTTCGCACATGATGTGCGATGGGTGCTGGTACTTGGCCCTTATATTGGCCCCCTATCCCTCATCAAACCTTGAGAACTCAAACCCCTTAAAGAGCATTTGAGATTTTACAGTTTTGCTGCCAGTAGCCACTAAAGTGTCTGAAATGGGGACAATTTTTTCAAATGGTCACAAAATCGTGTACACTTCGAGTTTTTAGCTAAATTTTTTTTGCAAGCCAACAAAAATGCAAGGATTATGTCTACCATGTTTGGGGCCAAAACTCCTTCTGAAAAAATTTTGAAAAAAATCCCGAACCGTAAAAAGTTTCAAAAATCGTAAAAAATAGAAAACGAGTCGTCTTGCCATGAAACTTCACATGAAGGCTTAAGGGACCATTGCATGAATTTACAAGTGATAAAAATAGCATTGGCATGGAAAAAATATGAAGATATGCCTAAACCCACCTACCGCCCTATCGATCCAAGGCTTGCACAACCTGCCTCTCTGGCCGGCGTAATGCCCGTCCGCCCGCTCGTTCTGTTGGTTAGCTTAGGCATACGGAGTTCATTTCCAATCTAAGATCAGACCGGACTGAGGGTTACGATAGTAGGATTGGCATCACACAGGGGGGGACTCGACCGATCCCTGACTTGGGCATCCTACCCCTCTGGCCGGCTAAGCGCCCGACGCTCTTTTTGTGGGTTGACTTAGGCATACGGAATTCATTCCCAGTCTAAGCATACGAAGTTCATTCCCAGTGTAAGATCGGACCAGACCAAGGGATATGGGTGCACATGCTGGGCTCGTGCATGTGCTGGTGCTGCATTTTTTTTCGCCCGGGGCACCATCGCTGGAGAACCTAATCGACGGCATTAGGGTTCCGACGATTGGAGGGGCGGGGGGTGTGCGCACATGATGTGCGATGGGTGCTGGTACTTGGCCCTTATATTGGCCCCCTGTCCCTCATCAAACCTCGAGAACTCACACCCCCTTAAAGAGCATTTGAGATTTTATAGGTTTGCTGCCAGTAGCCATTAAAGTGTCTGAAATGGGGACACTTTTTTCAAATGGTCACAAAATCCTGTACACATCGAGTTTTTATCTGAATTTTTTTGTGCATGCCAACAAAAATACAAGGATCATGTCTAACAAGTTTGGGGCCAAAACTCCTTCTGAAAAAATTTTAAGAAAATCTTGAACCGTAAAAAGTTTTAAAAATCATGAAAAATAAAAAATGAGTCGTCTTGCCATGAAACTTCACATGAAGGCTTAAGGGACCATTGTATGAATTTACAGGCGATAAAAATGGCATTGGCATGGTAGAAGTATGAAGATGTACCGAAACCTACCTACCGCCCTATCGATCCACGGCTTCCGCATCCCGCCTCTTTAGCCTGCGTAGTGCCCTTCCGCCCGCTCGTTTTGTCGGTTGGCTTAGGCATATGGAGTTCATTCCCAGTCTAACATTAGACCGAAATGAGGGTTACGACAGTAGGATCGATAGCACATAGAGGGGGACCCGGTCGATCCTCGGCTTGCACATCCTACCCCTCTGGCTGGCTAAGTGCCCGTATGGTCATTTCATGGTTTGACTTAGGCATACGGAATTCATTCCCAATCTAAGCATACAGAGTTCAATCCCAGTGTAAGATTGGATCGAACCGAGGGATGTGGGTGCACATGCTGGGTTCGGGCATGTGCTGGTACCGTATTTTTCTTCGCCCGGGGTACCATCGCCAGAGCATCGTCGAAGAACCTGACCGGTGGCATTGGGGTTCTGACAATTGGGAAGGGTGGGGGGGGATGTACGCACATGATGTGCGATGGGTGCTGGTACTTAGCAATTAAATTGGGCCCCTATCCCTCATCAAACCTTGAGAACTCACACCCCCATAAAGAACATTTGAGATTTTACAGGTTTGCCACTAGTAGCCATTGAAGTGTCTAAAATGGGGACAATTTTTTCAAACGGTCACAAAATCCTGTACACTTCGATCCACGGCTTACGCATCCCACCTCTCTGGTTGACGTAGTGCCCGCCCGCCCGCTTGTTTTGTCGGTTAGCTTAGGCATACGGAGTTCATTCCCAGTCTAAGATCAGACCAGATCGAGGATTACGATAGCAAGATTGACAGCACGTAGGAGGGGACCCGACCAATCCTCGGCTTGTGCATCCTGCCCCTATAGTCGACTGAACGCTCGCACGCTTATTTCGTGGGTTGACTTAGGCATATGGAGTTCATTCCCAGTCTAACCATACGGAGTTCATTCCAAGGGTAGGATCAGATCGGACCAAGGGTTATGGGTGCACATGCTAGGCTCGGGCATGTGTCGGTGCCACATTTTTTTTCGCTCAGGGCACCATCTTGGAGCGTCGCCAGAGAACCTGACCGACGACTTTGGAGTTCCGGTGATTGGGGGGCGAGGGGGGGTGTGCGCACATGATGTGCGATAGGCGCTGGTACTTGGCCCTTATATTGGCCCCCTATCCCTCATCAAACCTCGAGAACTCACACCCCTTTAAAGAGCATTTGAGATTTTACAGGTTTGCTTCCAGTAGCCATTAAGGTGTCTAAAATGAAGACATTGTTTTCAAATGGTCACAAAATCTTGTACACTTCGACTTTTTAGCTGAATTTTTTTGTGCACACCAAAAAAAATACAAGGATCACGTCTACCAAGTTTGGGGCCAAAACACCTTCTAAAAAAATTTACAAAAAATCCCAAACCATAAAAAATTTTGAAAATCGTGAAAAATAGAAAACGAGTCGTCTTGCCATGAAACTTCACATGAAGGCTTAAGGGACCATTGTATGAATTTACAAGCCATAAAAATGGCATTGGCATGGCAGAAATATGAAGATGTGCCTAAACCCACCTACCACCCTATCAATCCACGGCTTGTGCATCCCGCCTTTCTGGCCGACGTAGTGCCCGCCCGCCAGCTCGTTTCATCGGTTGGCTTAGGCATACGGATTTCATTCCCAGTCTAAGATAGAATCAGACTGAGGGTTGTTCCAGTAGGATTTGTAGCATGCAGAGGGGGACCAAGCCGATCCCCGGCTTGGGCATCCTGCCCCTCTGGCCGGTTGAGCGCCCGTACGCTCGTTTCATGGGTTAACTTAGGCATACGGAGTTCATTCCCAGTCTAAGCATATGGAGTTCATTTCCAGTGCAAGATCAAACTGGATCGAGGGTTGCGGGTTCACATGCTGGGCTTGGGCATGTGCTGGTGCCGCATTTTTTTTTCACCCGGGGCACCGTCATCGGAGCATCGTTGGAGAACCTGACCGGCGGCATTGGGGTTCCGACAATTTGGGGGGGTGTGCACACATGATGTGCGATGGGTGCTGGTACTTGGCCCTTATATTGGCCCTCTATCCCTCATCAAACCTCGAGAACTCACACCCCCTTAAAGAGCATTTGAAATTTTACAGGTTTGCTGCCAGTAGCCATTAAGGTGTCTAAAATGAAGACACTTTTTTTAAATGGTCACAAAATCCTGTACACTTCGAGTTTTTAGCTGAATTTTTTTGTGCATGCCAACCAAAATACAAGGATCACGTCTACCAAGTTTGGTGCCAAAAATCCTTCTGAAAAAATTTTAAAAAAATCCCGAACCGTAAAAAGTTTCAAAAATCGTGAAAAATAGAAAACAAGTCGTCTTGCCATAAAACCTCACATGAAGGCTTAGGGGACCTGGTATGAATTTACTAGCCACAAAAAATGGTGTTGGTACAACAAAAATATGAAGATGTGCCTAAACCCACCTGCCACCCTATCGATCCACGGTTTGTGCATCCCGCCTCTCTGGTCGGCGTAGTGCCCGTCGGCCCGCTGGTTTCATCGGTTGGCTTAGACATACAGAGTTCATTCCCAGTCTAAGATTGGACTGGACTGAGGGTTACGGCAGCACGCAGGGGGGTCCCCGATCGATCCCCGACTTGCACATCTTGCCCCTCTGGCCGCTTGAGCGCCCGCACACTCGTTTCGTGGGTTGACTTAGGCATACGGAGTTCATTCCCAGTCTAAGCATACGAAGTTCATTCCCAGTGTAAGATCGAACTGGATCGAGGGTTGTGAATGCAAATGCTAGGCTCGGGCATTTGCTAGTGCCAAATTTTTTTTCGCCCGAGGCACCATCATCGGAGCATCACCGAAGAACCTAACCGACGGTATTGGGGTTCCGACGATTGGGGGGGGGGGGGGGTGTGCGCACATGATGTGCGATGGGTGCTTGTACTTGGCCCTTATATTGGCTCCCTATTCCTCATCAAACCTTGAGAACTCACACCCCCTTAAAGAGCATTTGAGATTTTACAGGTTTGCTACCAGTAGCCATTAAAGTGTCCGAAATGGGGATACTTTTTTCAAATGCTGACAAAATCCTGTACACTTCAAGTTTTTAGCTGACGTCTACCAAGTTTGGCCCAAAACTCCTTCTGAAAAAATTTTAAAAAAATCCCAAACTGTAAAAGGTTTAAAAAATTGTGAAAAATAAAAAAATGAGTCGTCTTGCCATGAAACTTCACATGAAGGCTTAAGGGACCATTGTATGAATTTACAAGCCATAAAAATGGCATTGGCATGGCAGAAATATGAAGATGTGCCTAAACCCACCTACCACCCTATCGATCCACGGCTTGCGCATCCCGCCTCTCTGGCCGGTATAGTGCCCACCCGTTCGCTCGTTTTGTCGGTTGGCTTAGGCATACGGAGTTCATTCCCAGTCTAAGATCGGATCGAATCGAGGGTTGTGGCAGCAGGATCGGTAGCACGTAGGGGGGAGCCGATCGATCCTTGGCTTGTGCATCCTGCCCCTCTGGCCGGCTGAGCGCCCGCACACTCGTTTCGTGGGTTGACTTAGACATACGGAGTTCATTCCCAGTCTAAGCATACGGAGTTCATTCCCAGTGTAAGATCGGACCGGACCGAGGGTTGCGGGTGCACATGCTGGGCTCGGGCATGTGCTGGTGCCATATTTTTTTTGCTCGGGGCACCATCGCCAGAGCATCATCGGAGAACCTGACCGGTGGCATTGGGAGTTCCGGCGATTGAAAGGGGCAGGGGGTGTGCGCACATGATGTGTGTTGACATCGATTTTGTCCTCAAAAATAAAAATAATAATATTATACAAAATACAAAAAAATAATACAAAAAATAGCGAAAAAATAAAAAAAAAGAAAAATAATTAAGGATGGCATTGGTGCCATCCCCGGCACCACTGCCACCAGGCCCACCACCCATCACATACCCTGTTCATCCTACCCTACTACCAAAAAATACAGAAGAAATAAAGAGGCGGGCTCATGTTTACATCCCATGATCGAGCCCCATGCCCTTCCCTCCAAACACGTATGGCTGGAGCTCTATAAATAAAGCTCATAGCGAAGCCAAAACGGACAGAGAAGAAGGAGGGGGAGATTCTATAAAAAAAACTACAAAAAAATAGAAACCACAGTCCTCCCCGCAGGGAGGAACCCAGCGCCGAGGCTACCTGCAAAAGCAAGAAAATAGATCAGTCTTGCTTCAGCAAAACAAACAAAAAAAAATTGAAAATAGAAACTTTGAGCCTCGATCTACACTGATCGGGGTTGTTTTCGACAAAAAGAAGGTCAGATCTTGAAAGAGCACGTTGAAGAGCACTTCTGGAAGTATTTTGGCATTTTTTGATCACCAGCGACCACCGTCGACGATGACACAGGTGGTGGCCGGAGTGGTGGCCCGACGATCGAACGGTGGACGGCCAGACCTCTCCCCCAACTCTCTCTCTCCCTCTCTAACAAATGAACCAAAAAAAATCTTCAGCTATATATAGTAAAGCAAAAACTCAAAACGACGTCATTTAGGGAAAGACCCAAAATGACGCCATTTTAACCAAAGAGGATCCATGTGTGGACCCGGATCTAACCCGACATCCGTGTAAACCGACCCATCAACCCGCTTCATCCAACCTTGAACCGGTCCAAGTCGATCCGAACCACTGGACCACTCGAACCATCTATCAAATCGTAAAATCGGTCAGATCGGTCCAGACCAGTGCTGATCGAACCGTTGACCGGTCCGGTTCAGGTAAAAAAAATATTTTTTAATTTTCTAATTTTTTTTATTATTATTTTTTTTATTTTAAGTATATTTTTATATCTATGCATGATAAATTTCTAAATTTGTTAGAATAAATGTTTAATTGTTTTAATAATAATAAAATTGAAAACAAATAATAGTTAAAAATATATTAAAAATGTTCAAAAAAAATATTTATTATTATTATTATTATTTTCCCTGCCTAGATGTTGGAGGGAATAAAAAATATTTTTCTAAAAGATAATTCCACCTAGATGTTGGGGAATTATTATGAAAAATTTTCATAAAAAAACACATAAGAAATTTTTAATTAGTTTTGAAAAATTATAAAAAATTGAACTTGCTCCGAAAGTCCGCCTAGATGATGGGGATTTTTAGAGATGTTTGCGTTTTACTTAAATCTTAAACACTAATTTTTAATTTTCAAAATCCTAAGTTTTTAAAACCACTAAAAATTCAAAATCCCCTAAAATTCAAAACCTCTTAAAGTCCAAAGTCCTAAAAATCCTAAAGACAAGTGTGAAAATTCTATTTGAAGCAATTTGTTCCCGAATGCCGCCTAGATGATGGGGTATTTAGAAAATTTTACTTTGTTAAGTCTTTTCACATGATTTCTTAATTTGCATCAACAATAAGATTAATAAATAAAAAGTATAATAGTAAATTTGGAGCTTAAATATAAACAGTCGCACCTAAGCTCTGCCTAGATATTGGAGAGTTAGGGTGGTCTTATTATACTTAAGAATCCAACTTTTAAATTACATTTCATTTTACATAACATTCATTGACATACACATATTAGCATATTATTATTAGTATTTATTTGTACTATTCTATCTTTAATTTTTATTTGTACTACTTTTTAAAAAAATTATGATATTATAAAATAAAATAAAAATAACATTTCGAAAGAAATAATTCTTGGTACTCTGCCTAGACGTTGGAGAGTCACTAACAATTATTTTCTATAAAGATTGTTATTTTATTTTATGGATTATTGTGTTAAATCTTAAGTAAAAAGAGTTATTTTGAATTCTGCCTAGATGTTGGAGAATTTTAAGATGATTCTTTAACTTAAAGATTTTCTCAATATTTCTAAATAAATATTTTAGCAAAATTTTATTCAAGTGAAGGGAAATAGTGTTAAATTTCAAATTAAAATAATTTTTATCCAACACCAAAAATAGCCCGTAATTAAATGGTACCAATTTATGGGCATTGTATTCCATGTAAAAATATAACATGCACTTGATAGGTTCATGCATTCCATACAAATATGCTGCATTATTCATAGGAATACATCTCATCATTCATGTAAATATGTCATTGCATTTCATGCATATAAATTCATGAATGGTAAGGTCGTATGGAAAAACGTTGCATTTCATATCCCACCTATCTCGGCAATATAATATTCCTTACATACACAGTCATGGTTGATAAAAATTTTCATTTGGGTCATTTGTACATATAAAAATTCATTGTTATAGGCATATACGCATTTCATGACATTCTTTAGCCATCATATTCATGTATTCATACTTCATGTGTCATTGTTTTTATGATATTCATTCAATAAGGGTAGTAATCTAGAATTTTTTGTCTAGGTCTTGGAATAAGTTGTCTGTCTTGGTGGGAATCAGAGTCATGAAAATGGGAGATCAATTAGAAGTAAGGATTAGTGCTTTGGAGTTGAATCAAGAGGAATTATGGCTTGAGATGAAATGACAAATGGCTCAATTGATAGAAATGGTTAAAAGTAGTGGTATGGTTAAATTACTTGCTCTTCAAATACCGTTGTCACTTCCATCAAGTCAAGGTCAATTGGCTCCCATTAGTTCTAGCATTCTGGCAGAGCATGCTAAAGCATTGGGTGATCTGAACAATGACCAAGGTTTGGGTGAACTCAAGAGAGGAATGGGTGAACTGGCCATGCAAATGACTGAGCTCAAGAGTTTGATTTCCAAAAATAAGTCAGCTGGCTTCAAACAACCTCCACAAACTATCCCAAGTCCAAACCCATACATAAATCCTCTTTATGACCATTTTCAACCTCCTTTCCAAGTACCTAAGATTAGACCCCCAATTTTCATGCAACCACCAAGAATTTCACACCTGAACCCATATCCACCATCTCATATTTCATAATCGTTTGTTCAGCATGCTATACCATCATTACCTTTTGAACCCAATCTTTGACCTAAAGTTTCTCAATTCACCTCAAGACCAACTAAACTATCATCTTTTCAGCAAAGCAAATCAACTGTAGGATAGAAAAACTTCGGTAACACCAAAGAAAAAATCCTTGTTGATCTGATACCCATGTCCTACGTAGAGTTGTACCCATTACTTCTAGAAAATTATCTCATTGCACCTATCCCTGCTGAACCTCGCAAACCACCTTTCCCTGAATGCTATGACCCCAATGCTCGATGTGAATACCATTTTGGCATCATTGGCCATTCTTTGGAAAATTGCACAGCAAACATAGGGTACAAAGACTGATGAAAGCTGGATATATGAGTTTTGATACCAAGATGATGCTAGTTATTCACAACATCCCTTCTTTGATCCATGTCAAAATGGTAGGCAGTGCTGCAGGCAACAGTAGGGTTGGTCAGGATGATGAATAAAAAGCTTTTTAAGCAAAGAGTTATCTTCCCTAGTAATCATAGTCAACTATTTTTTAAGAGAAACAAAGGGAAGTGGGAGTAGGTTTGGCACTTTTTGGCCCCAGCCCTAGAATAGTTCATGATGTGTAAACTTGATGCTTTTGGAAATGAATGGAAACTTCTTTTAAACCTAGATTTTCTATGAATTGATGCATCTGTTTATTTTTATTGGCACGCCTAAAAGAGTAATAAGAAAGAATGATGGTTGCAAGTATGTTTTCACCAAACTTTTGAGACAGAAAAGATATATCTAGATGACCCATTTTGAATATAGGATGGAATTCAAGTTTCCCCTCACCAAAACAACAAAATTTAACTTGCATATCATGCATCATTTGCTTGAATTCATTGCTTTTCATGCCAGCTATGGACAAGGAATGATAATTGTAAATATACTTTCGTCAAACCTTCAAAAGCAATTTTTTTTTATATACAAATAGAATTCATGCCATGCATTTCTGACTTCTTGATGATTAATAAAAGATTCAAGGATAGCTATCCTTAGGAAACGAGGTCAGTTGAGTCTGCACACTTATAGCACTCAAGCTAGTACCTTAATCATGGAAAATGAAGGTGCCAGTCGAATGGATAGAGTAGAAAAAACCCAAGGAGAGATCAGTGAAACAGTTACAGGAATGCAACAAAACGTGAACAGACAACTAACAGAATTAAAACGGATGATAGTGGAATTGATAAAAGGAAAAGAAGTTGTTGAGACGTATAGGACAAGGGAGGAAACAGCTGTCGAGACACCATTGTATCTATCTGGGTTCACATATGTTCAAGATCCCCATGTGTCACAAACACCTGAAACAACTGATCAACCTTATATGGCCATATTACCAAGTTACCACCATCAGTTCAG
>NW_019168015.1:1355038-1396295 GCF_002303985.1 Durio zibethinus | reverse complement strand
GGGATGTCATGTACAAAAAAGCAAGGATCAAGTATTATTGAGGTGCTTAAATGAGACTGAAGCGAAAAAAATCATTAAAGAGGTGCATGATGGAATATGTGGGGCACATACTAGTGGACATGTGATGGTAAGACAGATCATGAGAGCGGGATATTACTGGTTGACGATGGAGAATGATTGCATTGACTATACTCGTAAATGCCATAAATGCCAGATATATGCTGATAAGATCCATGCTCCACCATCTGTTTTACATGTTATGGCACCACCATGGCCATTTTCAATGTGGGGCATGGATGTCATTGGCCCAATCACCCTAAAGGCCTCTAACCGGCACAGATTCATTTTTGTGATGACAGATTATTTCACAAAATGGGTAGAAGCAACATCATATGCAAATGTGACATGCTCCGTGGTTTGCAAGTTCATAAAAAAAGAGATCATCTGTAGATATGGACTTTCGGAGAGAATTATTTCAGACAATGCTAAGAAACTAAATAGTAAGATGATACAAGAAATATGTGCTCAATACAAGATCAAGCATCATAACTCGGTACCATACCATCCGAAAATGAATGGGGCAGTTGAGGCAGCCAATAAGAACATAAAGAGGATTTTGGAGAAGATGATCGAGACTTACAAAGATTGGCATGAGAAGTTGCCATTTGCATTGCATGCATATCGAACGTCAGTTTGCACCTCTACTGGGGCAACCCCATTTTCTTTGGTTTATGGGATGGAAGCTGTACTACCATTGGAAGTAGAGATCCCCTCTTTGAGAGTTTTAAAAGAAGTTAAGTTGAAAGAAGCTGAATGGATCCGAGAACGTTATGAGTAGTTAAATTTCATAGAAGAAAAGAGATTGACTGTATTGTGCCATGGTCAGCTATATCAAACGAGAATGATGAGGGCTCATGATAAGAAGATTCAGCCCCATTGCTTTCGAGAAGGAGAGTTGGTTTTGAAAAGAATTCTCCCAATCCAGCATGATAGTAGAGAAAAATGGACTCCAAATTGAGAAGGGCCGTATGTGATGAAACAGGCTTTTTCAGGTGAAGCGCTGATACTGACTGAGATGGATGGAAATGATTTACCCTATCCTATAAATTCTGATGCTGTGAAGAAATACTATGCTTGAAAAAAAAATGATGAAATAAAAAAATGAAAAAAAATGAAAAAAATAAAAAAATAAAAAATTAAAAAAAATAAAAAAATGAAAAAAGAAAAAGTGAAAAAGGAGACTCAAGGCGAAAACCCTAAAAGGGCTATTTGAGTCATAGGGGGTTTGTCTAAGTTGAAAACCTAAAAAGGCAGCTTAGATAAGGAGAATACAGCATTGAATTTAAAAGTCCGTTGATATGGAGGCTAGCAAATTTGGAAGAGTTCCAAGTTGTTAAATATATAAAAGGATTGAGTTTTTAGAAAGAACTTTGAGATGTGTTATCATGATTATCTGATTGTTCATTTTGGGCTTTATCCCCGTACCTATCCTTGTAATTCTTTCTTGGCCAAAGTTTGCCAACATTTTGCTAATAAAAAAAACATTTTATTTCATTTTTTGTGCCTTTTTCTGATGACTGTTTCCCAACCATTCATATTCCTTTCTTCTTAGTACCCCACCATGGAAGAAATGTGCAAATGCATTCTTACTTTTTGAGTTTGAAATAATGATTGATGAATGAATAACAACATAAAAGATTTTTTACATTACATTGAATAAATCAAGAGTGATAAAGGCAGAATCGAGATGTTCAGTTCCTGATTAGGACATTGAATCTGGGAAGAGATTTTTTACAGGAAGATTATGGGTGGAAGAAACAATTAAGAGCTACACTGGTTCAATCTTAGAAGAGCAGTGTAATTGGATCTCTGAAGAATCAAAAGGCTTGATGCCCAAGAGAAAGCTTGAGAAACTTGAGTACCATACATTGAACAGGAATTAATTGGCCAACATTTGCATAGCATGCATTGAAATTCATATGCATTTGCATAGCATACACTACTTTCAGGAAAGTATAGTGTATAGATTCAAGAAGCAGGGGTGTTCCAACATCCCACATAGAGAAGACAGATATCAAGATATTTTGCAAGATTGAAAAGGAAAAGCTTGTCAGGTAAGTTCCTAATCCTTGAAATAGGATGTCTTTTGGTATTCAGGGTTGATTTATAAGACCTTTGGGTGTAATCTCCTGAAATTTCTTTCAAACACAACTTTCAACTGCTTTGACATGATTGTCAAGGAGCAATTTATTTTTTCAAAAGTCGTGGTGCCTCTGTTTAGAGGAGCAATTTACTTTTCAAAGTCGTGGTGCCTCTGTTTAGAGGAGCAATTTACTTTCAAAGTCGTGGTGCCTCTGTTTAAATGAGCAGTTTATTTTTTCAAAGTTGTTGAGCCTCTGTTTAGAGGAGCTTTGGTTAAAAAAAAAAAAACAAAACCAAAAACAAAAGCAAACAAAAAAATCAAAAAACGAAAATGTTGAGTTGAATTTTGATTGGGTGTCTACGTCTTTGTGCAATTTCTGTTTTACAAAAAATGTGCAAAGAGGGGCAGCTGTTAGACACCCAATTTGGTCCAGGCCCGGATCAATTGGGCCTGGTCCAAATGGGTAAGTCCAATTTTATTTTTGTTATTTTTTATTTTTTTATTATTTTATTCTATATTTTATGTATATATTTTCCTTTATATCCTTTATATCCTATGTATTTATTATTTATTTATTATTACTATTTATTAATATATATATTTTTTATTTTATTTATTTTTGTATTTTTATTTATCTAATTATATATCTGTTATTATTATTATTTTTTTATTTATCCTATAATATTTTTTTGATTTATCTTTTCTAATTATCTATTTTATTTTTTTATTTGATTTTTATTTTGGAAGGTTGAGATTAAAGGCTGAAGAATCCTACTGGGAATGGGGATTCAATCATAAGAGTCCAGATTGGATTCAAAGATTGAATCCACATCCAAAGAGGAATTGGGATTGATCAGAAACTCATGATCAATCCCTATAAAAGGGACCTCCTAGAACAGAAACACACAGAGAGAAAAAAACGTGAGCAAAGCTACTGATTTGAGAGATAGAAGAGTATAGAAGGCTAAGAAGTATTCTGAGAGTTAGTAGGAATTTTTTTGAAGATTTTGGGCGATTTTTTTCTAGGAATTTCTGGAAAATTCCAGATTTTGGTTGAATTTTCTGGCGAAAGTTGAATTTTCCGGCAGAAATTTCGACCAACTTTGAAGTTTTCGATGACCTGCCCAGTTTCTAGCGACCTTTCCCAAAAATCGACCACCTTTCAGCTAACTTCCGGCCAAAAATCCAGATTCTAGTGAAATTTTCCAAAATCTGGCATACATTCAACCGGAGTTCTTCAACAGTTTAGAGAGAAGCGGGAGAGAAGGGGAAGAAGAGAGAGAGAAGGAATGAGCTTTCTGTCGAAAAACAGAGGGAAGAGCCTTATATACCCTCCCAAAATGACATCGTTTTTGCCTTAAGTGATCCAGAGGATTCGCGTGTTTTACCGAGATCTGACCTGACCCGAGCATCGACCCGCTTCCTGACCCCTCCGAGCCGAGCCGAGCCGTACTCCGAGTCGCTCCAGATTTTTTTTTATTATTATTTTTTTTTTATTATTTATTTTTTATTTATCAAGATTAGGTTTATTTAGTATCCTTTTTACCTTTATTTTATTTTTTATCTTGGTTTTACTTTTTTTTATTTTATTTTTTTTATTTTCACTTTTATTTTGTTTTATTATTTTATTTTCTTTAAATAAAAATCAAAAAAGAATATTTTTGGGGAAAAGTTGAAAGTATCAATTTTCCTTAAAAAAAAATTTTCAAAAAAAGGTTTTTGAGGAAAAGTTGAAAGTATCAATTTTCCTTGAAAATAAAAGTTTCCAAAAAATATTTTTGGGGAAAAGTTGAAAGTATCAATTTTCCTTAAAAATAAATTTTCAAAAAAATCAATTTTTGGGGAAAAGTTGAAAGTATCAATTTTCCTCGAAATTAAAGTTTCAAAAAAAATATTTTTAGGGAAAAGTTGAAAGTATCAATTTTCCCTGCACAAAAACAATCATTCTTTCCTTCATTTTTATTTTGATTTTGATTTCGATTTTTTTTTAAATAATCCAACGATGGAGCCTCTGCAAGTGAAACAGTAGTCTTTCTTGCATACTTTTGAGGTGAAGGGATTTTCTCAATTTTTTGCTAAAAGTATTAGAGTCAATTATGAATAATTTCCAATAATTAATTACTTGGTAAAATTTTAAGGCTCATTGGATAACACAAATTTCAGCTGGTACCATCTTTTGATGGGCGTTGTGATGGGTGCTATAACCTTCCTCACACGTAACCAAACTCCTGAACCCTGTTCTGGTTAGTAGACCTGAACCTATTCTTTTAGGGACCCTTAAACTTGGGTCTTCCCTAAAAGGACAGATTCCATAGGTGGCCAATCGCACCTAGATAAAAAAAGATTGGTGGCGAGTTTTAAAAGTCAATGTCTAGCGATAGATCCATAGATCTAGACATTCTGATACAGTTGCAACCCATGGTCTGATCCGATCTTAGACTGGGAATGAACTTCTTATGCTTAGACTCAACCCACGAAATGAGCGTACGGACGCTCAGCCGACCAGAGAGGCAGGATGCACAAGCCGGGGATCGAACGGGTGGTTGGTGGGTTCAAGCACATCTTCATATTTTTGCCATACCAATGCCATTTTTATGGCTTGTAAATTCATACAATGGTCCCCTATGCCTTCATGTGAAGTTTCGTGGCAAGACGACCCGTTTTCTATTTTTCATGATTTTTGAAACTTTTTACGGTTCGAGATTTTTTAAAATTTTTTTAGAAAGAGTTTTGTCCCCAATTTGGTAGATGTGATCCTTGTATTTTTTTTGGCATGCACCAAAAAATTCAGCTAAAAACTCAAAGTGGAGAAGATTTTGTGATCGTTTGAAAAAAGTGTCCCCATTTCAGACACTTTAATGGCTGGTAGCAAACCTATAAAATCTCAAATGCTCTTTAAGGAGGTGTGAGTTCTCGAGGTTCGATGAGGGATAGGGGGCCAATATAAGGGCCAAGTACCAGCACCCATTGCACATCATGTGCGCACACCCCCCGGCCCCCTAATCATTGGAACCCCCAATGCTGTCGGTTAGGCTCTCCAACGATGCTCCGGTGATGGTGCCCCGGGCGAAAAAAAATACAGCACCAGCATATGTCCGAGCCCAGCATGTGCACCATGGCTCAAATTCTTAGACTGGGAATGAACTCCGTATGCTTAGACTGGGGATGAACTCCGTATGCCTAAGTCAACCCACGAAACGAGTGTGCAGGCGCTCAGCCGGCTAGAGAGGTCGGCCAGAAAGGCAGAATGCGCAAGCCGGTGATGGGCCTGGTCCCCCCTGCATGCTATCAATCCTGCTGCTGGTCTTGCTATCGTAACTCTCAGTCTAGTCCGATCTTAGACTGGGAATGAACTCCGTATGCTTAGACAAGGAATGAGCTCCGTATGCCTAAGCCAACCCATGAAATGAGCGTGCGGGCACTTAGTCGATCGGAGAGGCAGAATGCGCAAGCCGGGGATAAACCCGATCCCCCCTGCGTGCTGTCGATCTTGCTATCGTAACCCTTAGTCCGATCCGATGTTAGACTGGGAATAAACTCTGTATGCCTAAGATAACCCACGAAATGAGCGTTCGAGTGTTGAACCGACTGGAAAGGCAAAATGCACACTCTGAGGATCAGCCCGATCCCCCTCTGCGTGCTGCCAGTCCGACTACCACAACCCTCAGTCTGGCTAGGGCTTAGACATGGAATGAACTCCCTATGCCTAAGCCAAACCACAAAACGGGTGTGCGGGCGCTCAACCAGCTGGACAGGTAGAATGCGTAAATCGAGGATTGGCTTGGTCACCCCTGCATGCTACCGATCTTGCTGCAGTAACCCTTGATCTGGTTCGATCTTAGACTGGGAATGAACTCTGTATGCTTAGACTGGGGATGAACTCCGTATGCCTAAGTCAACCTACGAAACGAGCGTGCGGGTGCTCAGCCGATCAGAGAGGCTGACCGAAGAGGTATAATGCGCAAGCTGGGGATCAGCCCAGTCTCTCTCTGTGTGCTACCGATCCCACTGTCGGTCCTGCTACCACAACCCTCGATCCAGCTGGGGCTTAAACATGGAATGAACTCCATATGCCTAAGCCAACCCACGAAGTGAACGTGTGGGCGCTCAGCCGTCGGAGAGGCAGAATGCGTAAGTCAAGGATAGGCCTGGTCCCTCCCTGCGTGCTGTCGATCCTGCTCTGGTCCTACTGCTGCAACTCTCGGTCTGGTCTGATCTTAGACTGGGAATGAACTTCGTATGCTAAGACATGGAATGAACTCCGTATGCCTAAGCCAACCCACGAAACGAGCGTGCGGGCGCTCAGTCAGCCGAAAAGGTAGAATGCACAAGCCAGGGATCGACCCGGTCTCCCCCTGCAAGCTATCGATCCTGCTACCGCAACCCTCGGTCTGATCAATCTTAGATTGGGAATGAACTTCATATGCCTAAGTCAATCCACGAAACGAGCGTACAGGCGCTGAGCCGGTCAGAGAGGCATAATGCGTAAGTCAGGGATCAGCCCGATCCCCCTCTGCGTGCTACCGATCCCACTGCCACAACCATCGGTCTGACTGGGGCATAGACATGGAATGAACTCCCTATGCCTAAGCCAACCCACGAAACGGGCACATGGGCGCTCAGTCGATCGAAGAGGCATAATGTGCAAGTCGAGGATCGGCCCGGTCCCTCCTACATGCTGTCGATCCTACTGCCGCAACCCTCGGTCTGGTCTGATCTTAGACTGGGAATGAACTTCGTATGCTTAGATTGAGGATGAACTCCGTATGCCTAAGTCAACCTATGAAACGAGCGTGCGGACTTTCAGTCGACCAGAGAGGCAGGATGCGTAAGCCGGGGATCGAACGGGTGGTAGGTGGGTATCTTCATATTTCTGCCTTGCCAATGCCATTTTTATGGCTTGTAAATTCATACAATGGTCCCCTATGCCTTCATGTGAAGTTTCGTGGCAAGACGACCCGTTTTCTATTTTTCACGATTTTTAAAACTTTTTGCCGTTCGGGATTTTTTAAAATTTTTTTAGAAAGAGTTTTGTCCCCAAATTTGGTAGAGGTGATCCTTGTATTTTTTTTGGCATGTGCAAAAAAATTCAGCTAAAAATTTGAAGTGGAGAAGATTTTGTGACCGTTTGAAAAAAGTGTCCCCATTTTAGACACTTTAACGGCTACTGCATCAAACCTATAAAATCTCAAATGCTCTTTAAAGGGGTGTGAGTTCTCGAGGTTTGATGAGGGATAGGGGGCCAATATAAGGGCCAAGTACCAGCACCCATCGCACATCATGTGCGCAAACCCCCCCGGCCCCCCAATCACCGGAACGCCCAATGCCGCCGGTTAGGCTCTCCGACGACGCTCGACGATGGTGCCCCATGCGAAAAAAATGTGGCACCAGCACATGCCCGAGCCCAGCATGTGCACTGTGGCTCAAACTCTTAGACTGGGAATGAACTCCGTATGCTTAGACATGGAATGAACTCCGTATGCCTGAGCCAACCCACGAAATGAACGTGCGGGCACTCAACCGACCAGAGAGCCAGAATTCGCAAGCTGGGGATCGACCCGATCCCCCTCTGCGTGCCACCGATCCCGGTGCCACTACCCTCGGTCCAACTAGGGCTTAGACATGGAATGAACTGCCTATACCTAAGCCAACCCATGAAACGGGTGTACGAGCCCTTAACCGGTCGGAGAGGCAGAATGTGCATGCCGGGATCATCTCGGTCCCCCCTGCGTGCTGCCGATCCTGCAGCTACAACCCTCGATCTGCTTTGATCTTAGACTGGGAATGAACTCTGTATGCTTAGACTGGGATGAACTTCGTATGCTTAAGTCAACCCATAAAACGAGCGTGCGGGCGCTTAACCGATCGAAGAGGCAGAATGTGTAAGCCGAGGATCGGCCTGGTCCCCCCTACATGCTGTCAATCCTACTGCTGGTCCTGCTGCTGCAACCCTCAGTCTCATCTGATCTTAGACTGGGAATGAACTCCATATGCTTAGACATGGAATGAACTCCGTATGCCTAAGCCAACCCACGAAACAAGCGTTCGGGTCCTCAGCCGACCGGAGAGGCAGAAAGCGTAAGTCGGGGATCGGCTCGATCCCTACTATGTGCTATCGATCCGGCTGCCAAAACCCTCATTTCGATCCAATCTTAGACTAGGAATGAACTTCGTATGCCTAAGTCAACCCACGAAACGAGCGTTCGGACGCTGAGCCGGTCGAAGAGGCATAATGCGCAAGTCGGGGATCAGCCCGGTCCCCCTCTTCGTGCTGTTGGCCCCACTGCCAATACCTTCGGTTCAACTGGGGCTTAAGCATGGAATGAACTCCCTATGCCTAAGCCAACCCATGAAATGGGTGTGTGGGAGCTCAGCCGACCGGAGAGGCAGAATGCGCAAGTGGGGGATCGACCCGGTCCCCTCTGCGTGCTATCGATCCTAGTGTCGTAACCCTCGGTTCGGTTCAATCTTAGACTAGGAATGAACTCCATATGCTTAGACTAGGGATGAACTATGTATGCCTAAGTCAACCCCCGAAACGAGCGTATGAGCACTCAGCCGGTCGAAGAGGCATAATGCATAAGTCGAAGATCAACCCAATCCCCCTCTGTGTGCTGCCAATCTCGTTGCCGATCCTACTACCACAACCCTCGGTTCGGTTGGGGCTTAGACATGGAATGAACTCCATATGCCTAAGCCAACCCACGAAACGAGCGTGCCGCTGCTCAACCGTGGATCAAACGGGTGGTAGGTGGGTTCAAGCACATCTTCATATTTCTGCCATGCCAATGCCATTTTTATGGCTTGTAAATTCATACAATGGTCCCCTACACCTTCATGTGAAGTTTCGTGGCAAGACGACTCGTTTTCTATTTTTCACGATTTTTGAAATTTTTTGCGGTTCAGGATTTTTTAAAAATTTTTTAGAAAGAGTTTTGTCCCCAAATTTGGTAGAGGTGATCCTTGTATTTTTTTTGGCATGCACAAAAAAATTCAGCTAAACACTCGAAGTGGAGAAGATTTTGTGACCGTTTGAAAAAAGTGTCACCATTTCAGACACTTTAATGGCTACTAGTAGCAAACCTATAAAATCTCAAATGCTCTTTAAGGGGGTGTGAGTTCTCGAAGTTTGATGAGGGATAGGGGGCCAATATAAGGGCCAAGTACCAGCACCCATCGCACATCATGTGCCCCCACCCACCGGCCCCCCAATCATCGGAACCCCCAATGCCGTCGGTTAGGCTCTCCGACGATGCTTCGGCGATGCTCCGACGATGGTGCCTCGGGTTAAAAAATAGCGGCACCAGCACATGCTCAAGCCCAGCATGTGCACCGTGGCTCAAACTCTTAGACTGGGAATGAACTCCGTATGCTTAGACATGGAATGAACTCCGTATGCCTAAGCCAACCCACGAAACAAGCGTGTGGGCGCTCAGTCGATCGAAAAGGCAGAATGTGCAATCCGAGGATCAGCCTGGTCCCCCTCTACATGCTGTCGGTCCCACTGCCACAACCCTCGGTCCGGCTGGGGTTTAGACAAGGAATGAACTCCCTATGGCTAACCCAACCCACGAAATGGCCTGGTCCCCCCTGCGTGCAGCCGATCCTACTGCCACAACCCTCGATCTGGTTCGATCTTAGACTGGGAATGAACTCCGTATGCCTAAGTCAACTCACGAAATGAGCGTTCAAGCGCTGAGCCGATCGGAGAGCCAAAATGCACAAGCCAGGGATCGACCCGATCCCCCTCTACGTGCTATCGGTCTCGCTGCCACAACCCTCGGTCTGACTGGGGCATAGACATGGAATGAACTACCTATGCCTAAGCCAACCCATGAAACGGGCGTGCGGGCACTCAGCCGATCGGAGAGGCAGAATGCAAAAGTCAGGGATCGGCACGATCCCCCCTGCGTGCTGTCGATCCTGCTGCCACAACCCTCGGTCCGGTCCGATCTTAGACTGAGAATGAACTCCATATGCCTAAGTCAACCCACGAAACGAGCGTGCGGGCGCTCAGCTGGCCGGAGAGGCAGAATGCGCAAGCCGGGGACTGGCTCGATCCCCCCTATGTGCTCTCGATCCTGCTGCCACAACCCTCGGTCCGATCCGATCTTAGATTGGGAATAAACTTCGTATGCCAAAGTCAACCCACGAAACAAGCGTTCGGGCGTTGAGCCGACCGAAGAGCCATAATGCGCAAGCCAGGGATCGACCCGGTCCCCTGCTGCCATGACCCTCGGTCCGGTTGGGGCTTAGATATGGAATGAAGTCCCTATGCCTAAGCCAACCCATGAAACGGGCGTATGGGCACTCAGCCAGTAGGAGAGGCAGAATGCACAAGTCGGGGATCGACCCGGTCCCCTCTACGTGCTGCTGATCCTACTACTGCAACCCCCGATCCGGTCCAATCTTAGATTAGGAATAAACTCCATATGCTTAGACTGGGGATGAACTCCGTATGCCTAAGTCAACCCACGAAACGAGCGTGCGGGCGCTCAGCCAGTCGAAGAGGCAGAATGCGCGAGCCGAGGATCGACCCGATCCCTCCTGCGTGCTGTCGATCCTACTGCCACAACCCTCGATCCGATCTGATCTTAGACTGGGAATGAACTTCGTATGCTTAGACTGGGGATGAACTCCATATGCCTAAGTTAACCCACGAAACGAGCGTGCGGACGCTCAGTCGACCAGAGAGGTAGGATGCGCATGCCGGGGTTCGAACGGGTGGTAGGTGGGTTCAAGCATATCTTCATATTTCTGCATTGCCAATGCCATTTTTATGGCTTCTAAATTCATACAATGGTCCCCTACGCCTTCATGTGAAGTTTCATGGCAAGACGACCCGTTTTCTATTTTTCACAATTTTTGAAACTTTTTATGGTTCAGGATTTTTGAAATTTTTTTAGAAAGAGTTTTGTCCCCAAATTTGGTAGAGGTGATCCTTGTATTTTTGTTGGCATGCACAAAAAAATTCAGCCAAAAACTCGAAGTGGAGAAGATTTTGTGACCGTTTGAAAAAAGTGTCCCCATTTCAAACACTTTAATGGCTACTGGCAACAAACCTATAAAATCTCAAATGCTCTTTAAGGGGGTGTGAGTTCTCGAGGTTTGATGAGGGAAATGGGGCCAATATAAGGGCCAAGTACCAGCACCCATCGCACATCATGTGCGCACACCCCCCGGCCCCCTAATCGTCAGAACCTCCAATACCACCGGTTAAGCTCTCTGGCAATACTCCGATGATGGTGCCCCGGGTGAAAAAAATGTGGCACCAGCACATGCTTGAGCCCAGCATGTGCACCATGACTCAAACTCTTAGACTGGGAATGAACTCTTTATGATTAGACATGGAATGAACTTTGTATGCCTAAGCCAACCCACGAAACAAGCGTGCGGGTGCTCAGTCGGTCGAAAAGGTAGAATGCGTAATTCGGGGATCGACCCGATCCCCCTCTGCGTGCTGTCGGTCCCACTGCCACAATCCTCGGTTCGGTTAGGGCTTAGACATGGAATGAACTCCCTATGGCTAACCCAACCCACGAAATGGCCCGGTCCCCCTGCATGCTGCCGATCTTACTGTTGTAACCCTCGATCTGGTTCAATCTTAGACTGGGAATGAACTTCGTATGCTTAGACTGGGGATAAACTTCGTATGGCTAAGTCAACCCACAAAATGAGCGTGCGGGTGCTCAACCGGTCAGAGAGGCCGACCAGAGAGGCAGAATGCGTAAGTCGAGGATCGACCCAGGTCCCCCTACATGCTACCGATCTTGCTGCTAGTCCTACTGTCGTAATCCTCGGTCCGGTCCGTTCTTAGACTCACAATGAACTTCATATGCTTAGACATGGAATGAACTTCGCATGCCTAAGCCAACCCAAGAAATGAGCGTACGAGCGCTTACTCGGTCGGAGAGGCAGAATGCAAAAGTCAGGGATATGCCTGGTCCCCCCCTGCGTGCTATCGATCCTGCTGCCGCAATCCTTGGTCCAATCTTAGACTAGAAATGAGCTTCGTATGCCTAAGTCAACACATGAAATGAGTGTTCGGATGCTGAGCCGATCGAAAAGGCATAATGTGCAAGCCGATGATTGACCCGGTCCCCTTCTGCGTGCTGTCGGTCCTGCTGCCATAATCATCGGTCCGACTGGGGCTTAGACGTGGAACGAACTCCCTATGCCTAAGCCAACCCATGAAACGGGCGTGCGGGTGCTCAGCCAGCTGGAGAGGCAGAATGCACAAGCCGGAGAGGCAGAATGCGCAAGCCGATTCGATCTTAGATTGGGAATAAACTCCGTATGCTTAGACTGGGGATGAACTCCGTATGCCTAAGTCAACCCACGAAACGAGCGTGCGGGCGCATAGTCGGCCGGAGAGGCCAGTCGGAGAGGCATAATGCGTAAGTCGGGGATAAACCCGATCCCCCTCTGCGTGGTGCCGATCCCACTGCCGGTCCTGCTGCCACAACCCTCGGTCCGACTGGGGTATTAGACATGGAATGAAGTCTGTATGCCTAAGCCAACCCATGAAATGAGCGTGCGGGTGCTCAGTCGGCCGGAGAGGCAGAATGCGCAAGCTGGGGATCGGCCTAGTCCCCCTCTGCGTGCTACCAATCTCACTGCCACAACCCTCGGTCCGGATGGGGCTTAGACATGGAATGAACTCCCTATGCCTAAGCCAACCCACGAAATGGACATGCGGGCGCTCAACCGGTCGGAGAGGCAGAATGCGTAAGTCAGGGTTTTGCCCGATCCCCCCGAGTGCTATCGATCCTGCTGCCGCAACCCTCGGTCCGATTTGATCTGAGACTGGGAATGAACTTCGTATGCTTAGACTGGGGATGAACTTCGTACGCCTAAGTCAACCCATGAAATGAGCGTGCGAGCGTTCAGCCGGTCGGAGAGGCCAGCTGGAGAGGTATAATACGCAACTCAGGATCAACCCTATCCCTCTCTGTGTGCTGCCGATCCCACTGCCGGTCTTGCTGCCACAACCCTCGGTCCAGCTGGGGCGTAGACATGGAATGAACTCCCTATGCCTAAGCCAACGCATGAAATAGGCGTGTGGGCGCTCAGCCGATCAGAGAGGCAGAATACGCAAGCCGGGGATCGACCCGATCCCCCCTGCATGCTACTGATCCTGTTGCCACAACCCTCACTCTGGTCCGATCTTAGATTGGGAATGAACTCCATATGCTTAGACTGGGAATGAACTCCGTATGCCTAAGTCAACCCACGAAACAAGTGGACGGGCGCTGAGCCGATCGGAAAGGCATAATGCGCAAGTCAAGAATCGATCCGATCCCCCTCTACGTGTTGTCAGTCTCACTTCCACAACCCTCGGTTCGATTGGGGCTTAGACATGGAATTAACTCCCTATGCCTAAGCCAACCCATGAAATAGGCGTGCGGGCACTTAGTCGGTCGGAGAGGCAGAATGCGCAAGTCGGGGATCGAATCGGCCCCCTTTGCGTGCTGTCGATCCTACTGTCAAAACCTTCGGTCCAGATCGATCTTAGACTGGGAATGAACTCCATATGCTTAGACTGGGGATGAACTCTGTATGCCTAAGTCAACCCACGAAACGAGCGTGTGGACACTCAGCCGACCAGAGAGGCAGGATGCGTAAGCCGGGGATCGAACGGGTGGTAGGTGGGTTCAAGCACATCTTCATATTTTTGCCGTACCAATGCCATTTTTTTGGCTTGTAAATTCATACAATGGTCCCCTACGCCTTCATTTGAAGTTTCGTGGCAAGACAACCCATTTTATATTTTTCACGATTTTTAAAACTTTTTGGGGTTCAAGATTTTTTAAAATTTTTTTAGAAAGCTTTTTGTCCCTAAATTTGGTAGAGGTGATCCTTGTATTTTTGTTTGCATGCATAAAAAAAATTCAGAGAAAAACTCGAAGTGGAGAAGATTTGGTGA
This sequence comes from Durio zibethinus, assembly GCF_002303985.1. Next base: position 1,382,226 of record NW_019168015.1, on the reverse strand, counting down.
CCATTTGAAAAAAGTGTCCCCATTTCAGACACTTTAATGGCTATTGGCAGTAAACCTATAAAATCTCAAATGCTCTCTAAGGGGGTGTGAGTTCTCGAGGTTTGATGAGGGATAGGGGGCCAATATAAGGGCCAAGTACCAGTACCCATCGCACATCATGTGCACCCACCCCCCGGCCCCCTAATCGTCGGAACCCCCAATGCCGCCGGTTTGGCTCTCCGGCGATGCTCCGACGATGGTGGCCTAGGCGAAAAAAATGTGGCACTAGCGTATGCCTGAGCCCAGCATGTGCACCGTGACTCAAACTCTTAGACTAGGAATGAACTCTGTATGCTTATACATGGAATGAACTCCGTATGCCTAAGCCAACCCACGAAACGAGCGTGCGGGCGCTCAATCGATCGGAGAGGCAGAATGAGAAAGTCGGGGACCGCCTGGTCCCCCCTGTGTGCTGTCGATCCGGCTATCGTAACATTCAGTCTGGTCTGATCTTAGAATGGGAATGAACTCCGTATGCCTAACTCAACCCATGAAACGAGCGTGCGGGCACTGAGTTGGCTGAAGAGGCATAATGCACAAGTCGAGGATCGGCTCGATCCCCCTCTGCGTGCTGTCGGTCTCGCTGCCACAACCCTCGGTCCGGTTGGGGCTTAGACATGGAATGAACTTCCTATGCCTAAGCCAACCCACGAACGGGTGTGCGGGCACTCAACCGACCGGAGAGGCAGACTGCGCAAGCCGGAGATCGACCCGATCCCCCCTGCATGCTATCGATCCTACTGTCGCAACCCTCGGTCTGGTTCAATCTTAGACTGGGAATGAACTTCGTATGCTTAGACTGAGGATTAACTCCGTATGCCTAAGTCAACCCTTGAAATGAGCATGCGGGCACTCAGTCGATCGAAGAGGCTGATCAAAGAGGCAGAATGCATAAGTCGAGGACCAGCCCGATCCTTCCTACGTGCTGTCCATCCTGCTGCTGATCTTGCTGTCGCAACCCTCAATCCGGTCCGATCTTAGATTAGGAATGAACTCCGTATGCTTAGACTGGGGATGAACTCCGTATGCCTAAGTCAACCCATGAAACGAGCTTGCGGACACTCAGCCGACCAGAGAGGCAGGATGCACAAGCCGGGGATCGAACGGGTGGTAGGTGGGTTCAAGCAAATCTTCATATTTCTACCATGCCAATGCCATTTTTCTGGCTTGTAAATTCATACAATGGTCCCCTACGCCTTCATGTGAAATTTCGTGGCAAGACGACCCCTTTTTTATTTTTCATGATTTTTGAGACTTTTTGTTGTTCGGGATTTTTTAAAATTTTTTTAGAAAGATTTTTGTCCCCAAATTTGGCAGAGTTGATCCTTGTATTTTTTTTGGCGTGCACAAAAAAATTCAGCAAAAACCTCGAAGTGGAGAAGATTTTGTGACCGTTTGAAAAAAGTGTCCCCATTTTAGACACTTTAATGGCTACTGGCAGCAATCCAATAAAACCTCAAATGCACTTTAAGGGGGTGTGAGTTCTTGAGGTTTGATGAGGGATAGGAGGCCAATATAAGGGCCAAGTACCAGCACCCATCGCACATCATGTGCGCACACCCCCCGGCCTCCCAATCGTCGGAACCCCCAATGCCGTCGGTTAGGCTCTTCGACGATGCTCCGACGATGGTGCCCCGGGCAAAAAAAATGCGGCACCAGCACATGCCTGAGCCCACCATGTGCACCGTGGCTCAAAATCTTAGACTGGGAATGAACATCGTATGCTTAGACATGGAATGAACTCCATATGCCTAAGCCAACCAACGAAATGAGTGTGCAGGCGTTCAGCCGACCGGAAAGGCAAAATGCGCAAGCTGGGGATCGACCCGATCCCTCCTACGTGCTGTCGATCCTTCTATCGTAACCCTCAGTCCGATCCAATCTTAGACTGGGAATGAACTCCGTATGCAGAAGTCAAATCCCGAAATGAGCGTGTGGGTGCTAAACCGATCGAAGAGGCGTAATGCGTAAGCCAAGGATCGGCCCGATCCCCCTCTGCATGCTGTCGGTCCCGCTGCCACAACGCTCGATCCGACTGGGGCTTAGACATGGAATGAACTCCCTATGCCTAAGCCAACCCAGGAAACATGCGTGCAGATGTTTAGCCAGCCGGAGAGACAGAACGCGTAAGCCGGGGATCGGCCCGGTCCCCCCTGCGTGCTGTCAATCCTGTTACCGTAACCCTCGGTCTGATCTGATCTTAGATTGGGAATGAACTCCATATGCTTAGACTGGAGATGAACTCCGTATGCCTAAGTCAACCCACAAAACAATCGTATGGGCGCTCAACCAATCGGAGAGGCATAATGCGTAAGTCGAGGATCAATCTGGTCCCCTTCTACATGTTACTGATCCCGCTGCCAGTCTTGCTACCACAACCCTCAGTCTGGCTAGGGCTTAGACATGGAATGAACTTCGTATGCCTAAGCCAACCCACGAAACAAGCGTGCGGGTGCTCAACCGGTCGTAAAGGCAGAATGCTCAAGCCGGGGATTGGCTCGATTCCCCCCTCTGTGCTGCCGATCCTGCTGTTGGTCCTGCTGCCGGAACCCTTGATCCGATCTGATCTTAGACTGGGAATAAACTCTATACACTTAGACATGGAATGAACTCCGTATGCCTCAGCCAACCCACGAAACGAGTGTGGGGTGCTCAGTCGGCCAGAGAGGTAGAATACGTAAGTCGGGGATCAGCCAGGTCCCCCTGCGTACTGTCGATCCTGCTACCGTAACCCTCAGTTCGGATCGATCTTAGACTGGGAATGAACTCCGTATGCCTAAGTCAACCCACGAAACGAGCGTGTGGGTGCTGAGCTGGCCGAAGAGGCATATCGCGCAAGATGAGGATCGACTCGAACCACCTCTGCATACTGCCGATCCCGCTACCACAACCATCGGTCCAGTTGGGGCTTAGACATGGAATGAACTCCCTATGCCTAAGCCAACCCATAAAATGGGCATGCGAGCACTCAGCCGGTCAGAGAGGTAGAATGCATAAGCCGGGGATCGACACGGTCCCCACTACGTGCTGTCGATCCTGCTACGAGAACACTCAGTCTGGTCTGATGTTAGACTGGGAATGAACTCCATATGCTTAGATTGGGGATGAACTCCGTATGCCTAAATCAACCCATGAAAGGAGCGTGCGAGCACTAAGCCGACCGGAGAGGCCGGTCGGAAAAGTATAATGCGCAAGTCGGGGATCAGCCCGGTCCCCCTCTGCGTGCTGTCGATCCCGCTCCCGATCCTGCTGCCACAACCCTTGGTCCAACTGGGGCTGAGACATGGAATGAACTCCATATGCCTAAGCCAACCCATGAAACGAGCTGCCGGGCGCTCAACCGACTAGAGAGGTAGAATACGCAAGCCAGGATTGGCCCGGTCACCCCTTGCGTGCTGTCGATCTAGCATCTGGTCCTACTCTCGCAACCCTTAGTTCGATCTGATCTTAGACAGGGAACGAACTCCGTATGCTTAGACATGGAATGAACTCTGTATGCCAAGCCAACCCACGAAATGAGTGTGCGGGCGCTCAGTCGGGCGGAGAGGTAGAATGCGCAAGTCGGGGATCAGCCCGGTCCCCACTGTGTGCTATCAATCCCACTGGGAATGAACTATATATGCCTAAGTCAACCCACGAAACGAGCGTGCGGGCGTTTAGCCGACCAGAGAGGCATAATGCGCAAGCCAGGGATCAGCCCGATCCCCTTCTTCGAGCTATCGGTCTCACTGCCACAACCCTCGATCCAGCTGGGGCTTAGACTTAGAATGAACTCCCTATGCCTAAGCCAACCCACGAAATGGGTGTACGGGCGCTCAGCCGGTCGAAGAGGCAGAATGCGTAAGCCGAGGATCGTCCCGATCCCCCTGCGTGTTGTCGATCCTGCTACCGCAACCCTCGATGCAGTCTGATCTTAGGCTAGGAATGAACTCCGTATACCTAAATCAACCCATGAAACGAGCGTGCAGGCGCTAAGCCAGCCAAAGAGGCATAATGTGCAAGCTGGGGGTCGGTATGGTCCCCCTCTGCATGCTGTCGGTCCCGCAGCCACAACCCTTGGTCCGACTGGGGCTTGGACATGGAATGAACTCCCTATGCCTAAGCCAACCCACGAAACGGGCGTGCGGGCGATCAGTCGGCCGGAGAGGCAGAATGCACAGGTAGGGGACTGACCCAGTCCCCCCTGTGTTCTATCGATCCTGCTGCCGCAACCCTCGGTCCAATCTGATCTTAGACTGGAAATGAACTTCGTATGCCTAAGCCAACCCACGAAATGAGCGGACGGGCACCGTGCCGACCGAAGAGGCATAATGCGCAAGTCGGGGATCGGCCCGGTCACCCCCTACGTGCTGCCGATCCTACTACCGCAACCATTAGTCCAGTTCGATCTTAGACAGGGAATGAACTTCGTATGCTTAAACATGGAATGAACTCCGTATGCCTAAGCCAACCCACGAAACGAGCGAGCGGGCGCTCAGCCGACCGAAGAGGCAGAATACGTAAGTCAGGGATCGGCCCGGTCCCCCCTATGTGCTGTCGATCCAGCTGTCGCAACCCTCGGTCCGATCCGATCTTAGACTGGGAATGAACTTCATACGCCTAAGTCAACCCATGAAACGAGCGTGCGGGCACTGAGCCGGCCGAAGAGGCATAATGCGTAAGTCAAGGATCGACCCGATCTCCCTCTGTGTGCTACCAGTCCCGCTGCCACAACCCTCGGTTCGGCTAGGGCTTAGGCATAGAATGAAATCCCTATGCCTAAGTTAACCCACTAAATGGGCGTGCGGGCGCTCAGCCGGCCGGAGAGGCAAAACGTACAAGCCAGGGATCGACCTGGTCCCCCTGCGTGCTGCCGATCCTGCTGTCGCAACCCTCGGTCTAGTTCAATCTTATACTGGGAATGAACTCCGTATACTTAGACTGGGGATGAACTCCGTATGCCTAAGTCAACCCACGAAACGAGCGTGCGGGCGCTCAGCTGACCAGAGAGGCAGGATGCACAAGCCGGGGATCGAACGGGTGGTAGGTGGGTTCAAGCACATCTTCATATTTTTGCCATGCCAATGCCATTTTTATGGCTTGTAAATTCATACAATGGTCCCCTAAGCCTTCATGTGAAGTTTCGTGGCAAGACGACCCGTTTTCTATTTTTCACGATTTTCAAAACTTTTTGCAGTTCAGGTTTTTTTAAAATTGTTTTAGAAAGAGTTTTGTCCCCAAATCTTTAGAGGTGATCCTTGTATTTTTGTTGGCATGCAAAAAAAAAATTCAGCTAAAAAGTCGAAGTGGAGAAGATTTTGTGACCGTTTGAAAAAAGTGTCCCCATTTTAGACACTTCAATGGCTACTGGCAGCAAACCTATAAATCTCAAATGCTCTTTAAGGGGGTGGGAGTTCTCGAGGTTTGATGAAGGATAGGGAGCCAATATAAGGGCCAAGTACCAGCACCCATCACACATCATGTGTGCACACCCCCTGGCCCCCCCAATCACCGGAACCCCCAATGTCGTCGATTAGGCTCTCCGACGATGCTCCGGCGATGCTCCGACGATGCTCCAGTGATGCTCCGACGATGGTGCCCCGGGTAAAAAAAATGCAGCACCAGCACATGCCCGAGCCCAGCATTTGCACCATGGCTCAAAATCTTAGACTGGAAATGAACTCTGTATGCCTAAGCCAACCCATGAACCGAGCGTCTGGGTGCTCAACCGGCCAGAGAGGCAGAATGTGCAAGCTAGGGACAGGTTCGATCCTCCCTACTGCTGTCGATCCTGCTACCGCAACTCTCGGTCTGGTTTGATCTTAGACTGGGAATGAACTCCGTATGCCTAAGTCAACCCACGAAATGATTGTGCGAGCGTTGAGCCGGTCGGAGAGGCATAATGCGCAAACCGAGGATCAGCCCGATCCCCCACTGCGTGCTGGCGATCCCACTGTCACAACCCTCGGTCTGGCTGGGGCTTAGACGTGGAATAAACTCCCTATGCCTAAGCCAACCCACGAAATGGGCGTGTTGGCATGCACAAAAAAATTCAGCTAAAAACTCGAAGTGGAGAAGATTTTGTGACCGTTCGAAAAAAGTGTCCCCATTCCAGACACTTTAATGGCTACTGGCAGCAAACCTATAAAATCTCAAATGCTCTTTAAGGGGGTGTGAGTTCTCAGGGTTTGATGAGTGATAGGGGGCCAATATAAGGGCCAAGTACCAGCACCCATCGCACATCATGTGCACACATCCCCTGGCCTGCCAATCATCGAAACCCCCAATGTCGCTGGTTTGGCTCTCCAACGATGCTCCGACGATGCTCCGGTGATGGTGCCCCAACCCTCGGTCCGGCTGGGGCTTAAACATGGAATGAACTCCCTATGCCTAAGCCAACCCATGAAACGGGCGTGTGGGTGCTCAGCCGACCAGAGAGGTAGAATGCACAAGCCGGGGATCGGCCCCGTCCCCCCTGCGTGCTATCGATCCCACTGTTGGTCTTGCTACCACAACCCTCAGTTCGGTCTGATCTTAGACTGGGAATGAACTTTGTATGCTTAGACATGGAATGAACTCCCTATGCCTAAGCCAACCCATGAAACGGGGGTGCGGGTGCTCAGGCAGCCGAAGAGGCAGAATGCGCAAGCCGGGGATCGGCCTGATCCCCCCTGCGTGCTGTTGATCTTGTTGCCACAACCCTCGGTCCAGTCCGATCTTAGACTGGGAATGAACTTCGTATGCTTAGACTGGGGATAAACTCTGTATACCTTAGTCAACTCACGAAATGAGCGTGCAGGCGCTCAGTCGGTCGGAGACACATAATGCGTAAGTCGGGGATCGGCCCGATCCCCCACAACGTGCTGCGGATCCCGCTGTCACAACCTTCAGTCCGGCTAGGGCTTAGACATGGAATGAACTCCCTATGCCTAAGCCAACCCACGAAACGGGCGTGTTGGCATGCACAAAAAAATTCAGCTAAAAACTCGAAGTGGAGAAGATTTTGTGACCGTTTGAAAAAAGTGTCCCCATTTCAGACACTTTAATGGCTACTGGCAACAAACCTATAAAATCTCAAATGCTCTTTAAGGGGGTGTGAGTTCTCGAGGTTTGATAAGTGATAGGGGGCCAATATAAGGGCCAAGTACCAGCACCCATCGCACATCATGTGCGCACACCCCCTGGCCCGCCAATCGTCGGAACCCCCAATGCCGTCGATTAGGCTCTCCAACGATGCTCCAGTGATGCTTCGGCAATGGTGCCCCAACCCGCAGCCCAGTTGGGGTTTAGATATGGAATGAACTCCCTATGCCTAAGCCAACCCACGAAATGGGCGTGTGGGCACTCAACCGGCCGGAGAGGCAGAATGCACAAGTCGGGGATCGGCTCGATCCCCCTTGCGTGCTATCGATCCCGCTGTCGGTCCTGCTACCACAACCCTCGGTCCAGTCTGATCTTAGACTGGGAATGAACTCCGTATGCTTAGACATGGAATGAACTCCCTATGCCTATGCCAACCCACGAAATGGGTGTGCGGGTGCTCAACCGACCAGAGAGGCATAAAGTGCAAGCCGGGGATCAGCCCGGTCACCCCTACATGCTGTCGATCCTGCTATCGCAACCCTCTGTCCGGTCCGGTCTTAGATTGGGAATGAACTCCATATGCTTAGACTGGGGATGAATTCTGTATGTCTAAGTCAACCCATGAAATGAGCGTACAGGCCCTCAGCTGACCAGAGAGGTAGGATGCACGAGCCGGGGATCGAACGGGTGGTAGGTGGGTTCATGCACATCTTCATATTTCTGCCATGCCAATGCCATTTTTATGGATTGTAAATTCATACAATGGTCCCCTAAGCCTTCATGTGAAGTTTCGTGGCAAGACGACCCGTTTTCTATTTTTCATGATTTTTGAAACTTTTTGAGGTTCGAGATTTTTTAAAATTTTTTTAGAAAGAGTATTGACCCCAAATTTGGCAGAGGTGATCTTGTATTTTTGTTGGCATGAAAAAAATTTCAGCTAAAAACTCGAAGTGGAGAAGATTTTTGTGACCGTTTGAAAATGTGTCCCTAATTCAGACACTTTAATGGCTATTGGCAGCAAACCTATAAAATCTCAAATGCTTATTAAAGGGTGTGAGTTCTCGAGGTTTGATGAGGGATAGGGGGCCAATATAAGGGCCAAGTACCAGCACCCATCGCACATCATGTACGCACACCCCCCGGCCCCCCCAATTGTCGAAACCCCCACTGCCGTCGGTTAGGCTCTCCGGCGATGCTCCGATGGTGCCATGGGCGAAAAAGATGTGGCACCAGCACATGCTCGAGCCCAGCATGTGCACCAAGGGTCAAAATCTTAGACTGGGAATGACCTTCATATGCTTAGACATGGAATGAACTCCATATGCTTAAGCCAACCCATGAAACGAGCGTGCGGGTGCTCAGCCGGTCGAAGAGGCAGAATGCGCAAGCTGGGGATCGACCCGATCCCCCCTGCGTGCTGTCGATCCTGCTATCACAACCCTCGGTCTGATCTGATCTTATATTGGGAATGAACTCCGTTTGCATAAGTCAACCCGCGAATGAGGCAGCCGAAGAGGCATAATGCGCAAGCCAGGGATCGGCCCGGTCCTCCTCTACGTGCTGCCGGTCCCGCTGCAACAACCCTCGATCCGACTGGGGTTTAGACATGGAATGAGCTCCCTATGCCTAAGCCAACCCAGGAAACGAGCGTGCGGGCGCTCCGTCGGTCGGAGAGGCAAAATGGGCAAGCCGGGGATCCGCCCGATCCCCCTGACGTGCTGCCGATCCTGTTGTCGCAACCCTCGGTCCGATCTTATCTTAGACTGGGAATGAACTCCATATGCTTAGACTGGGGATGAACTCCGTATGCCTAAGTGAACCCATGAAACGTACGTGCCGGTGCTCAGTCGATCGGAGAGGCATGATGCTCAAGCCGGGGATCAGCCCGGTCCCCTTCTGCGTGCTGTCGATCCTGCTGCCACAACCCTCGGTCTGACTGGGGCTTAGATATGGAATGAACTCCATATGCCTAAGTCAACCCACGAAATGAGCGTGCGGGCGCTGAGTCGACCGAAAAGGCATAATGCGCAAGCCAGGGATCGGCCCGGTCTTCCTCTTCGTGCTGCCGGTCCCGCTGCCACAACCCTCGGTCTGACTAGGGTTTAGACATGGAATGAACTCCCTATGCCTCAGCCAACCCACAAAACGGGCGTACGGGCACTCAACCGGTCGGACAGGTAAAATGCATAAGCCGGGGATCGGCCCGATCCCCTCTACGTGCTGTCGATCCTGCTATCACAACTCTTGGTCTGGTACTATCTTAGACTGTGAATGAACTCTGTATGCCTAAGTCAACCCATAAAATAAGCGTGCGGGCGCTCAGCCGACCAGAGAGGCAAGATGCGCAAGTCGGGGATCAAACGGGTGGTAGATGGGTTCAAGAACATCTTCATATTTCTGCTATGCCAATGCCATTTTTTTGTCTTGTAAATTCATACAATGGTCCCCTAAGCCTTCATGTGAAGTTTCGTGGCAAGAGGACCCATTTTCTATTTTTTGTGATTTTTGAAACTTTTTGCTGTTCGGGATTTTTGTAAATTTTTTTGGAAAGATTTTTATCCCTAAATTTGGCAGAGGTGATCCTTGTATTTTTTTTTCGCATGCAAAAAAAAATTTAGCCAAAAACTCGAAGTTGAGAAGATTTTGTGATTGTTTGAAAAAAATGTCCCTATTTCAGACACTTTTGTGGCTACTGGCAGCAAACCTATAAAATCTCAAATGCTCTTTAAAGGGCTGTGAGTTTGTGAGATTTGATGAGGGATAGGGGGCCAATATAAGGGCCAAGTACCAGCACCCATTGCACATCATGTGCACACACCCCCCGGCCCACCTAATCGCTGGAACCCCCAATGCTGCCGGTTAGGCTCTCCGACGATGCTTCAGCGATGCTCCGACGATGGTGCCCTGGGCGAAAAGAATGTGGCACCAGCACATGCTCGAGCCCAGCATGTTGACCACGGTAGAAAATCTTAGACTGGGAATGAACTCCGTATGCTTAGACATGGAATGAACTCCGTATGCCTAAGCCAACCCACGAAACGAGCATGCAGGCGCTCAGCCGATCGGAGAGGCAGAATGCGCAAGCCGGGGATCGGCCTGATCCCTCTTGCATGCTACCGATCCTACTGTTGGTCCTGTTGCCCCAACCTTTAGTCCGGTTTGATCTTAGACTCGGAATGAACTTCGTATGCTTAGACTGGGAATGAACTCCGTATGCTTAGACATGGAATGAACTCCGTATGCCTAAGCCAACCCACGAAACGAGCGTGCGGGCACTCAACCGATCGGAGAGCAGAATGCGCAAGCCAGGGATCAGCCCGATCCCCCCTGCGTGCTGTTGATCCTATGACCGCAACCCTCGGTCCGGTCTGATATTAGACTGGGAATAAACTCTGTATGCCTAAGTCAACCCACGAAACAAGCGTGCAGGCGCTAAGCCGGCCGGAGAGGCATAATGCGCAAGCCAGGGATCGGCCTGGTCCCCCTCTGCGTGCTGCCAGTCCCGCTACCACAACCCTCAGTCCGGTTGGGGCTTAGACATGGAATGAACTCCGTATGCCTAAGCCAACCCACGAAACGAGCGTGCGGGAGCTCAGTCGAGCGGAGAGGTAGAATGTGCAAGCTGGGGATCGGCCCAATCCTCCCCTGCGTGCTGCCAATCCTACTACTAGTCCTACGATCGTAACCTTTGGTCCAGTCTGATCTTAGACTGGTAATGAACTCCATATGCTTAGACATGGAATGAACTCCGTATGCCTAAGCCAACCCATGAAACGAGTGTGCGGGCGCTCAACTGATCGGAGAGGTAGAATGCGTAAGCCGAGGATCGACCTGGTCCCCCCTGGGTGCTGTCGATCCTGCTGCCACAACCCTCGGTCCGATTTGATCTTAGACTGGGAATGAACTTTGTATGCATAAGTCAAACCATGAAACGAGCGTGCGAGTGCTGAGCCGATTGAAGAGGCATAATGTGCAAGTCGGGGATCGGCCCGGTCCCCCTCTGCGTGCTACCAGTCCCGCTGCCATAACCCTTGGTCCGGCTGGGGCTTAGACATGGAATGAACTCCCTATGCCTAAGCCAACCCATGAAACGGGCATACGGGCGCTCAGCCGACCAGAGAGGCAGAATGTGCAAGCCGAAGATTAACCCGATCCCCCCTACATGCTGTCGATCGTGCTGTCGCAACCCTCGGTTCAGACCGATCTTAGACTCAGAATGAAATCCGTATGCTTAGATTGGGGATAAACTTTGTATGCCTAAGTCAACCCATGAAACGAGTGCGTGGGTGTTCAACCGACCGCAGAGGCCGGTAGGAGAGGCATAATGCACAAGCCGGGGATCAACTCGGTCCCCCTCTGTGTGCTGTTGATCTCGCTGTCGATCCTGCTACCACAACCCTCAGTTCGGTTGGGGCTTAGACATGGAATGAACTCCCTATGCCTAAGCCAACCCACAAAATGGGCGTGCAGGCACTCAGCCAGTCGGAGAGGCAGAATACGCAGGTCGGGGACCAGCCCGGTCCCCCCTGCGTGCTGTTGATCCTACTGTCGCAACCCTCGGTTCGATCTGATCTTAGACTAGGAATGAACTCCGTATGCTTCGACTGGGGATGAACTCCGTATGCCTAAGTCAACCAACGAAATGAGCGTATGGGTGCTCAACCGACCGAAAAGGCATAATGCGTAAGCCGGGGATCAACCCGGTCCCCCTCTGTATGCTACCGATCCCGCTGCCGGTCCTGCTACCACAACCCTCAGTCCGACTGGGGTTTAGACATGGAATGAACTCCGTATGCCTAAGCCAACCCATGAAACGAGCGTACGGGCACTCATTCGATCGAAGAGGTAGAATGTAAAAGTCGGGGACCGGCCCGATCCTCCCTGTGTGCTATCGATCCTATTGCCACAACCCTCGGTTCGATCCGATCTTAGACTAGGAATGAACCCCGTATGCCTAAGTCAACGCACGAAATGACCGTTCAGCCACTGAGCAGGTCAGAGAGGCATAATACGCAAGTCGGGGATCGGCCCGGTCCCCTTTTATGTTCTACCGGTCTCACTGCCACAACCCACGGTCTGGTTGGGGCTTTGACATGGTATGAACTCCCTATGCCTAAACCAACCCACGAAACGGGCATACGGGTGCTCAACCGATCGGAGAGGCAGAATGCGCAAGCCTGAGATCGGCTCGGTCCTCTCTGCATGCTGCCGATCCTACTACCGCAACCCTCGGTCCGATCTTAGACTGGGAATGAACTTTGTATGCTTAGACTGGGGACAAACTTCGTATGCCTAAGTCAAGCCACGAAATGAGCGTCCGGACGCTCAGCCGACCAGAGAGGCAAGATGCGCAAACCGGGGATCGAACGGGTGGTAGGTGGGTTCCAGCACATCTTCATATTTCTGCCATGCCAATGCCATTTTTATGTTTTGTAAATTCATACAATGGTCCCCTATGCCTTCATGTGAAGTTTCGTGGCAAGATGAACCGTTTTCTATTTTTCATGATTTTCGAAACTTTTTACGATTCAAGATTTTTTTAAATTTTTTTAGAAAGAGTTTTGTCTCAAATTTGGCAGAGGTGATCCTTGTACTTTTGTTGGAATGCACAAAAAAATTCAGCTAAAAACTCGAAGTGGAGAAGATTTTGTGACAGTTTGAAAAAACTGTCCCCATTTCAGACACTTTAATGGCTACTGGCAGCAAACCTATAAAATCTCAAATGCTCTTTAAGGGGGGGTGAGTTCTCGAGGTTTGATGAGGGATAGGGGGCCAATATAGGGGCCAATATAAGGGCCAAGTACCAGCACCCATCGCACATCATGTGCGTACACCCCCTGGCCCACCCAATCACCGGAACCCCCAATACCGTCGGTTAGGCTCCCAGCGATGCTCTGGTGATGCTCGGACAATGGTGCCCCAGGCGTAAAAAATGCGACACCGCACATGCCCAAGCCCAGCATGTGCACTGTGGCTCAAACTCTTAGACTGGAAATGAACTCCGTATGCTTAGACATGGAATGAACTCTATATGCCTAAGCCAACCCATGAAACGGGTGTGCAGGCACTCAGCCGGTCAGAGAGGTAGAATGTGTAAGTCGGGGATTGGCTCGATCCACCCTACGTACTATCGATCCTGCTACCGCAACCCTCGATTCGGTTAGATCTTAGACTGGGAATGAACTTCGAATGCTTAGACTGGGGATGAACTCCGTATGCCTAAGTCAACCCACGAAACGAGCGTACGGGCGCTCAGTCGACCTGAGAGGCAGAATGCGTAAGCGAGGGATTAGCCCGATCCCCCCTACGTGCTGTCGATCTTGCTGCTACAACCCTTGGTCCAGTCTGATCTTACACATGGAATAAACTCCGTATGATTACACATGGAATAAACTCTGTATGCCTAAGCCAACCCACGAAATGAGCGTACGGGCACTCAACTGGCTGGAGAGTAGAATGCGCAAGCCAGGGACCGGCCCGATCCCCCCTTCGTGCTATCAATCTTGCTGCTGCAACCCTCGGTCCAATCCGATCTTAGACTGGGAATGAACTCCGTATGCCTAAGTCAACCCATAAAATGAGCGTTTGGGCACTGAGCAGGCTGGAAAGGCATAATGCGCAAGCCGGGGATCGACCTGGTCCCCCTCTGCGTGCTGTCGATTTCGCTACCACAACCCTCAGTCCGGCTGGGGCTTAGACATGGAATGAACTCCCTATGCCCAAGCCAACCCATGAAACAGGCGTGCGGGTGCTCATCCTACTGCAGAGACAAAATGCGCAGGCTGGGGATCGGTTCGGTCCCCCCTGCGTGCTACCGATCCTATTGCCGTAACCCTCGGTCCAGTCCGATCTTAGACTGGGAATGAACTCCGTATCCTTAGACTGGGGATGAACTCCTTATACCTAAGTCAACCCATGAAACGAGCGTGTGGGCGCTCAGCTTACCAAAGAGGTTGGTCGGAGAGGCATAATGCCCAAGCTAGGGTTCAGCCTGATCCCCCTCTGCATGCTACCGATCTCACTGCCGATCCTGCTACCACAACCCTCAGTCCGACTGGGGTTTACACATGGGATGAACTCCGTATGCCTAAGCTAACCCACGATACGAGCGTGGGGGTGCTCAGCCGGCCGGAGAGGTAGAATATGCAAGTTGTGGATCAGCCCGATCCCCCTTGTATGCTATCGATCCTGCAGTGGGTCTTGCTACCGTAACGCTCGGTCCGATCCGATCTTAGACTACGAATGAGCTCTGTATGCTTAGACATGGAATGAACTCCGTATGCCTAAGCCAACCCACGAAACAAGCGTGTGGGCATTCAATCGGCTGGGGAGGTAGAATGTGCAAGCCGAGGACCGACCCGATCCCCCCCTGCGTGTTGTCAATCCTGCTGCCGCAACCCTCGTTCCAATCCGATCTTAAACGTGGAATGAACTTCGTATGCATAAGTCAACCCATGAAATGAGCGTTCGGGCACTGAGCCAACCGAAAAGGCATAATGCGCAAGCCGAGGATCAACCTAGTCCCCATCTGCGTGCTGTTGGTCCTATTGTGACAATCATCGGTCTGACTGGGGCTTAGACATGGAATAAACTCCCTATGCCTAAGCCAACCCACAAAATAGGCATGCGGGTGCTCAGTCAATCGAAGAGGCAGAATGTGTAAGTCGGGGATCGACTCAGTCCCCCATGTGTGCTACCGATCTTGCTGCTACAACCCTCGGTCTGATCCGATCTTAGACTGGGAATGAACTCTGTATGCTTAAATTGGGGATGAACTCCATAAGCCTAAGTCAACCCATGAAACGAGCATGCGGGCGCTCAGCCGGTCAGATAGGCCGGTTGGAAAGGCATAATGCACAAGCTGGGGATTAGCCCGATCCCCTTCTGCATGCTGCTGATCCCGCTATCGGTCCTGCTGCCACAACCCTCGGTCCGGCTGGGGCTTAGACATGGAATGAACTTCGTATGCCTAAGCCAACCCATGAAACAAGCGTGCGGGTGCTCAACCGATCGGAGAGGTAGAATGCACAAACCGGGGATCAGCCTGGTCCCTCCTGCGTGCTGTCGATCTTACTGCTGGTCCTACTGCCGCAACCCTCGGTCCACTCCGATCTTAGATTGGGAATGAACTCCATATGCTTAGACTAGGGATGACCTTCGTATGCCTAAGTCAACCCATAAAATGAGCGTGCGAACGATCAGCTGACCAGAGAGGCAGGATGCGCAAGTCGGGGATCGAACGGGTGGTAGGTGGGTTCAAGCACATCTTCATATTTCTTCTATTCCAATGCCTTTTTTATGGCTTGTAAATTCATACAATGGTCCCCTACACCTTCACGTGAAGTTTCGTGGCAAGACGACCCGTTTTCTATTTTTCATGATTTTTGAAACTTTTTCCGGTTTTGGATTTTTTAAAATTTTTTTAGAAAGAGTTTTGTCCCCAAATTTGGTAGAGGTGATCCTTGCATTTTTTTTGATATGCATAAAAAAATTCAGCTAAAAAATCAAAGCGGAGAAGATTTTGTGATTGTTTGAAAAAAGTGTCCCTATTTTAGACACTTTACTGGCTACTGGCAGCAAACCTATAAAATCTCAAATGCTCTTTAAGGGGGTGCAAGTTCTTGAGGTTTGATGAGGCATAGGGGGCCAATATAAGGGCCAAATACCAGCACCCATCGCACATCATGTGCGCACACCCCCTGGCCCCTCCAATCGTCGAAACCCCCAATGTCGTCGGTTAGGCTCTCCAACGATGCTCCGACGATGGTGCCCTGGGTGAAAAAAATGCAGCACCAGCACATGCTCGAGCCCAGCAAGTGCACCATGGCTCAAACTCTTAGACTGGGAATGAACTCCCTATGCTTAGACATGGAATGAACTCCGTATGCCTAAGCCAACCCACGAAACGAGCGTGCGGTCGCTCAGCCGGTCGGAGAGGTAGGATGAGCAACTCAGGGATTGGCCCGATCCCCCTCTGCGTGCTGCCAGTCCCGCTACGACAACCCTCGATTTGGCTGGGGCTTAGACATGGAATGAACTCCCTATGCCTAAGCCAACCCGCGAAACGGGCGTACGGGCGCTCAGCCGGCCGGAGAGGCAGAATGCGTAAGCTGGGGATCGACCTGATCCACCCTGCGTGTTGCCGATCCTATTGTCGCAACCCTCGGTCCAGTTAGATCTTAGACTAGGAATGAACTCCGTATGCTTAGACTGGGGATGAACTTCGTATGCCTAAGTCAACCCATGAAACGAGCGTGCCGATG
The DNA here is from genome assembly GCF_002303985.1 of Durio zibethinus. The sequence goes on along the minus strand of NW_019168015.1, from coordinate 1,365,862 downwards.
CTCAGCCGGCCGGAGAGGCCAGTCAGAGAGGCAGAATGTGAAAGTCGGGGATAGGCTCGATCCCCCTGCATGCTGCTGATCCTCCTGTTAGTCCTGCTGCTGTAACGCTCCGTCCGATCCGATCTTATACTGGGAATGAACTCCGTATGCTTAGACATGGAATGAACTCTGTATGCCTAAGCCAACCCACGAACCGAGCATGCGGGCACTCAGCCGATCGGAGAGGAAAAATGCGCCAGCTGGGGACCAGCCCAGTCCCCCCTACGTGCTGTCAATCCTGCTACTGTAACCCTCAGTCCGATCCAATCTTAGACTGGGAATGAACTCCGTATGCCTAACTCAACCCACAAAATGAGCGTTCGGGCACTGAGCCGACCGGAGAGGCATAATGCGCAAGTCGGGGATCAACCCATCCTCCTCTGCGTGCTGTCGATCCCGCTCCCACAACCCTTAGTCCAGTTGGGGCTTAGACATGGAATGAACTCCCTATGCCTAAGCCAACCCACGAAACGGGCGTATGGGCGCTCAGCCGGCCGGAGAGGTAGAATGTGCAAGCCAGGGATCGCCCCGATCCCCCCTATGTGCTACCGATACTGCTCGCACAACCCTCGGTTCGGTCCTATCTTAGATTGGGAATGAACTCCGTATGCTTAGACTGGGGATGACTCCGTATGCCTAAGTCAACCCACAAAACGAGTGTGTGAGAGCTCAACCGACCGAAAAGGTCGATCGAAGAGGCATAATGCACAAGCCGGGGATCAGACCAGTCCCCCTCTGCATCTGCCTATCCCGCTACCTGTCTTGCTGCCACAACCCTCAGTCCGGCTGGGGCTTAGATATGGAATGAACTCCGTATGCCTAAGCCAACCCACGAAACGAGCGTGCAGGAGCTCAACCGACCGGAGAGGCATAATGCGCAAGCTGGGGATCAGCCCGGTCCCCCTCTGCGTGCTAACGATCCCGCTACCGGTCCTGCTACCACAACCCTCGGTCTGGCTGGAGCTTAGACATGGAATGAACTCCGTATGCCTAAGCCAACCCACGAAATGAGCGTGCAGGCGCTCATTCGACCGAAGAGGCAGAATGCACAAGCCGAGTATCGGCCTGATCCCCCCTACGTGCTATCGACCCTGCTGCTAGTCCTGCTACCGCAACCCTCGGTGTCATCCGATCTTAGACTAGGAATGAACTCCGTACGCTTAGACATGGAATGAACTTCGTATGCCTGAGCCAACCCATAAAATGAGATTACGAGCGCTCAGTCGGTCGAAGAGGTAGAATGCGCAAGTCGAGGACCGACCCGATCCCCCCTGCGTGCTGTCGATCCTGCTGTCGCAACCCTCGATCCGATCCGATCTTAGATTGGGAATGAACTCCGTATGCCTAAGTCAACTCACGAAATGAGCGTACGGGCGCTCAGCCGATCGAAGAGCCAAAATGCACAAACCGGGGATCGACCCAATCCCCCCTACGCGCTATCGATCCTGCTGCTGGTCCTGCTACCGCAACCCTCGGTCTGGTCCTATCTTAGACTGGGAATGAACTCTATATGCTTAGACATGGAATGAACTCCGTATGCCTAATCAAACCCACGAAACGAGCGTGCAGGCGCTCAACCGATCGGAGAGGCAGAATGCGTAAGTCGGGGACTGGCCCAATCCCTCCTACGTGCTGTTGATCCTGCTACCCCAACCCTCGGTCTGGTCCTATCTTAGACTGGGAATGAACTTCGTATGCCTAAGTCAACTAACAGAACGAGCGTGCGGGCACTGAGCCGGCCGGAGAGGCATAATGCGCAAGTCGAGGATCGGCCCGGTCCCCCTCTGCGTGCTGCCAGTCCCGCTGCCACAACCCTCGGCCTGGTTGGGGCTTAGACATGGAATGAACTCCCTATGCCTAAGCCAACCCACGAAACAAGCGTGCGGGCGCTCAGCCAATCGAAGAGGCAAAATGAGAAAGCCAGGGATCGGCCCAGTCCCCCAGCATGCTGTCGATCCTGCTACCGTAACCCTCGATCTGGTCTGATCTTAGACTAGGAATGAGCTCCGTATGCTTAAACTGGGCGCTCAGCCGACCAGAGAGGTAGGATGCGTAAGCCGGGGATCGAACGGGTGGTAGGTGGGTTCAAGCACATCTTCATATTTCTGCTGTACCAATGCCATTTTTATTTCTTGTAAATTCATACAATTGTCCCCTAAGCCTTCATGTGAAGTTTCATGGCAAGACGACCCGTTTTTTATTTTTCACGATTTTCAAAACTTTTTAAGGTTCAGGATTTTTTAAAATTTTTTTGGAAAGATTTTTGTCCCCAAATTTGGTAGAGATGATCATTGTATTTTTGTTGGCATGCAAAAAAAAATTCAACTAAAAACTCGAAGTGGAGAAGATTTTGTGATCGTTTAAAAAATGTGTCCCCATTTCAGATACTTTAATGGCTACTAGCAGTAAACCTATAAAATCTCAAATGCTCTTTAAGGGGGTGTGAGTTCTCGTGGTTTGATGAGGGATAGGGGGCCAATATAAGGGCCAAGTACCAGCACCCATCACACATCATGTGCGCACACCCCCCGACCCCCCCAATCGTCGGAATCCCCAATGCCGTCGGTTAGGCTCTCCGGCGATGCTTCGACGATGCTCCGGTGACGGTGCCCCGGTTAGAAAAATGTAGCAGCAGCACATGCCCGAGCCCAGCAAGTGCACCGTGGCTTAAAATCTTAGACTGGGAATGAACTCCGTATGCTTAGACATGGAATGAACTCCGTATGCCTAAGTCAACCCACGAAAGGAGCGTACGGGCACTCAGCAGGTCGGAGAGGCAGAATGCGCATGTCGAGGATCGACTTGGTCCCCTCCTGCGTGCTTTCGATCCTACTGCTGCAACACTCAGTCTGGTCTAATCTTAGACTGGGAATGAACTGCGTATGCATAAGTTAACCCACGAAATGAGCGTACGAGCGCTGAGCCGATCGAAGAGGCATAATGCGCAAGTCGGGGATCGACCTCGTCCCCCTCTGCGTGCTGTCGGTCCCGCTGCCACAACCCTCGGTCCAGCTGGGGCTTACACATGGAATGAACTCCCTATACCTAGGCCAACCACGAAACGGGCGTACGGGCGCTCAGCCGGTCGGAAAGGCAGAATGTGCAAGCCGGGGATCGGCCCGGCCCCCTTGTGTGCTGTCCATCCTACTACCGCAACCCTCGGTCTGATCTGATCTTAGACTGGGAATGAACTCCGTGTGCTTAGATTGGGGATGAACTCCGTATGCCTAAGTGAACCCATGAAACGAGCGTACGAGCGCTCAGCCGATCGGAGAGCTTGGTTGGAAAGACATAATGGGCAAGTCGGGGTTTAGCCCAGTCCTCTTCTGTATACTATCGATACCTCTGCCAGTCCTACTACCACAACCTTCGGTCCGACTAGGGCTTAGACATGGAATGAACTCCGTATGCCTAAGCCAACCCACGAAACGAGCATGCGGGTGCTTAGCCGATCGGAGAGGGAAAATACGCAAGCCGAGGATTGGCCCGATCCCCCTTACGTGCTGCCGATCCTGTTGTTGGTCTTGCTATCGCAACCCTCAGTTCGGTCCAATGCTAGACTGGGAATGAACTCCGTATGCTTGGACATGGAATGAACTCTATATGCCTAAGCCAACCCACAAAACGAGCTTGTGGGCGCTCAGCTGACCGGAGAGGCAGAATGCGCAAGCCAGGGACTGGCCCGATCCCCCCTGTGTGCTGTCGATCCTACTACCGTAACCCTCGATCCGGTCCGATCTTAGACTGGGAATGAACTCCGTATGCCTAAGTCAACGCATGAAACGAGCATGCAAGCGTTGAACCAATCGAAGTGGCATAATATGCAAGCCAGGGATCAGCCCGGTCCCCCTCTGCGTGCTATCGATCCCGCTACCACAACCCTCGGTACGGTCAGGGCTTAGACATGGAACGAACTCCCTATGCATAAGCCAACCCACGAAACGGGCGTGCGGGTGCTTAACCGACCGGAGAGGTAGAATGTGCAAGCCAGGGATCGGCTCGGTCCCCCTTGCGTGCTGCCGATCCAACTGTCGTAACCCTCGGTCCGATCTGATCTTAGACTGGGAATGAACTCCGTATGCTTAGACTGGGGATGGACTCCGTATGCCTAAGTCAACCCACGAAACGAGCGTCGGGTGCTCAGCCGACCGGAGAGGCAGATTGCGCAAGCCGGGGATCGGCCCGGTCCCCTCCTGGGTGCTGTCAATCCTGCTACCACAACCCTCGGTCCGGTCCGATCTTAGACTAGGAATGAACTTCGTATGCATAAGTCAACCCCCAAAATGAGTGTACGGGCGCTGAGCCAATCGAAAAGGCATAATGCGTAAGTCGGGGATCGGCTCGGTCCCCCTCTACGTACTGCTGGTCTCGCTACCCAACCCTCGGTCCGACTGGGGCTTAGACATGGAATGAACTCCCTATGCCTAAGCCAACCCACGAAACAGGCGTACGGGCGTTTAGCCGGCCGGAGAGGCAGAATGTGCAAGCCACAGATCGGCCCGACCCCCCCTGCGTGCTACCGATCCTGCTGCCGCAACCCTCGATCCGGTCCGATCTTAGACTAGGAATGAACTTCGTATGCTTAGACTAGGGATGAACTCTGTATGCCTAAGTCAACCCACGAAACGAGCGTACGGGCGCTAAGCCGACCGGAGAGGTCGGTTGAAGAGGCATAATGTGCAAGTCGGGGATCAGCCAGGTCCCGCTTTACGTGCTGCCGATCCTGCTGCCGGTCTTGCTGCTACAATCCTCGGTCCGATTGGGGCTTAGAAATGGAATGAACTCTGTATCCCAAAGCCAACCCATGAAACAAGCGTACGGGTGCTCAGTCGGCCGAGAGGCAGAATGCGCAAGTCGGGGATCGATCCGGTCCCCTCTTGTGTGCTGTCGATCCTGCTATTGGTCTTACTACCGTAACCCTTGGTCTAATCCGATCTTAGACTGGGAATGAGCTCCGTATGCTTAGAAATGGAATTAACTCCGTATGCCTAAGCCAACCCACGAAACGAGTGTGCGTGCGGGAGCTCAGTCGACCGGAGATGCAGAATGCACAAGCCGGGGACCGACCCTGTCCCCCCTTGCATGCTGTTGATCCTGCTACCGCAACCCTTTGTTCAATCCAATCTTAGACTAGGAATGAACTCCGTATGCATAAGTTAACCCACGAAATGAGCGTGCGAGTGCTGAGCCGATTGAAGAGACAGAATGCGCAAGCCGGAGATCAGCCCAGTCCCCCTTTGCGTGCTATCGGTCCCGCTACCACAATCCTTGATCTGACTGGGGCTTAGCCATGGAATGAACTTCCTATGCCTAAGCCAACCCATGAAGCGGGCGTGCGGGCACTCAGCCGATTGGAGAGGCAGAATGCACAAGTCAAGGATCGGCCCAATCCCCCCTGCGTGCTGTCGATCCTACTGTCGCAACCCTCGATCTGGTCCAATATTAGACTGGGAATGAACTTCGTATGCTTAGACTGGGGATGAAATCTGTATGTCTAAGTCAACCCATAAAACTAGCGTGCGGGCGCTCAGCCTACCAGAGAGGCAGGATGCGTAAACCGGGGATCGAACGAGTGGTAGGTGGGTTCAAGCACATCTTCATATTTCTGCCATGCCAATGCCATTTTTATGGCTTGTAAATTCATACAATGGTCCCCTAAGCCTTCATGTGATGTTTCGTGGCAAGACGACCCGTTTTTTATTTTTCATGATTTTTGAAACTTTTTGAGGTTCGGGATTTCTTAAAATTTTTTTCGAAAGAGTTTTGTCCCCAAATTTGGTAGAGGTGATCCTTGTATTTTTGTTGGCATGCAGAAAAAAATTCAGCTAAAAACTTGAAGTGGAGAAGATTTTGTGACTGTTTGAAAAAAGTGTCCCCATTTCAGACACTTTAATGGCTACTGGCAGCAAACCTATAAAATCTCAAAATGCTCTTTAAGGGGGTGTGAATTCTTGAGGTTTGATGAGGGATAGGGGGCCAATATAAGGGCTAAATACCAGCACCCATCGTGAATCATGTGCGCACACCCCCCCGGCCCCCCAATCGTCAGAACCCCCAATGCCACCGGTTAGGCTCTCCGGCGATGCTTCGACGATGGTGCCTCAGGTGAAAAAAATGTGGCACCAGTACATGCCCGAGCCCAGCATGTGCACCGTGGCTCAAAATCTTAGACTAGGAATGAACTCCGTATGCTTAGACATGGAATGAACTCCGTATGCCTAAGCCAACCCATGAAACAAGCGTGCGGGTGCTCAGCCGATCGGAGAGGTAGAATGCGTAAGTCAGGGATCGACCCGGTCTCCCACTGTGTACTGTCGATCCTGCTATGGTAACCCTGAGTCTCGTTTGATCTTAGACTGGGAATAAACTCCATATGCATAAGTCAACCCATGAAATGAGTGTGCGGGTGCTGAGCCGGTCGAAGAGGCATCATGCGCAAGCCAGGGATCGGCCCGATCCCCCTCTACGTGCTATCGGTCCCGCTGCCACAACCCTCAGTCCAGCTGGGGCTTAGACATGGAATGAACTCCCTATGCCTAAGCCAACCCATGAAATGGGCGTGCGGGTGCTCAACCAACTGGAGAGGCAGAACGCGCAAGCCGGGGATCAGCCCAGTCCCCTCTTGTGTGCTGTCGATCCTGCTACCGTAACCCTTGGTATGATCCAATCTTAGACTTGGAATGAACTTTGTATGCCTAAGTCAACCCATGAAAAAAGCGTACGGGCACTGAGCCGACCAGAGAGGCATAATGCGCAAGCCGGGGATCGACCCGATCCCTCTCTGTGTGTAGCCAATCCCGCTGCTAGAACCCTCCGTCTGACTAGGGCTTAGACATGGAATGAACTCCCTATGCCTAAGCCAACCCACGAAACGGGCATCCGGGCGCTCAACCGATCGGATAGGCAGAATGCGTAAGTCGGGGATCGGCCCGATCCCCCCTGCATTCTACCGATCCTGCTGTCACAACCCTCGGTCCAGTTCGATCTTAGACTGGGAATGAACTCCATATGCTTAGACTGGGGATGAACTCCGTATGCCTAAGTCAACCTACAAAACGAGCGTGCGGGCACTCAGCCGACCAGAGTGGCAGGATGCGCAAGTCGGGGATCGAACGGGTGGTAAGTGTGTTCAAGCACATCTTGATATTTCGGCAATGCCAATGCCATTTTTATGGCATGTAAATTCATACAATGGTCCCCTAAGCCTTCATGTGAAGTTTCGTGGCGAGACGACCCGTTTTCTATTTTTCACGATTTTCAAAACTTTTTACGGTTCGGGATTTTTTAAAATTTTTTTAGAAAGAGTTTTGTCCCCAAATTTGGTAGAGGTGATCCTTGCATTTTTTTTGGCATGCATAAAAAAATTCAGCTAAAAAATCAAAGCGGAGAAGATTTTGTGACCATTTGAAAAAAGTGTCCCCATTTTAGACACTTTAATGGCTACTAGTAGCAAACCGATAAATCTCAAATGCTCTTTAAGGGGGTCTTGAGGTTTGATTAGGGATAGCAGGCCAATGTAAGGGCCAAGTACCAGCACCCATTGCACATCATGTGCGCACACCCCCCGGCCCCCCAATGTCGGAACCCCCAATGCCGTCGGTTAGGCTCTCCGGTGATGCTCCGGTGATGGTGCCCCGGGCAAAAAAAATGTGGCACCAGCCCATGCCCAAGCCCAGTATGTGCACCGTGGCTCAAACTCTTAGACTGCAAATGAACTCCGTATGCTTAGACATGGAATGAACTCCGTATGCCTAAGCCAACTCACGAAACGAGTGTGTGGGCACTCAGCTGGCCGGAGAGGCAGAATGTGCAAGCTGGGGATTGGCCCCGTCCCCCTCTACGTGCTCCGGTCCCACTGCCACAACCCTCGGTCCGGTTGGGGCTTAGACATGGAATGAACTCCCTATGCCTAAGCCAACACATGAAACGGGCGTGCGGGCGCTCAGCCGGCCAAAGAGGCAGAATGCCCAAGCTGGGGATCGGCTCAGTCCTACCTACGTGCTGTCGTAACCCTCGGTCCAGTCTGATCCTATGTGCACAAACTGGCTTTCTTGCCTTTTCCATGCCCATGCTCTTGGGCCTCTGGTTGTTGGCTAGCAATGTCACTTTGGGATGCCATCTCCTCTATCACGATCTAACCTGCACAACATAAACACACAGAATCGAACTCGCTCTGATACCAACTTTCATGGGCTCTGACCTTAGACTTAGAAATCATGCGGTCTTAGGCATGGAATCTCTTCTTTTATGCCTAAGTCAGCCTAAAACACAAGCGTACGGGCACTAGAACAATGGGAAGGGCTGATTACGCATGTTAAAGAGAAACAGGATAAGAAGACAGAATTCTGGAAATGCTCTTGTATTCACTGAAATAGAAGTGTTTGATGGTGTACAAATGAGGGTGGAGCAGCCCTCTATTTATAGTTGAGGCTCCAGCTACAACTTAATGGCATATCCCTAGAATAAAGGCTAAAATCATGGGATTATACATATTACAATCAACCAGGATGCTAACTCTTGATTTTCAGGGTCAACCAAATCTGTCAGGATGCTCCAACTGATCCTGCCTACTTCCAAAAGCTTCCCTTACGTGTCCAGCACCTTGGGCCCTTCTGGATGTGGTACGGGCAGCTTGTATGCCAGGCCTTGGTCTCACGGGCTGGCCTGCAAGTTGGGCGGGCATTCTGAACTCGTTTGCTAGGCTTTGCGCACAGATACCCGCCAGCACGCCTGGTCTGCGGACCTTAACCTCTGGCTTGCCTGCTGGTGCACCTGATGTGCCTAGCGCGCCGATCCAGGGCGTGACATTCTCTCCCACCTGATTGTGCAATGCCTCGTTGCGTCTTCTGCATGGTGCTGCCTGATCTAGTCCCCGAACTACCCTAAGTCATCTGCTGGTTCCCAGCTCGCCTCACTGTCTGGAAGTCCCTTCCAGTGCACCAAGTACTCTTGTCTTGGCTGATAATTCTTTCATCTCACCTCCCGGTCAACTATGATGCTGTGGACCTCCTTCTCATATGAGGCCCTTGCTCCCAATGGTGCACGCTTTGACTCTGCCTGTCCTGGATCTCCCTCATCCTTATGGAACGGCTTGAGCATGCTCACATGGAACACCGGGTGTACCCTCAGCTTGGGTGGCATATCCAGCTTGTAGGCAACCTTGCCTACCCTCTTGACTACTCGAAAAGGTCCCTCATACCTCCGAACTAGGCCTTTGTGTAGCCCCCTATGGCACACAATGGGATGCAGCTTCACCAACACCAAGTCTCCACCCTGGAGCTGCACGTCCCGCCTATTCTGGTCTGCCCACTTCTTTGACCTCTTGGCCGCCTTGTGTAGACAAACTCTGGCCAAGTTAGTTTGCTCCTGTCATGCCTTGGCAAACTTGTATGCTGCTGGATTTGGCCCTGTATAACCTGCAGCAATCGAATTTGGGTGTTAGTGGTTGTTGCCCTATCGCAACCTCAAATGGGCTCTGGTTCGTTGCCTCGCTCCTTTGTAAGTTGTAGGAAAATTGTGCAATATCTAGCAGCTTTGGCCAGTCCCTTTGTGTGGCACTCACATAGTGCCTGAGGTAAATCTCCAATAGTCCATTTACTCGCTCTGTCTACCCATCAGTCTGTAGATGCATGCTGGTGGAAAAGTTCAAGTCTGACCCTAACAGCTTGAACAACTCAGTCTAGAACCTGCCCGTGAAACCCTCGTCCCGATCACTAACAATGGTCCTCGGCACTCCCCAGTACTTAACCATGTTCTTCAGGAACAATCGAGCTGCCTCCTCGGCTGGGCACTCCTTGGTTGCTGGAATGAAGATTCCATACTTGGAAAACCTGTCCACCACTACCATGATGCTTCCAAACCCTTCTGCTTTAGGTAGACCGACTATAAAGTCTAGAGAAACACTCTCCCATGGTCGCTCTGGCACTAGCAATGGCTCTAAGAGACCCCTTTGGTTTCTTGAGCTCCACCTTGTCCTGTTGGCACACAAGACAAGTCTTCACATAGGCCTACACATCGTCCCTCATGTGGCCAATAGTACCTGTCCTCGATCAGCGCTAGGGTGCGGCTCACTCCGGGGTGTCCAGCCCATCTTGAATCATAGCATTCTTGCAAAACTTCCTTGTGGAGCTTCTCGTGCTGTGACACAAACAGTCTACTGCCCCTGGTGTATAGCAACCCATCCTGCAACCAAAACCGCCTAGTCTTACCTTGCTGGGCGTACTCCATCAAAGCCTTAGCTATAGGATCATGCGTAAGTCCCTTCTTGATGTGCGGCACCAGTGACCCCTCTGCTTGGCTAATGGTAGCAAGGTTAGCCTTTCTGCTTAGGGCATCTGCCACTAGGTTCGCCCGTCCTGGCTTGTACTCTATCTGAAAATCAAATTCTGTAAGAAAATCTTACCATCTCACCTGCTTGGGGGATAGCTTCTTCTGTGTCTGGAAGTAGCTGGTCACCACATTGTCCATCCTCACCACGAACCTCGACCCCAACAGGTAATGGTGCCAAGTGCTCAAGCAGTGTACCACTGCAGTCATCTTCTTGTCGTGGACTGTGTACTTGCATTTAGTCTCGTTCAGCTTCTTACTTTCGAATGCGACTGGACGTCCCTCCTGCATCAACATGCCCCTTATGGCAAAGTCTGATGCATTCGTATGTACCTCATACGGCTTGGCATGGTCTGGCAACGCCAAGACTGGCTCCTTGGTCATAGCTCGCTTCAACCTATCAAAGGTTTCTTGGCACCCTGCGCTCCACTCCCATGCTCTCCCTTTCTTGAGCAAGTC
>NW_019168015.1:1331735-1354038 GCF_002303985.1 Durio zibethinus | reverse complement strand
ATAATTCTACCTTCTTATCTTGTATCTCTTTAACTTGCATAATCAGCCCTTTCTGTTGTTCTAGTGCCCATATGCCTGTGTTTTAGGTTGACTTAGGCATAAAGGAGGAGATTCCAAGCCTAAGGTCACACGGTTTCTGAGTCTAAAGTCAAAGCCCATGACAGTTGGTATCAGAGCAAGTTCGATTCTATGTGTTTGTGTTGTGCAGGTTAGAGGAGATGGCATCCCAAAGTGACGCTGCTAACCAACAACCAAAGGCCTAGGAGCATGGGCGTGGAAAAGGGAGGAAAGCCAGTTCTAGAGATATCTGGTCTACCATGGACGATAGGCTGGCCAAGGTGGAGGTGACCATGGGCGACATGGGAGAGAAGCTTGAGGTGGTAGAGACTCACATTGCATCGTTAGACTCCATGAGGGAGGAGATCCAAAGTGAGCTGTAAGCTACTCTCAACAAAGGCTTGGACATGTTCACCCAAAAGAATCAGACCTTAGAGGCTGAAGTGCTGACCTTGCGCGATGGGATAGAGGCCATGCACCAGCGGATGGAAGAGCTTACCAGTGATCTCGTTACTTGCAAGACTGCCATTGGGAATGGCATGTTTGCTGGAGTGTCCAAGTCCAGATTGGATGTCCCCAAGCCTAAGAAGTTCAAGGGGACTAGGGCGGCCAAAGAAGTAGATAACTACCTTTGGGGTATGGAGCAGTACTTCCAAGCCATGGGCATGCAAGACGAGGCGATAAAGGTAAGCACCGCTGCTATGTATCTCACTGATGTAGCCTTATTGTGGTTGAGGCACAGGTGTGATGATGTTAGGCGTGGGAGCACCAAGATTGGAACCTGGGTAGAGTTCCAAAAGGAGTTCAGAGAACAATTTTACCCAGAGTATGTTGATGATGAGGCGTGGGCAAAGTTGCACAGGCTGAGCCAGTAAGGGGACATAAGGGAGTATGTCCAGAAATTCTCTGAACTGATGCTATAGATCTCGAATCTAGGTGAGAAGGATGCCTTATTTGCTTTCATGGATGGGCTGAAGCCATGGGTGAAGCATGAGCTACAAAGGAGAGGAGTTCATGACTTTGGCTAAAATCATGACTACTGTCAAGACCTTGATAGAGTTCAAGCCTTTAAACAAGTTCGAGTCTACCAAGCCTAAGGGTAAAGGCAGGGACGATAGAGATCGGAAGAAGCAATCCAAGGGGAAGGATCATGATCGGGAGTCCAAGGATGGAGATCGAGATCGTTTAACCAAAGATGGCGAGAGAAAGCCATCAGTAGGAAAGTGGAAAGCAAAGGGGGATCGAAAGCCACTAGCATGCTACCTATGTGGAGGGAGCCACATAGCACGTAATTACCCACAGAAGGGCAAGCTGGCTGCTGTAGACAAGGAGTCTGATGAGGAGCCAAAGTTAGGGGCAGCAAAGCTTGGGTCGTTGGTGCTCAATGCTGTCCAGAGTAAGGGGAACTATAAGCCAAAGGGCTTGATGTTTACGGATCTGATGGTTACGGGTCAGAAGGTGAGCGCACTGGTGGACACAGGTGCTTCACATCTTTTTATTTCAGGTGATAGAGCCCAAAAGCTCAGACTAAAGGTACAGAAAGGGATTGGTACCATCAAAACGGTGAACTCCAAGGAAGTTCCAGCCATTGGAGTACGCGGGGAGTGGAGTTGCAGCTTGGAGACTGGAAAGGCAAGGAGACCATTGAGGTAATACCCCTTGACGACTATGAGTTTGTGATTGGGTTGGATTTCTTTGTTCGGATTAACGCCCTCCTTGTGCCTTTTTCCGATTGTGTTTGCATCTTGGATGCACGGTGCCAATGCCTAGTGCCATTAAGGAGAGGGTCTGGAGTTGGGTCGCAGGTGGTGTCAACCATCCAATTTGCCAAGGTGGTAAGCAGATAAGAAGACACCTTCTTGGCAGCCCTGAAATATGATGAGCCAATGGAGAAGGAGATCGAGTCACCCTTGGAGGTGCTAAAGGTGCTGAAGACCTTTAGTGATGTGATGCCCGCAAAGTTACCTGGCAAGCTACCACCTAAGAGGGAGGTGGACCACAAGATCGAGCTGGTGTTCGAGGCCAAGCCACCAGCTAGAGCCCCTTACCGAATGTCTCCACCAAAGTTAGAGGAGTTGAGGAAGCAGCTCAAAGAGTTAGTTGATGCTAGCTTCATTAGGCCATCGAAGGCACCCTATGGTGCACCAGTTCTATTTTAGCGCAAGCATGATGGGTTGTTGCTTAGGCTGGGAATAAACTCCATATGCTTAGACATGGAATGAATCCGTATGCCTAAGCCAACCATGAAACGAGCGTGCAGGCGCTCAGCTGGCCGAAGAGGTAGAATGCGCAAGTCAGGGATCGGTCCGATCCCCCCTGCGTGCTGTCGATCCTGTTGCCGCAACCCTCGATCCAGTCCGATCTTAGACTGGGAATGAACTCCATATGCATAAGTCAACCCACAAAATGAGCGTGCGGGTGCTGAGCCGATCGAAGAGGCATAATGCACAAACTGAGGATCGACCCAATCCCCCTCTGTGTGCTGCTAGTCCCACTGCCACAACCCTCGATCCTGTTAGGGCTTAGACATGGAATGAACTCCCTATGCCTAAGCCAACCCATGAAACGGGCATGCGGGCGCTCAGCTAGTCGGAGAGGCAGAATGCGTAAGCCGGGGATCGGTTCGGTCCCCCCTGCGTGCTGTGAATCCTACTGCCATAACCCTTGGTCCCGTTCGATCTTAGACTGGGAATGAACTCCGTATGCTTAGACTGGGGATGAACTCCATATGCCTAAGTCAACCCATTAAACGAGCATGTGGGCGCTCAATCGACCGTAGAGGTCAATTGGAAAGGCATAATGCACAAGCTAAGGATCAGCCCGGTCCCCTTTTGTGTGCTACCGATCCTGCTATCGGACCTGCTGCTACAACCCTCGGTCCGGTTGGGGCTTAGACATGGAATGAACTCTGTATGCCTAAGCCAACCCACGAAATGAGCGTGCGGGCGCTCAGTCGGTCAGAGAGGCAGAATGCGTAAGCCGAGGATCGACCCAGTCCCCTCTGCGTGCTGTCAATCCTACTGCTGGTCCTAATACTGGTCCTACTGCCACAACCTTCGGTCCGGTCTGATCTTAGACTGGGAATGAACTCTGTATGCTTAGACATGGAATGAACTCCGTATGCCTAAGCCAACCCACGAAACGAACGTGCCGGCGCTCAGCCGACCGGAGAGGCAGAATGCGCAAGCTAGGGATCGACCCGATCCCCCCTGCGTGCTGTCGATCCTGCTACCGCAACCCTCGATCCGGTCCGATCTTAGACTGGGAATGGACTCCATATGCCTAAGTCAACCCACGAAACGAGCGTGTGGGCGCTGAGCTGGACAGAGAGGCATAATGCGCAAGCCAGGGATCGGCCTGATCCCCCTCTGCATGCTGTCGGTCCCGCTGCTACAACCCTTGATCCGGTTGGGAATTAGACGTGGAATGAACTCCCTATGCCCAAGCCAACCCACAAAACGTGCGTGCGGGCGCTCAGCTGGTCGGAGAGGCAAAATGCGCAAGTCGAGGATCGGCTCAGTCCCTCCTACGTGCTGTCGATCCTGCTGTCGCAACCCTCGGTTCGGTCTGATCTTAGACTGGGAATGAACTTTGTATGCTTAGACTGAGGATGAACTTCGTATGCCTAAGTCAACCCACGAAACGAGTGTACGGACGCTCAGCTGACCAGAGAGGCAGGATGCGCAAGTCGAGAATCGAACATACAGTAGGTGGGTTCAATCACATCTTCATATTTCTGCCATGCCAATGCCGTTTTTGTGGCTTGGAAATTCATACAATGGTCCCCTAAGCCTTCATGTTAAGTTTCGTGGCAAGACGACCCGTTTTCTATTTTTGATGATTTTTGAAACTTTTTGTGGTTCGGGATTTTTTAAAATTTTTTTAGAAAGAGTTTTGTCCCCAAATTTGGTAGAGGTAATCCTTGTATTTTTTGGCATGCACAAAACAATTCAGCTAAAAACTCGAAGTGGAGAAGATTTTGTGACCGTTTGAAAAAAGAGTCCCCATTTCAGACACTTTAGTGGCTACTGGCAGCAAACCTATAAAATCTCAAATGCTCTTTAAGGGGGTGTGAGTTCTCGAGGTTTGATGGGGGATAGGGGGCCAATATAAGGGCCAACAACCAGCATCCATTGCACATCATGTGCACACACTCCCCTGGCCACCCCAATCGTCGGAACCCCAAATCCGTCGATTAGACTCTCCGGCAATGCTCCGGCGATGCTCCAGCGATGGTGCCCTGGGTGAAAAAAAGGCGGCACCAGCACATGCCCGAGCCCAGCATGTGCACCACAGCTCAAAATCTTAGACTGGGAATGAACTCCATATGCTTAGACATGGAATGAACTCCGTATGCCTAAGCCAACCCACGGAACGAACTTGCGGGCGCTCAGCCAGCCGGAGAGGCAGAATGCGCAAGTCGGGGATTAGCCCATTCCCTCCTGCGTGCTGTCGATCCTACTACCACAACCCTCAGTCTGCTCTGATCTTAGACTGGCAATGAACTCCGTATGCATAAGTCAACCCATGAAATGAGTGTGCGAGCGCTGAGCCTATCGAAGAGGCATAATGCGCAAGCCGGGGATCGACCCTATCCCCCTCTACGTGCTGTCAGTCACACTACCACAACCCTCGGTCCTACTGGGCCTTAGACATGGAATGAACTCCCTATGCCTAAGCCAACCCATAAAACGGGCGTGCGGGCATTTAGCCGGCCAGAGAGGCAGAATACGCAAGCCAGGGATCAGCCCGGTCCCCCTTTACGTGCTCTGCCTATCTTGCTGTCGCAACCCTCGGGTTCCGGTCAAGATCTTAGACTGGAATAGAAACTTTTATGGCTTAGACTGGGGATGAACTTCGTATGCCTAAGTCAACCCACAAAATGAGCGTCCAGGCGCTCAGTCGGTTGGAGAGGCATAATACGCAAGTCGGGGATCAGCCCGGTCCCCCTCTACATGCTATCGATCCCGCTGCCGGTCCTGCTGCCACAACCCTCAGTCCGACTGGGGCTTAGACATGGAATGAACTTCGTATGCCTAAGCCAACCCACGAAACAAGCGTGCGGGCGCTCAGCCGGTCGGAGAGGTAGAATGCGTAAGCCGAGGATTAGCTCGGTCCCCCCTGCGTGCTACCGATCCTACTGCCGCAACCCTCAGTTGGTTCCAATCATAGGACTGGAATGAACTAACGTATGCTTAGACATGCGAATGAACTTCCGTTTTTCTAAGCCAAACCCACGAAATGAGCGTGGCGGGTGCTCAGCAGGCCGGAGAGGTAGAATACGCAAGCTGGAGATCGGCCCGGTCCCCTCTACGTGCTATCAATCCTGTTGCTGTAACCCTTGGTCTGGTCCGATCTTAGACTAGGAATGAACTCCGTATGCCTAAGTCAACCCACGAAATGAGCATGCGGGCGCTGAGCTGATCGGAGAGGCATATACGTAAGCCGGGGATCGGCCCGGTCCCCCTCTGCGTGCTGTCGATCCCGCTGCCACAACCCTCGATCTGGCTAGGGCTTAGACATGGAATGAACTCCCTATGCCTAAGCCAACCCATGAAACAGGCGTCCGGGCGCTCAGCCGACTGGAGAGGCAGATGCATAAGTCGAGGATCGATTTAATCCTCCCTGCGTGCTGTCGATCCTGCTGCTGTAACCCTCGGTCCGGTCTGACCTTAGACTAGGAATGAACTTTATATGCTTTGACTGGGGATGAACTCCGTCTGCCTCAGTCAACCCATGAAACGAGCGTACGGACGCTCAGCCGACCAGAGAGATAGGATGCGCAAGCCGGGGATCGAACAGGTGGTAGGTGGGTTCAAGCACATCTTCATATTTTCGCTGCGCCAATGCCATTTTTATGGCTTGTAAATTCATACAGTGGTCCCCGAAGCCTTCATGTGAAGTTTCGTGGCAAGACGACCCATTTTCTATTTTTCACAATTTTTGAAACCTTTTACGGTTTGGGATTTTTTAAAATTTTTTTAGAAAGATTTTTGTCCCCAAATTTTGTAAAGGCGATCCTTGTATTTTTTTTGGCATGCAAAAAACAATTCAGCTTAAAACTCGAAGTGGAGAAGATTTTGTGACCGTTTGAAAAAAGTGTCCCCATTTCAGACACTTTAATGGCTACTGGCAGCAAACCTATAAAATCTCAAATGCTCTTTAAGGGCTGTGAGTTCTTGAGGTTTGATGAGGGATAGGGTTCCAATATAAGGGCCAAGTACCAGCACCCATGTGCGCACACCTCCCGACCGCCCCAATCGTTGGAACCCCCAATGCCATTGGTTAGGCTCTCCGACGACGCTCCAGCGATGGTGGCCCGGGTGAAAAAAATGCTGCACCAGCACATGCCCGAGCCCAGCATGTGCACTATTGCTCAAAATCTTAGACTGAGAATGAACTCCGTATGCTTCGACATGGAATGAACTCCGTATGCCTAAGCCAACCAACGGAACGAGCATACGGGCGCTCAACCGATAGGAGAGGCAGAATGCACAAGCCGGGGATCGGCCCGATCCCCCTGCATGCTGTCGATCTTGTTGTCACAACCCTCAGTTTGATTTGATCTTAGACAGGGAATGAACTCTGTATACCTAAGTTAGCCCAGGAAACGAGCGTACGAGCGTTGAGCCGGCCGGAGAGGCATAATGCGCAAGCCGGGGATCAGCCTGATCCCCCTCTTCGTGCTATCGGTCCCACTACCACAACCCTCGGTCCGACTGGGGCTTAGACATGGAATGAACTCCTTATGCCTAAGCCAACCCATGAAACGAGCGTGCGGGTGCTCGACCGACCGAAAAGGCAGAATGCGAAAGCCGGGGATCGGTCCGGTCCCCCCTGCGTGCTGTCGATCCTGTTGCTGTAACCCTCGGTCTAGTCTGATCTTAGATTGCTAATGAACTCCGTATGCTTAGATTGGGGATGAACTCCGTTTGCCTAAGTCAACCCATGAAACGAGCATGTGGGCACTCAGCCAACCAAAGAGGCAGAATGCGCAAGCCGGGGATCGAACGGGTGATAGGAGGGTTTAAGCACATCTTCATATTTTTGCCAAGCCAATACCATTTTTATGGCGTGCAAATTCATACAATGGTCCCCTAAGCCTTCATGTGAAGTTTCATGGCAAGATGACCCGTTTTCTATTTTTCACGATTTTTGAAACTTTTTACGGTTTGAAATTTTTTAAAATTTTTTTAGAAAGGGTTTTGTCCCAAAATTTGGTAGAGGTGATCCTTGTATTTTTGTTGGCATGCATAAAAACATTCAGCTAAAAACTCAAAGTGGAGAAGATTTTGTGACCGTTTGAAAAAAGTGTCCCCATTTTAGACACTTTAATGGCTATTGGCAGCAAACCTATAAAATCTCAAATGCTCTTTAAGGGGGTGTGAGTTTTTGAGGTTTGATGAGGGATAGGGGGCCAATATAAGGGCCAAGTATCAGCAACCATCGCACATCATATGTGCACAGCCCCCCGGCCCCCCCAATCGTCGAAACCTCGAATGTCGTCGGTTAGGCTCTCCGGTGATGCTCCGACGATTGTGCCCCGGGCAAAAAAAATGCGGCACCAGCATATGCCTGAGCCCAGCATGTGCACCATGGCTCAAAATCTTAGAGTGGGAATGAACTCCGTATGCTTAGACATGGAATGAACTCCGTATACCTAAGCCAACCCACGGAACGAGCGTGTGGGCGCTCAGCTGGCCGAAGAGGCAGAATGCGCAAGCCGGAGATCGGCCTGATCCCCCCTGCGTGCTGTCAATCCAAATGAGACAACCCTCAGTCCGGTCCGATCTTACACTGGGAATAAACTCCGTATGCATAAGTTAACCCATGAAACAAGCGTGCGGCGCTGAGCCGGCCGAAGAGGCATAATGCGTAAGGCAGGGATCGACCCGGTCCTCCTCTGCATGCTGTCGGTCCTGCTACCACAACCCTCGGTCTGGCTGGGGCTTAGACATGGACTGAACTCACTATGCCTAAGCCAAGCCATGAAACAGGCGTGCGGGTGCTCAACCGGTCAGAGAGGCAGAATGCGTAAGCCAGGGATCGGCTCGACCCCCCTGCGTGCTGCCGATCCTACTGTCGCAACCCTTGGTTCGATCTGATCTTAGACTGGGAATGAACTCCATATGCTTAGACTGGGGATGAACTCTGTATGCCTAAGTCAACCCATGAAATGAGCGTACAGGCGCTCAGTCGGTCGGAAAGGCTAAACCAAGAAGCATAATGCACAAGTCGGGGATCAACCAGGTCCCCCTCTGCGTGCTGCCGATCTCACTACTGGTCTTGCTGTCGTAACCCTCGATCTGATCCGATCTTAGACTGGGAATGAACTCCGTATGCTTAGACATGGAATGAACACTATATGCCTAAGCTAACCCACGAAACAAGCATGCGGGTGCTCAGTCGATCGGAGAGGCAGAATGTGCAAGTCGGGGATCGACCCGATCCCCCCTGCGTGCTACTGATCCTGCTACCACAACCCTCAATCCGATCCGATCTTAGACTGAGAATAAACTCCGTATGCGTAAGTTAACCCACGAAACGAGCGTGCGGGCGCTCAACCGACCAGAGAGGCAAGATGCGCAAGCCGGGGATCGAATGTATGGTAGGCGGGTTCAAGCACATCTTCATATTTCTGCCATGCCAATGCCATTTTTATGGCTTGTAAATTCATACAATGGTCCCCTAAGCCTTCATGTGAAGTTTCGTGGCAAGATGACCCGTTTTCTATTTTTCATGGTTTTTGAAACTTTTTGCTGTTCAGGATTTTTTAAAATTTTTTTAGAAAGATTTTTCTCCCCAAATTTGGTAGAGGTGATCCTTGTATTTTTTTTGGCATGCAAAAAGAAATTCAGCCAAAAAATCGAAGTGGAGAACATTTTGTGACCGTTTGAAAAAAGTGTCCCCATTTCAGACACTTTAATGGCTATTGGCAACAAACCTATAAAATCTCAATGGCTCTTTAAGGGGGTGTGAGTTCTCGAGGTTTGATAAGGGATAGGGGGCCAATATAAGGCCCAAGTACCAACACCCATCGCTCATCATGTGCGCACACCCCCCGGCACCCCCAGTTGCCGGAACCCCCAATGTCGTCGGTTAGGCTCTCCAATGATGCTTCGACGATGCTCCGACAATGGTGCCCCAGGGGAAAAAAATGCAGCACCAGCACATGTTCGAGCCTAGGATGTGCACCGTGGCTCAAAATACTAGACTAGAAATGAACTCTGTATGCTTAGACATGGAATGAACTCTGTATGCCTAAGCCAACCCACGAAACGAGTGTGCGGGCGCTCAGCTGATCGGAGAGGCAAAATAAGCAAGTCGGGGATCGGCTCGGTCCCCCTGCATGCGGTCGATCCTGCTGCCTTAACCCTCGATCCGGTCTGATCTTAGATTGGGAATGAACTTCGTATGCATAAGTCAACCCATGAAACGAGCATGCGGGCGTTGAGCCGATCGAAGAGGCATAATGCACAAGCCGAGGATCGGCCTGGTACCCCTCTGCGTGCTACCGATCCCACTGCCACAACCCTCAGTCTGACTGGGGCTTAGACATGGAATGAACTCCCTATGCCTAAGCCAACCCACTAAACAGGCGTGCGGGCGCTCAGTCGGTCGGAGAGGCAGAATGCGCAAGCAGGGGATCGACCTGGTCCCACCTGCGTACTGCCGATCCTGCTGCTGTAACCCTCGGTTCTGTCCGATCTTAGACTGGGGATGAACTCCGTATGCCAAAGTCAACCCATGAAACGAGCATGCAAGTGCTCAGTCGGTCGGAGAGGCATAATGCGCAAGTCGGGGATCTAAGCCAACCCACGAAATGAGCATGCGGGCACTCAATCGATCGGAGAGGCAGAATGTGCAAGCTGGGGATCGGCCTGGTCCCCTCTGCGTGCTGTCGATCCTACTGCTGGTCCTACTGCCATAACCCTTAGTCCGATCCGATCTTAGACATGGAATGAACTCCGTATGCCTAAGCCAACCCACGAAACAAGCGTGCGGGCGCTCAGCTGGCCGGAGAGGCAGAATGCACAAGTTGGACCGGCCCGATCCCCCCTGGGTGCTGTCGATCCTGCTGTCACAACCTTCAGCCCGATCCGATCTTAGACTGGGAATGAACTCTGTATGAATAAGTCAACCCATAAAACGAGCGTGCGGGCTCTGAGCCAGTCGGAGAGGCATAATACGCAAGCCGGGGATCGGCCCGATCACCCTCTGCATGCTGTCGATCTCGCTACCGGTCTTGCTGCCACAACCCTCGGACCGACTGGGGCTTAGACATGGACTAAACTCCGTATGCCTAAGCCAACCCACGAAACGAGCGTGCGGGTGCTCAACCGGTCGGAGAGGCAGAATGTGCAAGCCACAGATTGGCTCGGTCCCCCGTGCGTGCTGTCGATCCTCTGCTGGTCCTACTGCCGTAACCCTCAATCCGGTCTGATCTTAGACTGGGAATGAACTCCGTATGCATAAGTCAACCCACGAAATGAGCGTACGGGTGCTGAGCCGATTGAAGAGGCATAATGCACAAGTCGAGGATCAACCCAGTCCCCCTCTGCGTGCTATCGGTCCCGCTGCCACAACCCACGGTCTGACTGGGGCTTAGACATGGAATGAACTCCCTATGCCTAAGCCAACCCATGAAACGGGTGTGCGGGTGCTCAGCTGGCCGGAGAGGCAGAATGTGCAAGTCGGGGATCGGCTCGATCCCCTCTGCGTGCTGTCAATCCTGCTGTCGCAACCCTCGATCCGGTCTGATCATGACTGGGAATGAACTTCGTATGCTTAGACTGGGGATGAACTCCATATGCATAAGTCAACCCACGAAACGAGCGTGCGGGCGCTGAGCCGGTCGAAGAGGCATAATGCGTAAGCCGAGGATCGACCTGATCCCCCCTGTGTGCTACTGATCCTACTGTCGCAACCCTCGGTCCAGTTCGATCTTAGACTAGGAATGAACTCTGTATGCTTAGACTGGGGATGAACTCCGTATGCCTAAGTCAACCCATAAAACGAGCGTGCGGGCGCTCAGCAGGTCGGAGAGGCTGACCAGAGAGGTAGAATGCTCAAGCTGTTGATCGGCCCGATCCCACCTGCGTGCTGTCGATTCTGTTGCCGCAGCCCTCAGTCTGGTCCGATCTTAGACTGGGAATGAACTCCGTATACTTAGGCATGGAATGAACTCCGTATGCTTAAGCCAACCCATGAAACGAGCGTGCGGGCCCTCAGCCGATCAGAGAGGCAGAATGCGCAAGCCGAGGACCGGCCCGATCCCATCCTACGTGCTATCAATCCTGCTACTATAACCCTCGGTCCGGTCTGATCTTAGACGGGAATGAACTCCGTATGCCTAAGTCAACCCATGAAATTAGAGTTCAGGCATTGAGCCGGTCGGAGAGGCATAATGCGCAAGCCGGGGATAGACCCGATCCCCCTTTGCGTGCTATCGGTCCCGTTGTCACAACCTTCGGTCCGGTTGGGGCTTAGACATGGAATGAACTCCCTATGCCTAAGCCAACCCATGAAACAGGCGTGCGGGCGCTGAGCCGGCCGGAGAGGTAGAATGCGCAAGCCGGGGACCGACCCGATCCCCCCTGCGTGCTGTCGATCCTGCTGTCGTAACCCTCGGTTCGGTCCGATCTTAGACAGGGAATGAACTCCTATGCTTAGACTGGGGATGAACTCCGTATGCCTAAATCAACCCATGAAATGAGCGTGCAAAGAGGCATAATGTGCAAGCCAAGGATCAGCCCGGTCCCCCTCTGCGTGCTATCGATCCCGCTGTCGGTCCTACTACTAGAACCTTCAATCCGGCTAGGGCTTGGACATGAAATGAACTCCGTATGCCTAAGCTAACCCACGAAACGAGCGTGTGGCGCTCAACCGGCCGGAGAGGTAGAATACATAAGCCGAGGATCGACCCGATCCCCTCCTGCGTGCTATCGACCCGCTGCCACAACCCTCGGTTCGACTGGGGCTTAGACATGGAATGAACTCCCTATGCCTAAGCTAATGCACGAAACGAGCATGCGGGCGATCAGCCGGTCGGAGAGGCAGAATGCACAAGCCGGGGATCGGCCCGGTCACACCTGCGTGCTACCGATCCTATTGCTGCAACCGTTGGTCCGGTTCGATCTTAGACTGGGAATGAACTCCGTATGCTTAGACTGGGGATGAACTCCATATGCCTAAGTCAACCCACGAAACGAGCATACAGACACTCAGCCGGTCGAAGAGGTCGATCGGAGAGGTAGAATACGCAAGCTGCGGATCAGCCCGATCCCGCCCTACGTGCTACCGATCCTGCTGCTGGTCTTGCTACCGTAACCCTTTGATCGGTCTGATCTTAGATGGGAATGAACTCCGTATGCTTAGACATGGAATAAACTCTGTATGCGTAAGCCAACCCA
This sequence comes from Durio zibethinus, assembly GCF_002303985.1. The sequence goes on along the minus strand of NW_019168015.1, from coordinate 1,341,568 downwards.
CGAAACGAGCGTGCGGGAGCTTAGCCGATCGGAGAGGCAAAATGCGCAAGTCGAGGATCAGTCGGGTCCCCCCTGCGTGCTACAGATCCTGCTGTCGCAAACCTCGATCCGATCCGATCTTAGACTGGGAATGAACTCCGTATGCCTAAGTCAACCCATGAAACGAGCGTGCGGGCTCTCAGTCGGTCGAAGAGGCCGATCGGAGAGGCATAATGTGCTTGTCGGGGATCAGCCCGATCTTTCTCTACGTACTGTTGATCCCACTGCCGGTCCTACTGTCAGAACCCTCGGTCCAACTGGGGCTTAGACATGGAATGAATCCGTATGCCTAAGCCAACCCACGAAACGAGCATGCGGGCGCTCAGCCGACCAAAGAGGCAAAATGCGCAAGCCGGGGATCAGCTCGATCCCCCTCTGCGTGCTACCGATCTCACTTCCGGTCCTACTGCCACAACCCTCGGTCTGACTAAGGCTTAGACATGAAATGAACTCTATACGCCTAAGCCAACCCATGAAATGAGCGTGCAGGCGCAAAACTGACCGAAGAGGTAGAATGCACAAGCCGGGGATTGGCTCGATCCCCTCTACGTGCTGTCGATCCTGTTGCTGGTCCTGCTACCGCAACCCTCGGTCTAATTTGATCTTAGACTGGGAATGAACTCCGTATGCCTAAGTCAACCCACGAAACAAGTGTGTGGGCACTGACCCGGTCGAAGAGGCATAATGCATAAGCCGGGGATTAGCCCGATCCCCTTCTGCGTGCTGTCGGTCCCACTACGAAAACCCTCGGTCTGGCTAGGGCTTAGACATGGAATGAACTCCCTATGCCTAAGCCAACCCATGAAACGGGCGTGCGGGTGCTCAGATGGCCGGAGAGCCAGAATCGTAAGTCGGCGATCGACCCGATCCCTCCTGCGTGCACCGATCCTGCTATCGTAACCCTCGATCCGATCTGATCTTAGACTGGGAATGAAATCCGCATGCTTAGACTAGGGATGAACTTTGTATGCCTAAGTCAACCCACGAAATGAGCGTGTGGACGCTCAGCCGACCAGGGAGGCAAGATGCACAGGTCGGGGATCGAACGGCTGGTAGGTGGGCTCAAGTACATCTTCATATTTTTGCCATGCCAATGCCATTTTTATGGCTTGTAAATTCATAAAACGGTCCCCTACACCTTCATGTGAAGTTTCGTGGCAAGACGACCCGTTTTCTTTTTTTCACAATTTTTGAAACTTTTTACGGTTCGAGATTTTTTAAAATTTTTTTCGAAAGAGTTTTGTCCCCAAATTTATTAGAGGTGATCCTTGTATTTTTTTTGGCATGCACAAAAAACTTCAACCAAAAACTCAAAGTGGAGAAGATTTTGTGACCATTTGAAAAAAGTGTCCCCATTTTAGACACTTTAATGGCTACTGGCAGCAAACCTATAAAATCTCAAATGCTCTTTAAGGGGGTGTGAGTTCTCGAGGTTTGATGAGGGATAGGGGGCTAATATAAGGGCCAAGTACCAGCACCCATTGCACATCATGTGCGCACACCCCCCGACCCCCGCAATCACCGAAACCCCTAATGCCGTCGGTTAGGCTCTCCGACGATGCTCCGACGATGGTTCGACGATGGTGCCCCGGGTAAAAAAAATGCAGCACTAGCACATGCCCGAGCCCAGCATGTGCATCGTGGCTTAAACTTTTAGACTGGGAATGAACTCCGTATGCTTAGACATGGAATGAAATCCGTACGCCTAAGCCAACCCATGGAACGAGCGTGCGGGCGGTCAGCCGGCCAGAGAGGTAGAATGCTCAAGCCAGGGATCAACCCGGTCTGCCTCTGCGTGCTGTTGATCCCGTTGCCACAACCCTCGGTTCGACTGGAGCTTAGACATGGAATGAACTCCCTATGCCTAAGCCAACCCATGAAACGTGCATGCGGGCGCTCAATAGGCTAGAGAGGCAGAATGCGCAAGCCGGGGATCGGTCGGGTCCCTCATATGTGCTGTCGATCCTACTGCCGTAACGCTTGGTCTGGTTCGATCTTAGACTGGGAATGAACTCCGTATATTTAGACTAGGGAAGAACTCCGTATGCCTACGTCAACCCATGAAACGAGCGTGCGGGCGCTCAGTCGATCGGAGAGGTCGACCAGAGAGGCAGAATGCACAAGTCGAAGATCGACCCGGTCCACCCCTGTGTTCTGCCGATCCTGCTGCTAGTCCTGCTGTCACAACCCTCGGTCTGGTTTGATCTTAGACTAGGAATGAACTCTGTATGCTTAGACATGGAATGAACTCTATATGCCTAGGCCAACCCATAAAACGAGCGTGCGAGCCCTCAGCTGGCCGGAGAGGTAGAATGCACAAGCTGGGGATCGACCCGATCCGCCCCTGTGTGCTATCGATCCTGCTACCTCATCCCTCGGTCTGGTCCGATCTTAGACGAGGAATGAACTCTGTATGCCTAAGTTAACCCATAAAACAAGCGTTCAGGCATTGAGCCGATCGGGGAGGCATAATGCACAAGCTTGGGATCGACCTGGTCCCCCTCTGCGTGCTGTCAGTTCCGCTGTCACAACCGTCGATCCGACTTGGGCTTAGACATGGAATGAACTTCCTATGCCTAAGTCAACCCACAAAACGAGCGTGCGGGCACTAGGCCGACCGGAGAGGCATAATGCGTAGGCCGAGGATTGGCCCGGTCCCCCTCTGCGTGCTGCCGATCTTGCTGCCACAACCCTCGGTCCGGCTAGGGCTTAGACATGGAATGAACTCCCTATGCCTAAGCCAACCCACGAAACGGGCGTTCGGGCACTCAGCCGGTTGGAGAGACAGAATGCGCAAGCCGAGGATCTGCCCGATACCCCCTGCATGCCGTCAATCCTGCTGCCGCAACCCTCGGTCCGATCCGATCTTAGGCTGGGAATGAACTCCGTATGCTTAGACATGGGATGAACTCCGTATGCCTAAGTCAACCCACGAAACGAGCGTGCGAGCGCTCAATCGACCAGAGAAGCAGGATGCGTAAGCTGGGGATCGAATGGGTGATAGGTGGGTTCAAGCACATCTTCATATTTCTACTGTGCCAATGCCATTTTCATGGCTTGTAAATTCATACAATGGTCCCCTAAGGCTTCATGTGAAGTTTCATGGCAAGATGACCCGTTTTCTATTTTTCACGATTTTTGAAACTTTTTACAGTTCGTGATTTTTTAAAATTCTTTTAGAAATAGTTTTGCCCCCAAATTTGGTAGAGGTGATCCTTGTATATTTTTTTGGCATGCACAAAAAAATTCAGCTAAAAACTTGAAGTGGAGAAGATTTTGTGACCGTTTGAAAAAAGTGTCCCCATTTCAGACACTTTAACGGCTACTGGAAGCAAACCTATAAAATCTCAAATGCTCTTTAAGGGGGTGTGAGTTCTCGAGGTTTGATGAGGGATAGGGGGCCAATATAAGGGCCAAGTACCAGCACCCATCGCACATCATGTACGCACACCCCCCGGGCCCCCCAATCGTCGAAACCCCCAATACCGCCGGTTAGGCTCTCCGGTGATGCTCCGATGATGCTGTCCCAGGTCAAAAAAATACGGCACCTACACCGCCCGAGCCCAGCATGTGCACCATGGCTCAAAATGTTAGACTAGAATGAACTCCGTATGCTTAGACTTGGAATGAACTTCGTATGCCTAAGCCAACCCATGAAACGAGCGTGCGGGCGCTCAGCCGGCCAGAGTGGCAAAATGCGCAAGCTGGGGATCGACCTGATCCCCCTCTGCGTGCTGCCGATCCCGCTGCCACAACCTCGTTCCGGCTAGGGCTTAGACATGGAGTGAACTCCCTATGCCTAAGCCAACCCATGAAATGGGCGTGTGGATGCTCAACCGACTGGAGAGGCAGAATGCGTAAGCCAGGGATTGGCTCGGTCCCCCCTGTGTGCTGTCGATCCTACTACCGCATCCCTCAGTTCGATCCGATCTTAGACTGGGGATGAACTCCGTTCACCTAAGTTAACCCTCGAAATGAGCGTGCATACGTTCAGCCGACCGGAGAGGCCGGTCGGAGAGGCATAATGCATAAGTCGAGGATCAGCCCGGTCCCCTTCTGCATGCTGTCGATCCCGCTGCCGGTCCTGTTGCCACAACCCTTGGTCCAGCTGGGGCTTAGAGATGGAATGAACTCCGTATGCCTAAGCCAACCCATGGAATGAGTGTGCGAGCGCTCAGCCGGCCGGAGAGGCAGAATGCGCAACCTGGGGATCGAACAGGTGGTAGGTGGGTTCAAGCACATCTACATATTTCTGCCCCTCCAATGCCAGTTTTATGGCTTGTAAATTCATACAATGGTCCCCTAAGCCTTCATGTGAAGTTTCGTGGCAAGACGACCCATTTTCTATTTTTCATGATTTTTGAAACTTTTTGCCGTTCGGGATTTTTTAAAACTTTTTTAGAAAGATTTCTGTCCCCAAATTTGGTAGAGGTGATCCTTGTATTTTTGTTGGCATGCATAAAAAAATTCAGCTAAAAACTCAAAGTGGAGAAGCTTTTGTGATCGTTTGAAAAAAGTATCTCCCATTTCAGACACTTTAATGGCTCCTGGCAGCAAACCTATAAAATCTCAAAAGCTCTTTAAGGGGGTGTGAGTTCTCGAGGTTTGATGAGGGACAGGGGGCCAATATAAGGGCCAAGCACCAGCACCCATCGCACATCATGTGCGCACACCCCCCGGTAACCCCAATCGTCAGAACCCCCAATGCCGTCGGTGCGGCTCTTCGGTGATGCTCCGATGATGGTGCCTCGGGCGAAAAAAATGTGGCACCAGCACATGCCCGAGCCCAGCATGTGCACCGTGGATCAAAATCTTAGACTGGGAATGAACTCCGTATGCTTAGACATGGAATGAACCCGTACGCCTAAGCCAACCCACGAAAAGAGCGTGCGGGTGCTCAGCCAGCCGGAGAGGCAGAATGCGCAAGCCGAGGATCGGCTTGGACCCCCCCTACGTGCTGTCGATCCTGCTGCTGCAACCCTCGGTCTGATCCAATCTTAGATTGGGAATGAACTCCATATGCATAAGTCAACCCACGAAACGAGCGTGCGGGTGCTGACCCGACCGAAGAGGCATAATGCGCAAGCCAGGGATCGACCTGATCCCCCTCTGCGTGTTGTTGGTCTCGCTGCCACAACCCTCTATCTGGCTGGGGCTTAGAAATGGAATGAACTCCCTATGCCTAAGCCAACCCATGAAATGGGCATGCGGGCGCTCAACCAATCGGAGAGGCAGAATGCGCAAGCCGGGGATCAGCTCGGTCCCCCTTGCGTGCTGCTGATCCTACTGCTGCAACCCTCGGTCTAGTCTGATCTTAGACTGGGAATGAACTCTGTATGTTTAGACTGGGGATGAACTCCGTATGCCTAAGTCAACCCACGAAACAAACGTGCGTGCGCTCAGCCGAGCGGAAAGGCAGAATGCACAAGCCAGGGATTGGCTCGGTCTCCCCTGTGTGCTGTCGATCCTACTGGCGTAAGTTAACCCTCGAAACGAGTGTACAGGCACTTAGTCAGTCGGAGAGGCCGGTCGAAGAGGCATAATGCATAAGTCGAGGATCAGCCCGATCCCCCTCTGCGTGCTGTCGATCCCGCTGCCAGTCCTGTTGCCACAACCCTCTGTCCAGCTGGGGCTTAGACATGGAATAAACTCCGTGTGCCTAAGCCAACCGATGAAATGAGCATACGGACGCTCAGCCGGTCGGAGAGGTAGAATGCGCAAGCTAGGGATCGGCCCGATCCCCCCTTACATGCTACCGATCCTATTGTTGGTCCTGTTGTCGTAACCCTCGGTCGGATCTAATCTTAGACTGGGAATGAACTCCATATAGTTAGACATGGAATAAACTTGGTATGCCTAAGCCAACCCACGAAACGAACGTGTGGGTGCTCAGCAGGTCGAAAAGGCAGATGCGCAAGCCGGGGATCGTCTCGATCCCCCCTGTGTGCTATCGATCCTGTTGCCGCAACCCTCGGTCTGGTCTGATCTTAGACTGGGAATGAACTCTGTATGCCTAAGTCAACCCACGAAATGAGCGTGCGGGCATTGAGCTGGCCGGAGAGGCATAATGCGCAAGCCAGGGATTAGCCCATTCCCTTTTTGCAGGCTGTCGATCCCATCGCCACAACCCTTGGTCCGGCTGGGGCTTAGACATGGAATGAACTCCCTATGCCTAAACCAACCCACGAAATGGGTGTACGGGTGCTCAACCGACCGAAGAGGCAGAATGCGCAAGTCGGGGATCGGCCCGGTACCCCCTACGTGCTGTCGATCCTGCTGTTGCAACCCTTGATCCGGTCTAATCTTAGACTGGGAATGAACTCCATATGCTTAGACTGGGGATGAACTCCATACGCCTAAGTCAACCCACGAAATGAGCGTGCGGACGCTCAGCCGACCATAGAGGTAGGATGCGCAAGCCGGGGATCAAATGGATGGTAGGTGGGTTCAAGCACATCTTCATATTTCTGCTGTGCCAATGCCATTTTTATGGCTTGTAAATTCATACAATGGTCCCCTAAGCCTTCATGTGAAGTTTCATGGCAAGATGACCCATTTTCTATTTTTCACGATTTTCCAAACTTTTTACGGTTCGAGATTTTTTAAAATTTTTTTAGGAAGAGTATTGTCCCCAAATTTGGTAGAGGTGATCCTGGTATTTTTCTTGGAAGGCACAAAAAAAGTCAGCTAAAAACTCGAAGTGGAGAAGATTTTGTAACCATTTGAAAAAGGTGTCCCCATTTCAGACACTTTAATGGCTACTGGCAGCAAACCTATAAAATCTCAAATGCTCTTTAAAGGGGTGTGAGTTCTCAAGGTTTGATGAGGCATAGGGGGCCAATATAAGGGCCAAGCACCAGCACCCATCGCACATCATGTGCGCACACCCCCCGGCACCCCCAATCGTCGGAACCCTCAATGCTGTCGGTTAGGCTCTCCGACGATGCTCCGACGATGGTGCCCTGAGCAAAAAAAATGTGGCACCAGCACATGCCTGAGCCCAGCTTGTGCACCATGGCTCAAAATCTTAGATTGGGATTGAACTCCGTATGCTTAGACATGGAATGAACTCCATATGCCTAAGCCAACCAACGAAACGAGCGTGTGAGCGCTCACCAGGCCAGACAGGTAAAACATGCAAGCCAAGGATAAACCCGGTCTGCCCTTACGTGCTATCAATCCTACGGCAGCAACCCTCGGTCTGGTCCAATCTTAGACTGGGAATGAACTCCGTATGCATAAATCAACCCATGAAACAAGCGTGCGTGCACTGCACTGGTCGAAGAGGCATAATGCGCAAGTCGAGGATCAGTCCGGTCCCCCTTTACGTGCTGCCGGTCCCACTACCACAACCCTCGGTCCAGCTGGGGCTTAGACATGGAATGAACTCCCTATGCCTAAGCCAACCCATGAAACGGGCGTGCGGGCACTCAGCCGGCCAGAGAGGCAGAATGCACAAGCCTAGGATCGGCCCGATCCCCCCTGTGTGCTGTCAATCCTGCTACCACAACCCTCGGTCCGGTCCGATCTTAGACTGAGAATGAACTCTGTATGCTTAGACTGGGGATGAACTCCGTATGCCTAAGTCTACCCATGAAACGAGCGTGCGGGCGCTCAGCCGGTCGGAAAGGCATAATGTGCAAGCTGGGGACCAGCCCGATCCCCTTCTGCGTGCTACCGATCCCGCTGCCAATCCTGCTACCACAACCCTCAGTCTGGTTGGGGCTTAGACATGGAATGAACTTCGTATGCCTAAGCCAACCCACGAAATGAGCGTGCGGGCGCTCAGTCGGCCGGAGAGGCAGAATGCGCAAGCAGGGGATCGGTTCGGTCCCCCCTACGTGCTGTTGATCCTACTGCCGCAACCTTCAGTTCGGTCTGATCTTAGACTGGGAATGAACTCTGTACGCATAAGTCAACCCACGAAATGAGCGTGCAGGCGCTGAGCCAGCCGAAGAGGCATAATCCCCAAGCCGGGGATCGACTCGGTCCCCTTTTGCGTGCTGCCGGCCCCGCTACCACAACCTCGTTCCGGTTGGGGCTTAGACATGGAATGAACTCCCAATGCCTAAGCCAACCCATGAAACGGGTGTGCGGGCACTCAACCTGCCGGAGAGGCAGAATGCGCAAGCCAGGGATCGGCCTGGTCCCATCTGCGTGCTGTCAATCCTGCTGTCGCAACCCTCGGTCCGATCTGATCTTAGACTGGTAATGCACTCCGTATGCTTAGACTGGGGATGAACTCCGTATGTCTAAGTCAACCCACGAAACGAGTGTACGTACGCTCAGCCAGTCGAAGAGGCAAAATGCGTAAGCTGGGGATCGGCCCGATCCCCCCTGCGTGCTGCCGATCCTGCTGCTAGTCCTGCTACTGCAACCCTCGATCCAGTCTGATCTTAGACTGGGAATGAACTCCGTATGCTTAGACATGGAATGAACTTCGTATGGCTAAGCCAACCCACGAAATGAGCGTGCGGGCGCTCAGTCGGCTGGAGAGGTAGAATGCGCAAGCTGGGGATTGGCCTGATCCCCCTCTGTATGCTACCGATCCTGCTGCTAGTCCTGTTGCTACAACCCTCAGTCCGGTCTGATCTTAGACTGGGAATAAACTCCATATGCTTAGACATGGAATGAACTTCGTATGGCTAAGCCAACCCACGAAACGAGCGTGGGGGCGTTCAACCGACCGGAGAGGCAGAATACGTAAGCTAAGGATCGAACTGGTCCACCCCTGCGTGCTGTCGATCCTGCTGTCGCAACCTTCGATCCGGTCCAATCTTAGACTGGAATGAACTTCGTATGCCTAAGTCAACCCACCAAATGAGCATGCGGGCACTGAGCCGATCGGAGAGGCATAATGCGAAGCCAAGGATAGGCCCGGTCCCCCTCTACGTGCTATCGGTCTCGCTGCCACAACCCTCGGTCCGGCTAGGGCTTAGACATGGAATGAACTCCCTATGCCTAAGCCAACCCACGAAATGGGCGTGCGGTTGCTCAGTCGGCCGGAGAGGCAGAATGCGCAAGCCGGGGATTGGCCCAGTACCTCCTGTGTGCTACCGATCCTGCTACCGTAACCCTCGGTCCAATCCGATCTTAGACTGGGAATGAACTTCGTATGCTTAGACTGGGGATGAACTCCGTATGCCTAAGTCAACCCACGAAACGAGCGTGCGGGCGCTCAGCCGACCAGAGAGGTAGGATGCACAAGCCGGGGATCAACAGGTGGTAGGTGGGTTCAAGCACATCTTCATATTTCTGCCATGACAATGCCATTTTTATGGCTTGTAAATTCATACAATGGTCCCCTAAGCCTTCATGTGAAGTTTCGTGGCAAGACGACCCGTTTTCTATTTTTCATGATTTTTGAAACTTTTTACGGTTTGAGATTTTTTAAAATTTTTTTAGAAAGAGTTTTGTCCCCAAATTTGGTAGAGGTGATCCTTGTATTTTTTTTGGCAATGCACAAAAAAATTCAGCTAAAAACTCGAAGTGGAGAAGATTTTGTGACCATTTGAAAAAAGTGTCCCCATTTTAGACACTTTAATGGCTATGGCAACAAATCTTTAAAATCTCAAATGCTCTTTTACAGGGGTGTGAGTTCTCGAGGTTTGATGAGATATAGGGGGCCAATATAAGGGCCAAGTGTCACACCTTGGGCGGGTGCACCAGGCACATCAGGCGCACCAGTAGGCGAGCTAGAGGTTGAGGCCTGCAGACCAGGCGTGCTGGCGGGTATCTGCACGCAAAGCCTAGCAAATGAGTTCAGAACACCCGCCCAACTTGCAGGCCAGCCC
>NW_019168015.1:1287074-1330735 GCF_002303985.1 Durio zibethinus | reverse complement strand
CTCCGGTCGGTCGAGCCCCGCACGATCATTTCGTGGGTTGACTTAGGCATACGAAGTTTATCCCTAGTCTAAGCATACGGAGTTCATTCCCAGTCTAAGATCGGATCGGACCAAGGGTTGCAACAGCAGGATCGGCAGCACGCAGGGGGATTAGGCCAATCCCCAGCTTGTGCATTCTGCGTCTTCGGCTGGCTGAGCACCCGCACTCCCGTTTCATAGGTTGGCTTAGGCATAGGGAGTTCATTCCATGTCTAAGCCCCAGCCGGACCGAGGGTTGTGACAGCAGGACCGACAGCACGCAGAGGGGGACCGAACCGATCCCGGCTTCCGTATTATGCCTTTCTGGCTGGCTCAGCGCCCGAATGCTCGTTTCATGGGTTGAATTAGGTATACGGAGTTCATTTCCAGTCTAAGATTGGACCGGACCGAGGTTGCAGCAACAAGATCGATAGCATGCATGGGGGGATCGGGTCCGTCCTCGGCTTGCGCATTCTACCTCTCTGGCCGACTGAGCACCCGCACGCTTGTTTCGTGGGTTGACTTAGGCATACGGAGTTCATCCCCAGTCTAAGCATACGGAGTTCTTTCCCAGTCTAAGATCGAACTAGACCGAGGGTTGCGGTAGCAGTATCGATAGCACGTAGGGGGACCGGGCCGATCCCCGACTTGTGCATTCTGCCCTTAGTCGGCTGAGCACCTGCACGCCCGTTTCGTGGGTTGGCTTAGGCATAGGGAGTTCATTCCATGTATAAGCCCCAGCCGGTTTGAGGGTTATGGCAGTGGGACAGGTAGCACACAAAGGGGAATCGGGTCGATCCTCGGCTTGCGCATTCTGCCTCTTCGACTGGCTGAGTGCCTGCACGTTTGTTTCGTGGGTTCGCTTAGGCATACGGAGTTCATTCCATGTCTAAGCATATGGAGTTCATTCCCAGTCTAAGAGTGTGAGCCACGGTGCACATGCTGGGCTCGGGCATGTGCTGGTACCGCATTTTTTTCACCCGGGGCACCACCGCTGGAGCATCACCGGAGAGCCGAACCGGCGGCATTGGGGGTTCCGACGATTGGGGGGGCCGGGGGTGTGTGTGCACATGATGTGCAATGGGTGCTGGTACTTGGCCCTTATGTTGGCCCCCTATCCCTCATCAAACCTCGAGAATTCACACCCCCTTAAAGAGCATTTGAGATTTTATAGGTTTGCTGCCAGTAACCATTAAAGTGTCTGAAATGGGGACACTTTTTTCAAACAGTCACAAAATCTTCTCCACTTCGAGTTTTTAGTTGAATTTTTTTGTGCATGCCAAAACAAATACAAGGATCACCTCTACCCAATTTGGGGACAAAAATCTTTCTAAAAAAATTTTAAAAAATCCCGAACAACAAAAAGTTATGAAAATCATGAAAAATAGAAAACGGGTCATCTTGCCACGAAACTTCACATGAAAGTGTAAGGGACCATTGTATGAATTTACAAGCCATATAAATGGCATTGGCATGGCAAAAATATGAAGATGTGCTTGAACCCACCTGCCACCCCGTCTGATCCCTGGCTTGTGCATTTTGCCTCTCTGGTCGGTTGAGCGTTCGTATACTCGTTTCGTGGGTTGACTTAGGCAAACGGATTTCATCCCCAGTCTAAGCATACAGAGTTCATTCCCAATCTAAGATTGGACCAGACCGAGGGTTACGGCAGCAGGATCGACAGCATGCAGGGGGGACCGAGTCGATCCTCGGCTTACGCATTCTGCCTCTCCGGTCGACTGTGCGCCCGCACGCTCGTTTGATGGGTTTGCTTAGGCATAGGGAGTTCATTCCATGTCTAAGCCCTAGTCGGACCGAGGGTTGTGGCAGCGGGATCGACAGCACGTGGAGGGGGATCGGGCTGATCCCTGGCTTGCGCATTATGCCTCTCCGATCGGCTCAGTGCTCGAACGCTCGTTTCATGGGTTGACTTATGCATACGGCGTTCATTCCCTGTCTAAGATCAGACCGGATCGAGGGTTGCAGTAGAAGGATCGACAGCACGTAGGGGTGACCAGGCCAGTCCCCGACTTGTGCATTCTGCCTGTCCAGCCAGTTGAGCTCCCAGACGTTCGTTTCATGGGTTGGCTTAAGCATACGGAGTGCATTCAATGTCTAAGCATACGGAGTTCATTCCCAGTCTAAGATCGGATCAAACTGAGGGTTGTAGCTGCAGGACCAGTAACAGGATCGACAGCATGCAGTGGGGGACCGGGCTGATCCCCGGCTTGCACATTCTGCCTCCCCGATCGGTTGAGCGCTCGCACACTCATTTCGTGGGTTGACTTAGGCATACGGAGTTCATCCCCAGTCTAAGCATACGGAGTTCAGTCCCAGTCTAAGATCTAATTGAACCGAGGGTTGCGGTAGCAGGATCAACAGCATGCAGGGGGGACCGGGCCGATCCCCAGCTTGCGCATTCTGCTTCTTCGGTCGATTGAACGCACGCACGCCTGTTTCGTGGGTTGGCTTAGGCATAGGGAGTTCATTCCTTGTCTAAGCCCCAGCCGGACTGAGGGTTGTGGTAGCAGAACCGGTAGCACGTAGAGGGGCATCGGGTCGATCCCCAGCTTGCGCATTCTACCTATCCGGTCGACTGAGCGCCCGTACGCTCATTTCATGGGTTGGCTTAGGCATAAAGATTTCATTCCATGTCTAAGCATACGGAGTTCATTCCCAGTCTAAGAGTTTGAGCCACGGTGCACATGCTAGGCTCTGGCATGTGCTGGTGCTGCAATTTTTTCACCCGGGGCACCATCACCGAAGAGCCTAACCGATGGCATTGGGGGTTCCGATGATTGGGGGGCCGAGGGGTGTACGCACATGATGTGCGATGGGTACTAGTACTTGGCCCTTATATTGGCCCCCTATCCCTCATCAAACCTCTAGAACTCACACCCCCTTAGAGAGCATTTGAGATTTTATAGGTTTGCTACCAGTAGCCAGTAAAGTGTCTGAAATGGGGACACTTTTTTCAAACGGTCACAAAATCTTCTCCACTTCGAGTTTTTAGCTAAATGCTTTTGTGCATGCCAACAAAAATATAAGGATCACCTCTACCAAATTTGGGGACAAAACTCTTTCTAAAAAAATTTTAAAAAATCTCGAACCACAAAAAGTTTCAAAAATCGTGAAAAATAGAAAATAGGTTATCTTGCCACGATACTTCACATGAAGGCTTAGGGGCCTATTGTATGAATTTACTAGCCATAAAAATGGCATTGGCATTGCAGAAATATGAAGATGTGCTTGAACCCACCTATCATCCGTTCGATCCCCGGCTTGCGCATCCTACCTCTCTGGTCAGCTGAGCCCCAGTACACTTGTTTCGTGGGTTGACTTAGGCATACGGAGTTCATCCCCAATCTAAGCATACAGAGTTCATTCCCAGTCTAAGATCAGATCGGACCGAGGGTTGCGGCAGTAGGATCGGCAGCACGCAAGGGGGATCGGGTTGATCCCCGGCTTGCACATTCTACCTCTCCGACTAGCTGAGTGCCCGCACGCCCGTTTCGTGGGTTGGCTTTGGCATACGGAGTTCATTCCATGTCTAAGCCGCAGCCGGACTGAGGGTTGTGGCAGCGGGATCGACAACGTGCAGAGGGGGACCAGGCCGATCCCCGGCTTGTGCATTATGCCTCTCCGCCCGGCTCAGTGCTCGCACGCTCATTTTGTGGGTTGACCTAGGCATATGGAGTTCATTCCCACTCTAAGATCGAATCGAACCGAGGGTTACGGCAGCAGGACCAATAGCACGCAGGGGGGATCGAGCTGGTCCCCGGCTTGTACATTCTGCCTCTCTGATCGGTTGAGTGCCCACACGCTCGTTTCGTGGGATGGCTTAGGCATATCGAGTTCATTCCATGTCTAAGTATATGGAGTTCATTTGCAGTATAAGATCGGATCGGACCGAAGGTTGCGGTAATAGGACCAGCAGCAGGATCGACAGCACGCAGGGGGGGACCAGGCCAATCCCCGGCTTTCGCATTCTGCCTCTTCGGCCCACTGAGCACCCACATGCCCGTTTCGTGGGTTGGCTTAGGCATAGGGAGTTCATTCCATGTCTAAGCCCCAGTCGGACTGAGGGTTGTGGCAGCGAGACCGGCAGCACGTAGAGGGGGACCGGGTCGATCCCTGGCTTGTGCATTATGCCTCTCTGGCTGGCTCAGCGCCCACATGCTCATTTCGTGGGTTGACTTAGGCATACGGAGTTCATTCCCAGTCTAAAATCTGACCGGATCGAGGGTTGCGATAGCAGGATCGACAGCACGCAGGCAGACCGGGTTGATCCTCGGCTTACGCATTCTGCCTCTCCAGTCGGCTGAGCGCCCGCGTGCTCATTTCGTGTGTTGGCTTAGGCATACAGAGTTCATTCCAAGTGTAAGCCCCGGTCGGACCGAGGTTTGTGGTAGCAAGACCGACAGCAGGATCGACAGCACGCAGAGGGGGACCGGGCTGGTCCTCGACTTACGTATTATGCCTTTCTGACCGGCTGAGCGCTCGCACTCTTGTTTCATGGATTGGCTTAGGCACACGGAGTTCATTCCATATTTAAGCATACGGAGTTCATTCCCAGTCTAAGATCAGACCAGACTGAGGGTTGCAGCAGTAGGATCGATAGCACGTAGGGGGACCGGGCTGATCCTCGGCTTACGCATTCTGCCTCTTCGGCCTACTGAGCGCCCATGCGCCCGTTTCATGGGTTGGCTTAGGCATAGGGAGTTCATTCCATGTCTAAGCCCCAGTCGGACCGAATGATGTGGTAGCGGGACCGGTAGCACGCAGAGGGGGACCGGGTCGATTCCCGGCTTGTGCATTATGCCTCTTCGACTGGCTCAGTGCCCGCCCGCTCATTTCGTGGGTTGACTTATGCAAACGGAGTTCATTCCCAATCTAAGATCAGACCGGACTGAGGGTTACGGCAGCAAGATCGATAGCATGTAGGGGGGGACCAGGCCAATCCTCGACTTGCGCATTCTGCCTCTCCGACTGGCTGAGCGTCCGTACGCTCGTTTCGTAGGTTGGCTTAGGCATATGGAGTTCATTCCATGTCTAAGCATACGGAGTTCATTCCCAGTCTAAGATTTTAAGCCACAGTACACATGCTGGGCATCATACGGAGTTCATTCACAATCTAAGATTTTTTGCCCAGGGCACCATCACCGCAGCTTCGTCGAAGCATCGCCGGAGAGCCTAACCGACGACATTAGGGGTTCCGGCGATACGGGGCCCGTGGGGGGTGTGCGCACATGATGTGCGATGGGTGCTGGTACTTGGCCTTATATTGGCCCCCTATCCCTCATCAAACCTCGAGAACTCACACCCCCTTAAAGAGCATTTGAGATTTTATAGGTTTGCTGCCAGTAGCCATTAAAGTGTCCCAAATGGGGACACTTTTTTCAAACGGTCACAAAATCTTCTCCACTTCGAGTTTTTAGCTGAATTTTTTTGTGCATGCCAACAAAAATACAAGGATCACCTCTACCCAATTTGGGGACAAAAATCTTTCTAAAAAATTTTTAAAAAATCCCGAACCGTAAAAAGTTTGGAAAATCATGAAAAATAGAAAACGGGTCATCTTGCCATGAAACATCACATGAAGGCTTAGGGGACCATTGTATGAATTTACCACCATAAAAATGGCATTGGCATGGTAGAAATATGAAGAAATGCTTGAACCCACCTACCACCCGTTCGATCCCCGGCTTGCGCATCCTGCCTCTCTGGTCAGTTGAGCGCCTGCACTCTCATTTAATGAGTTGACTTAGGCATACAGAGTTCATCTCTAGTCTAAGCATACAAAGATCATTCCCACTCTATGATCAGACCAGACTGAGGGTTGTGGCAGCAGGATCGACAGCACGCAGAGGGGATCGAGTCGATCCCTGGCTTGCACATTCTGCCTCTTTGGTCGGCTGAGCGCTCGCATGCCCGTTTCGTGGGTTGGCTTAGGCATAGGGAGTTCATTCCATGTCTAAGCCTCAGTCGGACCAAGGGTTGCGGTAGCGAGACTGGCAGCACGCACAGGGGGACCGGGTCGATCCCCGGCTTGCGCATTATGCCTCTCTGGCCGGTTCAACGCCTACACGCTCATTTCATGGGTTGACTTAGGCATACGCAGTTCATTCCCAGTCTAAGATCAGACCAGACCGAGGGTTGCGACAATAGGATCGACAGCACGCAGGGGGGATCAAGCCGATCCCCCGCTTACGCATTCTGCCTCTCCGACCGGTTGAGCGCTCGGACGCTCGTTTCATGGGTTGGCTTAGGCATACGGAGTTCATTCCATGTCTAAGCATATAGAGTTCATTCCCAGTCTAAGATCAGATCGGATCGAGGGTTTTGGCAGCAGGACCAGCAGTAGGATCGGTAGCACACAGAGAGGACTTGGTCGATCCCCGAATTACGCATTCTGCCTCTCCGATCGGCCGAGTCCCCGCACGCTCGTTTCATGGGTTGGCTTGGGCATACGGAGTTGATTCCATTTTTTAAGCCCCAGTCGGACCGAGGGTTGTGGCAGCAGGATCGGTAGCGAGATCGAGTTGATCCCTGACGTGCGCATTATGCCTTTCCGACCTGCCTCTCCAGCCAGTTGAGCGCCCGTATGCTCGTTTCATGGGTTGACTTAGGCATACGAATTTCATCCCCAATCTAAGCTTATGGAGTTCATTCCCAGTCTAAGATCAGACTCGATCGAGGGTTGCGGTAGCAGGATCGACAGCACACAGGGGGGACCGAGCCGATCCCAGGCTTGCATATTCTGCCTCTCCAGCCTGCTGAGTGCCCGCACGCCCGTTTTGTGGGTTGGCTTCGTAGGGAGTTCATTCCATGTCTAATCCCTAGCCAAACCGAGGGTTATGGTAGCGGGACCAGTAGCACGCAGAGCGGGATCGGGCTGATCCCCTACTTGCGCATTATGCCTCTTCGGTCGGCTCAGCACTCGCACGCTCATTTCATGGGTTGACTTATGCATACGAAGTTCATTCCCAGTCTATGATCAGACCAGACCGAGGGTTGCAACAGCAGGATCAACAACACGTAGGGGGGACTGGACCGATCCCCAGCTTGCGCATTCTTCCTCTCTAACCGGCTGAGCGCCCTCATGCTTATTTTGTGGGTTGGCTTAGGCATACGGAGTTCATTCCATGTCTACGCATACGTAGTTCATTCCCAGACTAAGATTTTGAGCCACGGTGCATATGCTGGGCTCGGGCATGTGTTGGTGTCACATTTTTTTTGCTCGGGGCACCATCGTCGGAGCATCGTTGGAGCATCTTCGGAGAGCCTAACCAGTGGCATTAGGGGTTTTGACGATTGGGGGGCCGGCAGGGTGTCACATGATGTGCGATGGGTGCTGGTACTTGTGTCACGGGCTCCAACCTTAGACTTAGAAACCATGCGGCCTTTGGCTTGGAATCTCCTCCTTTATGCCTAAGTCAGCCTAAAACACAAGCGTACAGGCACTAGAACAATGGGAGGGCTGATTACGCAAGTTAAAGAAAAACAGGATAAAAAGGCAGAATTCTAGAAATGCTCTTGTATTCATTGAAATGAAAGTGTTTGATGGTGTACAAATGAGGGAAGAGCGCATTATGCCTTGGTCTCACGGGTTGGCCTGCAAGTTGGGCGGGCATTCTGAACTCGTTTGCTAGGCTTTGTGCGTAGATACCAGCCAGCACGCCTGATCTGCGGGCCTCAACCTCTGGCTCACCTGTTGGTGCACTTGATGTGCCTGGTGCACCTGATGTGCCTGGCACACCTACCCAGGGTGTGACATTCTCCCCCACCTGATTGCGCAATGCTCTCGTTGCATCTTCTGCACGGTACTAACTGATCTGGTCCCTGAACTATGATAAGTCATCTTCTGGTTCCCAGTTCACCTCACTGTCTGAAAGTCCCTTCTAACGCACCAAGTACTCTTGTCTTGGTTGATAGTTCTTCTGTCTCACCTCCTGATCAGCTATGATGCTATGGACCTCCTTCTCAAATGAGGGCCTTGCTCCCAATGGCACATGCTTTGACTCTACCCATCCTAGATCTCCCTCATCCTCGTGGAACGACTTAAGCATGCTTACATGGAACACTGGGTGTACCCTCAGCTTGGGTGGCATATCCAGCTTGTAGGCAACCTTGCCTACCCTCTTGACTACTCAAAAAGGTCGCTCATACCTCTGGGCTAGGCCTTTGTGTAGCCCCTTATGGCATACAATGGGATGCAGCTTCACCAACACCAAGTCTCCAACCTGGAACTGCACATCTCGCCTATTCTGGTCTGCCCACTTCTTCGACCTCTTGGCCGCCTTGTGTAGACAAACTTTGGCCAAGTCAGTTTGCTCCTGCCATGCCTTGGCAAACTTGTATGCTGCTGGATTCGACCCTGTATAACTTGTAGCAATTGAACCGGGTGTTAGTGGTTGTTGCCCTGTCATAACCTCAAATGGGCTCTGGTTCGTTGCCTCGCTTCTTTGTAAGTTGTAGGAAAACTATGCAATATCTAGCAGCTTTGGCCAGTCCCTTTGTGTGGCACTCACATAGTGCTTGAAGTAGACCTCTAATAATCCATTCACTGATTCTGTCTGCCCATCGGTCTGCGGATGCATGCTGGTGGAAAAGTTCAAGTCTGACCCCAACAGCTTGAACAACTCAGTCTAGAACCTGCCCATGAAATGCCTGTCCCGATCACTAACAATGGTCTTCGGCACTCCCCAGTACTTAACCATGTTCTTCAGGAACAATCGAGCTGCCTCCTCGACTGGGCACTCCTTGGTTGCTAGATTGAAGATTCCATACTTGGAAAACCTGTCCACCACTACCATGATGATTCCAAACCCTTCTGCTTTGGGTAGACCGACTATAAAGTCTAGAGAAACACTCTCCCATGGTCGCTCTAGCATTGGCAATTGCTCCAAGAGACCGCCTGGTTTCTTGAGCTCCATCTTGTCCTATTGGCACACAAGATAAGTCTTCACATAGGTCTCCACATCGTCCCTTATGTGCGGCCAGTAGTACCGGTCCTCGATCAGCGCCAAGGTACGGCTCACTTCAGGGTGTCTAGCCCACCTTGAATCATGGTATTCTTGCAAAACTTCCTTGCGGAGCTTCCCGTGCTGCGGCACAAATAGTCTACTACCCCTGGTGTACAGCAAGCCATCCTGCTACCAAAACCGCCTAGTCTTACCTTGCTGGGCGTACTCCATCAAAGCCTTGGCTGTAGGATCATGCATAAGTCCCTCCTTGATGCGCGGCACCAGTGACCCCTCTGGTTGGCTAATGGCAGCAAGGTTAGCCTTCTTACTCAAGGCGTCTACCACTAGGTTCACCCGTCCCGGCTTGTACTCCATCTAGAAATCAAATTTCGTAAGAAAATCTTACCATCTTGCCTGCTTGGGGGATAGCTTCTTCTGCATCTAGAAGTAGCTGGTTGCCACATTATCCGTCCTAACCACGAACCTCGACCCCAACAGGTAATGGCACCAAGTGCGCAAGTAGTGCACCACTGCAGTCATCTCCTTCTCTTGGACCATGTACTTGTGCTCAGTCTCGTTCAGCTTCCTGCTCTAGAACGTAACTGGACGTCCCTCCTGCATCAACACGCCCCCTATAGCAAAGTCTGATGCATCCGTATGCACCTCATATGGCTTGGCATGGTTTGGCAAGGCCAAGACTGGCTTCTTGATCACAGCCCACTTCAACCTGTCAAAGGCTTCCTGGCACCCTGCGCTCCACTCCCATGCTTTCCCTTTCCTGAGCAAGTCAGTCAATGGCGTGGCTATTGCTGAGTGACCTTTGATGAAGCGCCTGTAGTAGTTGACTAGCCCAAGGAACGATCTCAACTCAGTGACCTTGGCTGGCGGTTGCCACTCCAAGATGGCGTGTATCTTGCCTTCATCCATGCGTATCTTGCCATCTCCCACTATATGGCCAAGGAACGGGATCTCTTTTTGGGCAAATGAGCACTTCTCCCTCTTGACAAACAGCTTGTGCACCCGCAACACCTCGAACACCTATCTCAAGTGGTCTACATGCTCTCCCAAAGTCTGGCTGTAGATCACAATGTCATCCAAATAAACCATAATAAACCAATCAAAGAATAATTGAAGTACCTTGTTCATAAGGGTACAGAATGTTGCTGGGGCATTCGTGGGTCTGAAAGGCATCCCCAAGAACCTATACGAACCATACCGAGTGACACATGCTGTCTTTGGCTCATCTCCCTCTGCGATCCTGACTTGATAGTAGCCTGACCTCAAATCCAGCTTGGTGAACCACCTTGCACTCCCAAGTTGATCGAACAAGTTCGTAATGAGTGAGATGGGGTACTTGTTCTTCATGGTCAGCTTGTTCAAAGCCCGGTAGTCTATGCACAGTCACAATGACCCATCATGCTTGCACTGAAATAGAACCAGTGCACCATAGGGTGCCTTCGATGGCCTGATGAAGCCAGCATTAACTAACTCTTTAAGTTGCTTCCTCAACTCTTCCAACTCTGGTGGAGACATTCGATAAGGGGCTCTAGCTGGTGGCTTGGCCTGGGACACCAGCTCGATCTTGTGGTCCACCTTCCTCTTAGTTGGTAGCTTGCTAGGTAGCTTTATGGGCATCACATCACTAAAGGTCTTCAGCACCTTTACCACCTCCAAGGGTGACTCGATCTCCTTCTCCCTTGGCTTATCATATTTTCAGGGTTGCTAAGAAGGTGTCTTCTTGTCTGCTTATCGCCTTGGCAAATTGGATGGCTGACACCACCTGCGACCCAACTCTAGACCCTCTTCTTAATGGCACTAGGCATTGGCACCGTGCATCCAAGATGGAAACACAATTGGCAAAAGGCATAAGGAGGGTGTTAATCCAAACAAGGAAATCCAACCCAATCACAAGCTCATAGTCTTCAAGGGGTATTACCTCAATGGTCTCCTTGCCTTTCCAGTCTCCAAGCTGCAACTCCACTCCTCGCGCTACTCCAATGGCTGGAACTTCCTTAGAGTTCACTATTTTGATGGTACCAGTCTTTTTTTGCACCATTAGTCCGAGCTTCTGGGCTCTATCACCTGAAATAAAAAGATGTGAGGCACCTGTGTCCACCAGTACACTCACCTTCTGACTCGCAACCATCAGATCCACAAACATCAAGCCCTTTGCCTTACGGCTCCCCTTACTCTGGATAGCATTGAGCACTAACGACCCAAGCTTTACTGCCCCTGACTCTGGTTCCTCGTCAGACTCCTTGTCTACAGCAGCCAGCTTGCCCTTCTGCAGGTAATTACATGCTATGTGGCTCCCTCCACATAGGTAGCATGCTAGTGGCTCTTAGTCCCCCTTTGCTTTCCACTTGCTTGCTGGTGTCTTCCTCTCGCCATCCTTGGTTGAACGGTCTCGATCTCCATCCTTGGACTCCTGGTCATGGTCTTTCCCTTTGGACTACTTCTTTTGGTCCCTATCATCCCTGCTTTACCCTTGGGCTTGGTAGACTCGAACTTGTTCAGAGGCTTGAACTCTATCAAGGCCTCGACAGTAGTCATGGCTTTAGCCAAGTCATGAACTCCTCTCCTTTGTAGCTCATGCTTCACCCATGACTTCAGCCCATCCATGAAAGCAAATAAGGCATCCTTCTCACCTAGATCCGAGATC
This sequence comes from Durio zibethinus, assembly GCF_002303985.1. The sequence continues at coordinate 1,319,089 of NW_019168015.1, read as the reverse complement.
TGTAGCATCAGTTCAAACAATTTATGTCCCCATGCTGGCTCAACCTATAGAACTTTGCCCGTGCCTCATCATCGGCATACTCTAAGTAAAATTGTTCTCTGAACTCTTTTTGGAACTCTGCCCAGGTTCCAATCTTGGCGTTCCCACGCTTGACATCATCACACCTGCACCTTTACCATAATAAGGCTACATCAGTGAGATACATAGCAGCGGTGCTTACCTTTATCGCCTCGTCTTGCATGCCCATGGCCTGGAAGTACTGCTCAATACCCCAAAGGTAGTTATCTACTTCTTTGGCCGCCCTAGTCCCCTTGAACTCCTTAGGCTTGGGGACATCCAATTTGGACTTGGACACTCCAGCAAACATGCCATTCCCAATGGCAGTCTTGCAAGCAACGAGCTCACTGGTAAGCTCCTCCATCCGCTGGCGCATGGCCTCCAAGCCATCATGCAAGGTCAGCACTTCAGCCTCCAAGGTCTGATTCTTTTAGGTGAACATGTCCAAGCCTTTGTTGAGAGCAGCTTGCAGCTCACTTTGGATCTCCTCCCCCATGGAGCCTAGCAATGCAATGTGAGTCTCTACCCCCTCAAGCTTCTCCTCCATGTTGCCCATGGTCACCTCCACCTTGGCCAGCCTACCGTCCATGGTAGACCAGATATCTCTAGAACTGGCTTTCCTCTCTCTTCCATGCCCATGCTCCTGGGCCTCTGGTTGTTGGTTAGCAGCCTCACTTTGGGATGCCATCTCTTCTAACCTGCACAGCACAAACACGCAGAATCGAACTTTCTCTGATATCAACTGTCACGGGCTCTGACCTTAGACTCAGAAACCGTGCGGCCTTAGCCTTGGAATCTCTTCCTTTAAGCCTAAGTCAGCCTAAAGCACAAGTGTACGGGCACTAGAACAACAGGAAGGGCTGATTACACAAGTTAAAGAGAAACAGGATAAGAAGGCAAAATTCTAGAAATGCTCTTGTATTCACTGAAACAGAAGTGTTTGATGGTGTACAAATGAGGGAGGAGCAGCCCTCTATTTATAGTTGAGGCTCCAACTTACACTTAATAGCAATATCCCTAGAATAAAGGCTAAAATCATGGGATTATACAGATTACAATCAATCAGGATGCTAACTCCTGACTTTCATGGTCAACCAAATCTACCAAGATACTGCTGCTGATCCTGTTTGCTTCCAAAAGCTTCCCTTGCATGTCCAGCACCTTGGGCCCTTCTGGATGTGGTGCAGGCAGCTTGTATACCAGGCCTTGGTCTCACGGGCTGGCCTGCAAGTTGGGCTGAACTCGTTTACTAGGCTTTGCGCGTAGATACCCGCCAGCACGCCTGGTTTGCGGGCCTTAACCTCTGGCCCGCTTGCTGGTGCATCCAATGTGCCTGGCGCGCCCACCCAAGGGGTGACCTTTGGCCCTTATATTGGCCCCCTATCCTTCATCAAACCTCAAGAACTCACACCCCCTTAAAGAGCATTTGAGATTTTATAGGTTTGCTGCCAGTAGCCATTAAAGTGTCTGAAATGGGGACACTTTTTTCAAACACTCACAAAATCTTCTCCACTTCAAGTTTTTAGCTGAATTTTTTTGTGCATGCCAAAAAAAATACAAGGATCACCTCTACCAAATTTGGGGACAAAACTCTTTCTAAAAAATTTTTAAAAAATCCTGAATCGTAAAATGTTTTGAAAATCGTGAAAAATAGAAAACGGGTTGTCTTACCATGAAACTTCACATGGAGGCTTAGGGGACCATTGTATGAATTTACAAGCCATAAAAATGGCATTGGCATGGCAGAAATATGAAGATGTGCTTGAACCCACCTACCACCCGTTCGATCCCCGGATTGCGCATCCTGCCTCTCTAGTCGGTGAGCGCCCGCATGCTCATTTCAACTTAGGCATACGGAGTTCATTCCCAATCTAAGATTGGACCAGACTGAGGGTTGTGGCAACATGATCGATAGCATGCAGGGAGGATTGGGCCAATCCCCGATTGGCGTATTTTGCCTCTTCGGCCGCCTGAGCGCCCGCACGCCCATTTCATGGGTTGGCTTAGGCATAGGGAGTTCATTCCATGTCTAAGCCCCAGTCGGATCGAGGGTTGTGGCAGCTGGACCGGTACCACGCTGAGGTGGACTGGGCTGATCCCCAGCTTGTGCATTATGCCTCTCCGACCGACTCAGCACCCGCACGCTCATTTCATGGGTTGACTTAGGCATACGGACTTCATTCCTAGTCTAAGATCAGACCGGACCGAGGGTTATGGTAGCAGGATCGATAGCACGCAAGGGGGACCAGGCCAATCCCTGGCTTGCGCATTCTGCCTCTCCGGTAGCTGAGCACCCGCACGCTTGTTTCATGGGTTGGCTTAGGCATATGGAGTTCATTCCATGTCTAAGCATACGGAGGTCATTCGTAGTCTAAGATTGGACCGGATCAAGGGTTGCGGTAGCAAGACCAGTAGCAGGATCGATAGCACGCAGGGGGGACCGAGCTGATCCTCGGCTTGCGTATTCTGTCTCTCCGGCCGGCTGAGTGCCCGCACACTTATTTCATGGGTTGGCTTAGGCATACGGAGTTCATTCCATGTCTAAGCCCCAGCTGGACTGAGGGTTGTGGCAGCAGGACCAGCAGTGGGATCGACAGCACGCAGAAGGAGACTGGGCTGATCCTCAACTTGCGCATTATCCTCTTCGACCGATCGCTCCGGCCGACTGAGCATCCACACGCTCGTTTTGTAGGTTGACTTAGGCATACGAAGTTCATCCCCAATCTAAGCATACAGAGTTCATTCCCAGTCTAAGATCGGACCGGACCGAGGGTTGCGGTAGCAGGATCAGCAGCACGTAAAGGGGATCAGGCCAATCCCCGAATTACGCATTCTACCTCTCCGACTGGCTGAGCGCCCGCATGCCCGTTTCGTGGGTTGGCTTAGGCATAGGGAGTTCATTCCATGTCTAAGCCCCAACTGGATCGAGGGTTTTGGCAGCAGGATCGGCAGCACACAGGGGGGACCGGGTCGATCCCTGGCTTACGCATTCTGCCTCTTCGACCGGATGAGCGCCCGCACGCCCATTTCGTGGGTTGGCTTAGGCATAGGGAGTTCATTCCATGTCTAAGCCCCCAGCCAAACTGAGGGTTGTGGCAGCGGGACCGGCAGCACGTAGAGGGGGACCGAGTCGATCCTCGGCTTACGCATTATGCCTCTTCGGCCTGCTCAGCGCCCGTATGCTCGTTTCGTGGGTTGACTTATGCATACGGAGTTCATTCTCAGTCTAAGATCAGATCGAATCAAGGGTTGTGGCAGCAGGATCGACAGCACGTAGTTGGGGACTGAGCTGATCCCCGGCTTGCGCATTCTGCCTCTTCGGCCGACTGAGCGCCCGTATGCTCATTTCGTAGGTTGGCATAGGCATACGGAGTTCATTCCATGTCTAAGCATATGGAGTTCATTCCCAGTCTAAGATTTTGAGCCACGGTACCCATGCTGGGCTCGGGCATGTGCTGATGCCGCATTTTTTTTGCCCGGGGCACCACCGTCGAAGCATCGTCGGAGAGCCAAACCGATGGCAGTGGGGGTTCCGACGATTGGGGGGGCCGGGGGGTGTGCGCACATGATGTGCTATGGGTGCTGGTACTTGGCCCTTATATTGGCCCCCTATCCCTCATCAAACCTCCAGAACTCACACCCCCATAAAAAGAGCATTTGAGATTTTATAGGTTTGCGGCCAGTAGCCATTAAAGTGTCTGAAATGGGGACACTTTTTTCAAACGGTCACAAAATCTTCTCCACTTGGAGTTTTTGGCTGAATTTTTTTGTGCATGCCAACAAAAATACAAGGATCACCTCTACCAAATTTGGGGACAAAAATCTTTCTAAAAAAATTTTAAAAAATCTTGAATCGTAAAAAGTTTTGAAAATCATGAAAAATAGAAAATGGATTGTCTTGCCACGAAACTTCACATGAAGGCTTAGGGGACCATTGTATGAATTTACAAGCCATAAAAATGGCATTGGCATGGCAGAAATAATAAGATGTTCTTGAACCCACCCACCATCCGTTCGATCCCCGGCTTACGCGTCCTGCCTCTCTGGTCGGCTAAGCGCCCGCACGCTCATTTCGTGGGTTGACTTAGGCATACGGAGTTCATCCCCAGTCTAAGCATACAGAGTTCATTCCTAGTCTAAGATCAGACCAGACCGAGGGTTGCAGCAACAGGATCGGTAGCACGTGAGGGGGATCGGGCCGATCCCCGACTTGCGAATTCTGCCTCTCCGGTCGGTTGAACGCCCGTACGCCCGTTTTATGGGTTGGCTTAGGCATAGGGAGTTCATTCCATGTCTAAGCCTCAGCCAGACCGAGCGTTGTGGTAGTGGGATCGACAGCACGCAGAGGGGGACCGGGCCGATCCTCGACTTGTGCATTCTGCCTCTTCGATCAGCTCAGCACCTGCACGCTCGTTTCTTGGGTTGACTTAGGCATACAAAGTTCATTCTAGTCTAAGATCAGATCGGGCTGAGGGTTGTGGCAGCAAGATCAACAGCACGCATGGGGGGATCGGGCCGATCCCCGGCTTACGCATTCTGCCTCTCTGATCGGTTGAGCGCCCGCACGTACGCTCGTTTCTTGGGTTGGCTTAGGCATATGGAGTTCATTCCATTTCTAAGCATACGAAGTTCATTCCTAGACTAAGATCAGATCGGACCGAGGGTTACAGTAGCAGGATCGACAGCACTCATGGGGGACCGTGTCGATCCCAGGCTTGCACATTCTGCCTCTCCAGCTGGCTGAGCACCCACACGCTCGTTTCGTGGGTTGGCTTAGCCATACAGAGTTCATTCCATATCTAAGCCCTAGCCAGACCGAGGGTTGTGGTAGCAAGACTGGTAACGGGATCGACATTACGCAAAAGGGGACCGGGCTGATCCCCGACTTGTGCATTATGCCTCTCCAACTGACCTCTTCTGTCGACTGAGTGCCCGCACGCTCGTTTCATGGGTTAACTTAGGCATACAGAGTTCATCCCCAGTCTAAGCATACGGAGTTAATTCCCAGTCTAAGATCGGACCGGACTGAAGGTTATAGCAGCAGGATCGACAGCACACATGGGGGACTGGGCCGATCCCCGGCTTGCGCATTCTACCTCTCTGGTCGACTGAGCGCCTGCACGTCTGTTTCATGGGTTGGCTTAGGCATAGGGAGTTCATTCCATGTCTAAACCCCAGTCGGACCGAGGGTTGTGGAAGCCGAACCAACAGTACGCAGAGGGGGACCAGGTCGATCCTCGACTTGCGCATTATACCTCTTCGACGGGCTCAATGCTCGGACGCTTGTTTCATGGGTTAACTTATGCATACGGAGTTCATTCCTAGTCTAAGATTGGACTGGACCGAGGGTTGTGGCAGCAAGATCAACAGCACCAAGGGAGACCAGGCTGATCCCCAACTTGCACATTCTGCCTCTCCAATTGGCTGAGAGCCCGTACGCTCGTTTCATGGGTTGGCTTAGGCATACGGAGTTCATTCCATGTCTAAGCCCCAGCTGGACCGAGTGTTGTGGCAGCAGGACCGACAGCAGGATCGACAGCATGCAGAGGGGGATCGAGCTGATCCCTGGCATGCGCATTATGCCTCTCCGACCGGCTGAGCGCCCACACCCTCGTTTCATGGGCTGACTTAGGCATACGGAGTTCATCCCCAGTCTAAGATCGGACCAGACCGAGGGTTGTGATAGCATGATCGACAGTAGGCAGGGGGGCTCGAGCCGGTCCCTAGCTTGTGCATTCTGCCTCTCTAGCCGGTTGAGCACCCGCATGCTCGTTTCATGGGTTGGCTTAGGCATATGGAGTTCATTCCAAGTTTAAGCATACAGAGTTCATTCCCAATCTAAGATTGGACCGGATCGAGGGTTACGATAGTAGGACCAGCAGTATGATCGACAGCATGCAGGGGGGATCGAGCTGATCCCCGGCTTGTGCATTTTGCCTCTCTGGCCGGTTGAGCGATCGCACATTTGTTTCATGGGTTGGCTTAGGCATACGGAGTTCATTCCATGTCTAAGCATACGGAGTTCATTCCCAGTGTAAGATTTTGTGCCACGGGGCACATACTGGGCTCGGGCATGTGCTGCTATCGTATTTTTTTTGCTTGAGGCACCATCACCGGAGCATCGTCAGAGAGCCTAACCGGCAACATTTAGGGTTCCAGCGATTGGGGGGGCCGGGGTGGTGTGCGCACATGATGTGCGATGGGTGCTGGTACTTGGCCCTTATATTGGCCCCCTTATATGTGCGATGGGTGCTGGTACGGGTCGTCTAGCTACGAAACTTCAAATGAAGGCTTAGGGGACCATTGTATGAATTTACAAGCCATAAAAATGGCATTGGCATGGCATAAATATGAAGATGTGCTTGAACCCACCTACCACCCGTTCGATCCTCGGCTTGCGTATCCTACCTCTCTGGTCGACTGAGCGTCCGCATGCTCGTTTCATGGGTTGACTTAGGCATACGGAGTTCATCCCCAGTCTAAGCATACAGAGTTCATTCCCAGTCTAAGATCAGACTGGACCGAGGCTTACGACAGTAGGATCGGCACACGCAGGGGGGACCGGGCCGATCCTTTGCTTGCACATTCTACCTCTCCAGCCGGCTGAGCGCCCGCATGCTCGTTTCGTGGGTTGGCTTAGGCATGGGGACTTCATTCCATGTCTAAGCCCCAGTCGGATCGAGGGTTGTGGTAGCGGGATCGGTAGCCCGTAAAGGGGGATCGGGGCGATCCCCGACTGGAACATTATGCCTCTTCGATCGGCTCAGTGCCCATACGCTCATTTCGTGGGTTGACTTAGGCATACGGAGTTCATTCCCAGTCTAAGATCGGACCAAACCGAGGGTTTCGACAGTAGGATCAACAGCACACAGGAAGGGACTAGGTCGATCCCCGACTTGCACATTCTGCCTCTCCGACCGGCTGAGCGCCCGGACGCTCATTTCGTTGGTTGGCTTAGGTATACGGAGTTCATTCCATGTCTAAGCATACGGAGTTCATTCCCAATCTAAGATCAATCAGACGAAGGTTACGATGAGACCAGCAGATGATCGAAGTCCGCATTGGACCGGTTCGACCCCGGCTTACGAATTCTCCTCTCTACCGACGAGTGCCCGCACGCTCGTTAGTGGGTTAGTTAAGCTACGAATCCATGCCTGTTAAGCCCAGCCAGACCGAGGTTATAGCAGCCAGACTTCGCGAATCGCAGCACGAACGAGACGAGCCGATTCTCGCTACGCTGATGCCTCTCCGGTCGGCCTCCCCGGCCGATTGAGCGCCCGCACGCTCGTTTCATGGGTTGACTTAGGCATATGGAGTTCATCCCCAGTCTAAGCATACAAAGTTCATTCCCAGTCTAAACAGCATGCAGAGAGGAACCGGGCCGATCCCCGGCTTGTGCATTATGCCTCTTCGGTCGGCTCAGTGCCCGAACGCTTGTTTCGTGGGTTGACTTAGGCATATGGAGTTCATTCCCAATCTAAGATCGAATCGGACTGAGGGTTGTGGTAGCAGGATCGACAGCACGCAAGGGGGAATCAGGCCGGTCCCCGACCTGCTCATTCTGCCTTTTCGGTCGACTGAGCGCCCGTCCGCTCGTTTTGTGGGTTAGCTTAGGCATACGGAGTTCATTCCATTTCTAAGCATACGGAGTTCATTCCCAGTCTAAGATCGGATTGGATCGAGGGTTTTGGCAGCAGGACCAGCAGTAGGATCGGTAGCACGCAGGAGGGACTAGGCCGATCCCCAGCTTACGCATTCTGCCCCTTCGGCTAGCCTCTCCGGCTGGCTGAGCATCCGCACGCTCGTTTCGTGAGTTGACTTAGGCATACGGAGTTCATCCCCAGTCTAAGCATACAAAGTTCATTCCGAGTCTAAGATCGGACTGGACCGACGGTTACGGCAATAGGATCAACAGCACGCAGGGGGTGATCGGGTCGGTCCCGACTTACGCATTCTGCCTCTTCGACCGACTAAGCACTCGCAAGCTCGTTTCATGGGTTGGCTTAGGCATACGGAGTTCATTCCATTTCTAAGCGTACGGAGTTCATTCCCAGTCTAAGATTTTGAGCCATGGTGCACATGCTGAGCTCGGGCATGTGCAGTACCGTATTTTTTTTGCCTAGGGCACCATCATCGAAGAGCCTAACCGGTGGCATTGGGGGTTCCGACGATTGGGGGGGTCGGGGGGTGTGCTCACATGATGTGCGATGGGTGCTGGTACTTGTGTCACGGGCTCCAACCTTAGACTCAGAAACCGTGCGGCCTAAGGCTTGGAATCTCCTCTTTTATGCCTAAGTCATCCTAAAACAGAAGTGTACGGGTACTAGAACAACGGGAAGGGTTGATTACGCAAGTTAAAGGGAAACAGGATAAGAAGGCAGAATTCTAGAAATGCTCTTGTATTCACTGGAATGAAAGTGTTTGATGGTGTATAAATGAGGGAGGAGCAACCCTCTATTTATGGTTGAGGCTCCAACTTACACTTAATGGCAATATCCCTAAAATAAAGGCTAAAATCATGGGATTATACAGATTACAATCAATCAGGATGCTAACTCCTGATATTCAGGGTCAACCAAATCTGCCAGGATGCTGCTGCTGATCCTGCCTGCTTCCAGAAGCTTCCCTTGCTTGTCCAACACCTTGGGCCCTTCTGGATGTGGTGCAGGCAACTTGTATGCCAGGCCTTCGTCTCACGGGCTGGCCTGCAAGTTGGGCGGGCGTTTTGAACTTGTTTGCTAGGCTTTGCGCGTAGATACCCGCCAGCACGCCTAATCTACGGGCCTCAACCTCTGGCTCGCCTGCTGGTGCGCCTGATGTGCCTGGCGCGCCCGCCCAGGGTGTGACATTCTCCCCCACCTGATTGTGCAACGCCTTTGTTGCATCTTCTGCATGGTACTACCTGATCTGGTCCTCGAACTACCATAAGTCATCTACTAGTTCCCAGCTCGCCTCACTGTCTGGAAGTCCCTTCCAGTGCACTAAGTACTCTTGTCTTGGCTGATAGTTCTTCTGTCTCACCTCCTGATCAGCTATGATGCTGTGGACCTCCTTTTCATATGTGGCCCTTTCTCCCAATGGCACACGTTTTGACTCTGCCCATCCTGGATCTCCCTCATCCTCATGGAACGGCTTGAGCATGCTCACATGGAACACCAGGTGTACCCTCGGCTTGGGTGGCATATCCAGCTTGTAGGTAACCTTGCCTAACCTCTTGACTACTCGAAAAGGTCCCTCATACCTTCAAACTAGGCCTTTGTGCAGCCCCCTATGGCGCACAATGGGATACAGCTTCACCAACACCAAGTCTCCAACCTGGAACTGCATGTCCCACCTATTCTGGTCTACCCACTTCTTCGACCTCTTGGCCGCCTTGTGTAGACAAACTCTGGCCAAGTCAGTTTGCTCCTGCCATGCCTTGGCAAACTTGTATGCTGCTAGATTCAGCCTTGTATAACCTGCAGCAATCGAACTGGGTGTTAATGGTTGTTGCCCTGTCACAACCTCAAATGGGCTCTAGTTCGTTGCCTCGTTCCTTTGCAAGTTGTAGCAAAACTATGCAATATCTATCAGCTTTGGCCAGTCCCTTTATGTGGCACTCACATAGTGCCTGAGGTAGACCTCCAATAGTCCATTCACTTGTTCTATCTACCTATTGGTCTGTGGATGCATGCTGGTGGAAAAGTTCAAGTTTGACCCCAACAGCTTGAACAACTCAGTCCAGAACCTGCCTGTGAAATGCCCATCCTGATCACTAACAATGGTCCTCGACACTCCCCAGTACACTCCCCGTCCCGATCTCCTGCTGGGTGAATGAGCACTTCTCCCTCTTGACAAATAGCTTGTGCGCCTGCAACACCTCGAACACCTATCTCAAGTGGTCTACATGCTCTCCCAAAGTCTAGCTGTAGATCACAATGTCATCCAAATAAACCACAACAAATCGATCAAGGAATGACTGAAGTACATTGTTCATAAGGGTGCAGAATGTTGTTAGGGAATTCATGAGTCTGAAAGGCATCACCAAGAACTCATATGAACCATACCAAGTGACACATGCTATCTTTGGCTCATCTCCCTCCGCGATCCTGACTTGATAGTAGCCTGACCTCAAATCCAGCTTGGTGAACCACCTTGCACTCCCAAATTGATCGAACAAGTCCGCAATGAGTGGGATAGGTTACTTGTTCTTGATGGTCAGCTTGTTCAAAGCCCGGTAGTCTATGCACAGCCGTAACGACCCATCATGCTTGCACTAAAATGGAACCGGTGCACCATAGGGTGCCTTCGATAGCCTGATAAAGCCAGCATCAACTAACTCTTTGAGCTACTTCCTCAACTCTTCCAACTCTGGTGGAGACATTCGGTAAGGGGCTCTAGCTGGTGGCTTGGCCTCGGACACCAGCTCGATCTTGTGGTCCACCTCTCTCTTAGGTGGTAGCTTGCTACGGTAGCTTTTGCAGGCATCACATCACGTAAAGGTCTTTAACACTTTAGCACCTCAAGGTGACTCGATCTCCTTCTCCCCTCGACACATCATATTTCAGGGCTACCAAGAAGGTGTCTTTCTTGTCTGCTTACCGCCTTGGCAAATTGGATGGCTGACACCACCCGCGACCATAACTCCAGCCCTCTTTTCATGGCACTAGGCATGGCACCGTGCATCCAAGATGCAAACACAGATCGACAAAAAGCACAGAAGGGCGTTAATTCGAATAAGGAAATCCAACCCAATCACAAACTCATAGTCGTCAAGGGGTATTACCTCAATGGTCTCCTTGCCTTTCCAGTCTCCAAGCTGCAACTCCACTCCCTGCATTACTCCAATGGTTGGAACTTCATTGGAGTTCACCATTTTGATGGTACCAGTCCCTTTCTGCACCTTTAGTTTGAGCTTCTGAGCTCTATCACCTGAAATAAAAAAGATGTGTGGCACCTGTGTCCACCAGTGCACTCACCTTCTAACCCGCAACCATCAGATCTGCAAACATCAAGCCCTTTGGCTTATGGCTCCCCTTACTCTGGACAGCATTGAGCACCAACGACCCAAGCTTTACTGCCTCTGACTCTGGCTCCTTGTCAAACTCCTTGTCTACAACAGCCAGCTTGCCCTTTTATGGGCAATTATGCGCTATGTGGCTCCCTTCACATAGGTGGCATGCTAGTGGCTCTCAGTCCCCTTTTGCTTTCCACTTGCCTGCTAGTGGCTTCCTCTCGCCATCCTTGGTTGAACGGTCTTGGTCTCCATCCTTGGACTCCCGATCACAATCCTTCCCCTTGGACTGCTTCTTCCAGTCCCTATCATCCCTGCTCTTACCCTTGGGCTAGGTAGACTCGAACTTGTTCAGAGGCTTAAACCTATCAAGGCCTCGGTAGTAGTCATGGCTTTAGCCAAGTCATGAACTCCTCTCCTTTGTAGCTCATGCTTCACCCACGGCTTCAGCCCATCCATAAAGGCAAATAAGGCATCCTTTTCGCCTAGATCTGAGATCTGTAGCATCAGTTCAGAGAATTTTTGGACATACTCCCTTATGTCCCCTTGCTAGCTCAGCCTGCGTAACTTTGCCCGTGCCTCATCATCGGCATACTCTAGGTAAAATTGTTCTCTGAACTCCTTTTGGAACTCTGCCCAGGTTCCAATCTTGGCGCTCCCATGCCTGACATCATCACACCTGTGCCTCTACCACAATAAAGCTACATTAGTGAGATACATAGCAGCGGTGCTTACCTTTATCGCCTCATCTTGCATGCCCATGTCCTAGAAGTACTGCTCCATACCCCAAAGGTAGTTATCTACTTCCTTGGCCGCCCTAGTTCCCTTGAACTCCTTAGGCTTGGGGACATCCAATCTGGATTTGGACACTCCAGCAAACATGCCATTCCCAATGGCAGTCTTGCAAGCAACGAGCTCACTGGTAAGCTCCTCCATCCGCTGGCGCATGGCCTCCATGCCATCGGGCAAGGTCAGCACTTCAGCCTCTAAGGTCTGATTCTTTTGGGTGAAAACGTCCAAGCCTTTGTTGAGAGCAGCTTGCAGCTCACTTTGGATCTCCTCTCTCATGGAGTCTAGCGATGTAATGTGAGTCTCTTACCCCTCAAGCTTCTCCCCCATGTCGCCCATGGTCACCTCCACCTTGGCCAGCCTACCGTCCATGGTAGACCAAATATCTCTAGAACTAGCTTTCTTCCCTCTTCCATGCCCATGCTCTTGGGCCTCTAGCTGTTGGTTAGCAGCGTCACATTGGGATGCCATCTCAACAGCATGCAGGGGGGATCGAGCCGATCCCCGGGTTTTGCATTCTGCCTCTCTGACCGGCTGAGCATCCACACGCCCATTTCGTGGGTTGGCTTAGGCATAGGGAGTTCATTCCATGTCTAAGCCCCAGCCGGACTGAGGGTTGTGGTAGCAGGACCGGCAGCACACAGAGGGGGACCGGGCCGATCCCCGACTTACGCATTATGCCTCTCCGGTCGGCTCAGTGCCTGAACACTCGTTTCGTCGGTCGACTTAGGCATACAGAGTTCATTCTCAATCTAAGATTGAACCAGACCGAGGGTTGCGACCGCAGGATCGACAGCACGCAGGGGGGATCGGGTCGGTCCCTAGCTTGCACATTCCGCCTCTCCAGCCGATTGAGCACCCTCACGCTCATTTCGTGGGTTGGCTTAGGCATACAAAGTTCATTCCATGTCTAAGCATACAGAGTTCATTCCTAATCTAAGATTGGACCGGACCGAAGGTTGCGGCAACAGGACCAACAGCAGGATCGATAGCACGCAGGGCGGATCGAGCCGATCCCCGGCTTGCGCATTCTACCTCTACGACCAACTGAACACCTGCACGCCCATTTCATGGGTTGGCTTAGGCATACGGAGTTCATTCCCAGTCTAAGAGTTTGAGCCACGGTGCACATGCTGGGTTTGGGCATATGCTGGAGCCGTATTTTTTTTGCCCGAGGCACCATCGTCGGAGCATCGTCGGAGAGCCTAACCGGTGGCATTGGAAATTCATCCCCAATCCAAGCATATGGAGTTCACTCCCAGTCTAAGATCAGATTGGACCAAGGGTTGTGGTAGCAGGATCGACAGCACACAAGGGGGATCGGGCCGATCCCCTACTTGCGCATTCTTCCTCTTTGACCGACTGAGCGCCCACACGCCCATTTCATGGGTTGGCTTAGGCATAGGGAGTTCATTCCATGTCTAATCCCTAGCCAGACTGAGGGTTGTGGCAGCGGGACCGACAGCACGCAGAGGGGGACTGGGTCGATCCTCGGCTTGCGCATTCTGCCTCTCTAGCCGACTGAGCGCTCGCACGCTCGTTTCGTGGGTTAGCTTAGGGATACGGAGTTCATTCCATGTCTAAGCATACGGAGTTCATTCCCAGTCTAAGAGTTTGAGCCATGATGCACATGTTGGGCTTGGGCATGTGCTGGTGCCGCATTTTTTTCACCCGGGGCACCATCGCCGGAGCATCGTCGGAGAGCCTAACTGACGACATTGGGGGGTTCCGACGATTGGGGGGCCGGGGGGGGTGTGCGCACATGATGTGTGATGGGTGCTGGTACTTCACCCTTATATTGGCCCCCTATCCCTCATCAAACCTCGAGAACTCACACCCGCTTAAAGAGCATTTGAGATTTTATAGGTTTGCTGCCAATAGCCATTAAAGTGTCTAAAATAGGGACACTTTTTTCAAACGGTCACAAAATCGTCTCCACTTCGAGTTTTTAGCTGAATTTTTTTATGCATGCCAAAGAAAATACAAGGATCACCTCTACCAAATTTGGGGACAAAAATCTTTCTAAAAAAATTTAAAAAAATCCCAAACCGCAAAAAGTTTCAAAAATCGTGAAAAATAGAAAACGGGTCGTCTTGCAACGAAACTTGACATGAAGGCTTAGGGGACCATTGTATGAATTTACAAGCCATAAAAATGGCATTGGCATGGCAGAAATATGAAGATGTGCTTGAACCCACCTACCACCCGTTCGATCCCTAGCTTACGCACCCCGCCTCTCTGGTCGGCTGAGCGTCTGCATGCTCGTTTCGTGGGTTGACTTATGCATATGGAGTTCATCCCCAGTCTAAGCATGCGAAGTTCATTCCCAGTCTAAGATCAGATTGGATCGAGGGTTGCGGCAACAGGATCGACAGCATGCAGGGGGGACCGAGCCAATCCCCGATTTACGCATTCTGCCTCTTCGGCCTGCTGAGCACCCGCACACGCATTTCGTGAGTTGGCTAAGGCATAGGGAGTTCATTCCATGTCTAAGCCCCAGCCAAACCGAGGGTTGTGGTAGCGAGATCAACAGGATGCAGAGGGGGACCGGGCCGATCCCTGGCTTGCGCATTATGCCTCTCCGATCGGCTCAGCGCCCACACGCTAATTTCATGGGTTGACTTAGGCATACGAAGTTCATTCCCAGTCTAAGATCGGATCAAATCGATGGTTGCGGCAGCAGGATCGACAGCACGCAGGGGGGATCAGGCCGATCCCTGGCTTGCGCATTCTACCTCTCCGACCGGTTGAGCGCCCGTACGCTCGTTTCGTGGGTTGGCTTAGCCATACGAAGTTCATTCCATGTCTAAGGATACTGAGTTCATTCCCAGTCTAAGATCGAACCGGACCGAAGGTTACGGTAGTTGGACCAGCAGTAGGATCGATAGCACGTAGGGGGAGACCAGGCCGATCCCCGACTTGCGCATTCTGCCTTTTCGGCCAGTTGAGTACCCGCATGCTCGTTTCGTTGGTTGGCTTAGGCATACGGGGTTCATTCCATGCCTAAGCTCCAGCCGGATCGAGGGTTGTGGCAGCAGGACCGACAACGGGATCGACAGCACATAGAGGGGGACCAGGCTGATCCCCGGCTTACGCATTATGCCTCTCCGGCCAGCTGAATGCCCGTATGCTCTTTTCGTGGGTTGACTTAGGCATACGTAGTTCATCCCCAATCTAAGCATACAGAGTTCATTCCCAGTCTAAGATCAGATCGGACCAGACTGAGGGTTGCGGCAGCAGGATCGACATCACGCAGGGGGGACCGAGCCGATCCCCGACTTGCGCATTCTGCCCCTCCGACCGGCTAAGCTGCTGCACGCCCGTTTTATGGGTTGGCTTAGGCATAGGGAGTTCATTCTGTGTTTAAGCCCCAGCCAGACTGAGGGTTGTGGCAGTGGGATCGGCAGCACGCAGAGCGGGACCGGACCGATCCCCGGCTTGTGCATTATGCCTCTCCGATCGGCTCAGCACCCGAACGCTCGTTTCGTTGGTCGACTTAGGCATACGGAGTTCATTCCCAGTCTAAGATGGGACCAGACCGAGGGTTGAGGTAGCAAGATCGATAGCACACGAAGGGGATCGGGCCGGTCCTCGACTTGCACATTTCGCCTCTCTGGTCGGCTGAGCACCCTCACACTCATTTCGTGGGTTGGCTTAGGCATACAGAGTTCATTCCATGTATAAGCATATGGAGTTCATTCCCAATCTATGATCGGATCAGACCGAGGGTTGCGGTAGCAGGACCAACAGCAGGATCGACAGCACGTAGGGGGGATCGGGCCGATCCCCGGCTTGCGTATTCTGCCTTTTCGATCGACTGAGCACCTGCACGCTCATTTCATGGGTTGGCTTAGGCATACGAAGTTCATTCCATGTCTAAACATATGGATTTCATCCCCAATCTACGAGTTTAAGCCACGGTGAACATGCAGGGCTCGGGCATCTGCTGGTGCCACATTTTTTTCCTCGGGGCACCATCACCGGAGCATCATCGGAGAGCCTAAAAGGTGGCATTAGAAATTCATCCCCAGTCTAAGCATACGGAGTTCATTCCCAGTCTAACATCAGATCGGATTGAGGGTTGCGGAGCAGGATTGGCACACGCAAGGGGGACCGGGCCGATCCTCGACTTGTGCATTTTTCCTCTCCGACCGGCTGAGAGCCCGCACGTCCGTTTCGTGGGTTGGCTTAGGCATAGGGAGTTCATTCCATGTCTAATCCCCAGCCGGATTGAGGGTTGTGGTAGCGGGACCGATAGCACGCAGAGGGAGACTGGGTCGATCCCCAGCTTGCGCATTCTGCCTCTCTAGCCGGCTGAGCGCCCGCACGCTCGTTTCGTGGTTTGGCTTAGGCATACGGAGTTGATTCCATGTCTAAGCATACGGAGTTCATTCCCAGTCTAAGAGTTTGAGCCATGATGCACATGCTGGGCTCGGGCATATGCTGGTGCCACATTTTTTTCGCCCGGGGCACCATCGTCGGAGCATCGCCGGAGCATCGCCAGAGAGCCTAACCGGTGGCATTGAGGGTTCTGACGATTGGGGGGCCGGAGGGTGTGGGCACATGATGTGCGATGGGTGCTGGTACTTGGCCCTTATATTGGCCCCCTATCCCTCATCAAACCTCAAGAACTCACACCCGCTTAAAGAGCATTTGAGACTTTATAGGTTTGCTGCCAGTAGCCATTAAAGTGTCTAAAATGGGGACATATTTTTCAAACGATCACAAAATCTTCTCCACTTCGAGTTTTTAGCTGAATTTTTTGGTGCATGTCAAAAAAAATACAAGGATCACCTCTACCAAATTTGGGGACAAAACTCTTTCTAAAAAGATTTTAAAAAATCCCAAACAGTAAAAAGTTTTGAAAATCGTGAAAAATAGAAAACGAGTCGTCTTGCCACGAAACTTGACATGAAGGCTTAGGGGACCATTGTATGAATTTACAAGCCATAAAAATGAAATTGGCATGGAAGAAATATGAAGATGTGCTTGAACCCACCTACCACCTGTTCGATCCCTGGCTTGAGCACCCTGCCTTTCTGGTCAGCTGAGTGTTCGCACGCTCATTTCGTGGGTTGACTTAGGCATTCGGAGTTCATCCCCAGTCTAAGCATGCGAAGTTCATTCCCAGTCTAAGATCAGATCGGATCGAAGGTTGGGCAGCAGGATTGGCAGCACATAGGGGGGATCGGGTCGATCCCTGATTTACGTATTCTGCCTCTCGATCGGCTGAGCGCCCGCACGCCCGTTTCATGGGTTGGCTAAGGCATAGGGAGTTCATTCCATGTCTAAGCCCCAACCGGACTGAAGGTTGTGGCAGAGGGATTGGCAGGACGTATAGGGGGACCGGGCCGATCCCCAGCTTGCGCATTTTGCCTCTCCGGTCGAGTGAGCGCCCGCACGCTCGTTTTGTGGGTTGGCTTAGGCATACGGAGTTCATTTCATGTCTAAGCGTACAGAGTTCATTCCTAGTCTAAGATCAGACTGGATTGAGGGTTGCGGTAGCAGGACCAGTAGCAGGATCGACAGCATGCAGGGGGGGACCTGGCCGATCCCCGGCTTGCGCATTCTACCTCTCCGGTCGGCTCAGTGGCAGCACGCTCATTTCGTGGGTTGGCTTTGGTATACGGAGTTCATTCCATGTCTAAGCCCCAGTCGGACCGAGGGTTGTGGTAGCAGGACCAGTAGCGAGATTGGAAGCATGCAGAGGGGGATCGGGCTGATCCCCAGCTTGCGCATTATGCCTCTCCGGTGGGCTGAGCACCCGCAAGCTCGTTTCGTGGGTTGGCTTAGGCATACGAAGTTCATTCCATTTCTAAGCATACGAAGTTCATTCCCAGTCTAAGAGTTTGAGCCACGGTGCACATGCTGGGCTCGGGCATGTGCTGTGCCACATTTTTTTTCGCTCGGGGCACCATCGCCGGAGCATCGTCGAAGAGCCTAACCGGTGGCATTGGGGTTCCGACGATTGGGGGGCCGGGGGGTGTGCGCACATGATGTGCGATGGGTGCTGGTACTTGGCCCTTATATTGGCCCCCTATCCCTCATCAAACCTCGAAAACTCACACCCCCTTAAAGAGCATTTGAGATTTTATAGGTTTGCTGCCAGTAGGCTTTAAAGTGTCTGAAATGGGGACAATTTTTTCAAACGGTCACAAAATCTTCTCCACTTCGAGTTTTTGTCTGTATTTTTTTGTGCATGCCAACAAAAATACAAGGATTACCTCTACCAAATTTGGGGATAAAACTCTTTCTAAAAAAATTTTAAAAAATCTCGAACCTTAAAAAGTTTCAAAAATCGTGAAAAATAGAAAACGGGTCGTCTTGCCACGAAACTTCACATGAAGGCTTAGGGGACCATTGTATGAATTTACAAGCCATAAAAATGGCATTGGCATGGTAGAAATATAAAGATGTGCTTGAACCCACCTACCACTCGTTCGATCCCCGGCTTGCGCATCTTGCCTCTATGGTCGGTTGAGTGTTCGTATGCTCATTTTATAGGTTGACTTAGGCATACGTAGTTCATTCCATGTGTAAGCCCCAGCCAGACCGAGGGTTGTGGCAGCGGGACTGGCAGCACACAGAGGGGGACCAGGCCGATCTTCAACTTACGCATTATGCCTCTCCGACCAGCTCAGCACCCGCACGCTCATTTTATGGGTTAACTTAGGCATACGGAGTTCATTCCCAATCTAAGATTGGACTAGACCGAGGGTTGCAGTAGCAGGATCGATAGCATACAGGGGGGACCAGGTCGATCGTCGACTTACGCATTCTGCCTCTCCGATCGGCTGAGCACCCGCACGCTTATTTCATGGGTTGGCTTAGGCATACGGAGTTCATTCCATGTCTAAGCATACAGAGTTCATTCCATATCTAAGATCAGACCGGATCGAGAGTTCCGGTAGTAGGACCAGCAGCAGGATCGGTAGCATACAGAGGGTGATCAGGCCGATCCTCGACTTCCACATTCTACTTTTCTGACAGGCTGAGCGCCCGAACACTCATTTCATGGGTTGGCTTAGGCATACGGAGTTCATTCCATGTCTAAGCCCCAGCCGAACTGAGGTTGTGGCTGCAGGACCGGTAGCAGGATCGATAGGACGCAGAGGGGGACCGGGCTGATCCCCAGCTTGCCCATTATGCCTCTTCGGCCGATTGAGTGCCCGTATGCTCGTTTCATGGGTTGGCTTAGGCATACGGAGTTCATCCCCAATCTTAGCATACGGAGTTCATTCCCAATCTAAGATTGGATCGGACAGAGGGTTGCGACAGCAGGATCGGCAGCACGTAGGGGGGACCGGATCGATTCTCAACTTACGCATTCTGCCTCTCCGATCGACTGAGAGCCCGCATGCCTGTTTCGTGGGTTGGCTTAGGCATAGAGAGTTCATTCCATGTCTAAACCCTAGTCGGACCGAGGGTTGTGGCAGCGGGACTGGCAGCACGCAGAGGGGGACTGGGCCGATCCCTGGCTTGCGCATTATGCCTCTCCGGTCAGCTCAGCACCTGCACCCCCATTTCATTGGTTGACTTAGGCATACGGAGTTCATTTTCAGTCTAAGATCAGATCGAACCAAGGGTTACAGTAGCAGGACTGACAGCACGCAGAGAGGGATCGGACCGGTCCCCGGCTTACGCATTCTGCCTCTCCGACCAGCTGAGTACCCACACACTCGTTTCGTGGGTTGGCTTAGGCATACGGAGTTCATTCTATGTCTAAGCATACGGAGTTCATTCCCAATCTAAGATCGAACTAGACCGAGGGTTACGGCAGCAGGACCAGCAGCATGATCGATAGCACGTAGGGGGAACTGGGTTGATCCTCGGCTTGCGTAATCTACCTCTTCGGTCGGTTGAGCACCCGCATGTTTGTTTCATGGGTTGACTTAGAAATATGTAGTTCATCCCTAGTCTAAGCATACAGAGTTCATTCCCAGTCTAAGATCGGATCGGACCGAGGGTTGCGACAGCAAGATCGGTAGCATGCAGGGGGAACCGAGCCAATCCCCAGCTTGCACATTCTGCCTCTCCAACTGGCTGAGCGTCCGCACCCTCATTTTGTGGGTTGGCTTAGGCATAGGGAGTTCATTCCATATCTAAGCCCTAGCCAGACCGAGGGTTGTGGCAGCAGGACCGATAGCACACTGAAGGGGACTGACCGATCCTCGGCTTACGCATTATGCCTCTCCGACCGGCTCAGCGCCCGCACGCTCGTTTCGTGGGTTGACTTATGCATACGGAGTTCATTCCTAGTCTAAGATCAGACCGGACCGAGCGTTGTGGTAGCAGGATCGACAGCATGCAGGGGGGATCGGGTCGATCCCCGGCTTGCGCATTTTGCCTCTCCGGTCGACTGAGGGCCAGCACGCTCGTTTCATGGGTTGGCTTAGGCATACGGAGTTCATTCCATGTCTAAGCATACGGAGTTCATTCCCAGTCTAAGATTTTGAGCCACGGTGCACATGTTGGGCTCGGGCATGTGCTGGTGCCACATTTTTTTTGCCCAGGGCACCATCGTCGGAGCTTCATCGGAGAGCCTAACCGACAGCATTGGGGGTTTTGGCGATTGGGGGGGCTGGGGGGGTATGCGCACATGATGTGCAATGGGTGCTGGTACTTGGCCCTTATATTGGCCCCCTATCCCTCATTAAACCTCGAGAACTCACACCCCCTTAAAGAGCATTTGAGATTTTATAGGTTTGCTACCAGTAGCCATTAAAGTGTATGAAATTGGGACACTTTTTTCAAACGGTCACAAAATCTTCTCCACTTCGGGTTTTTAGCTGAACTTTTTTGTGCATGCCAATAAAAATATATGGATCATGTCTACCAAATTTTGGGACAAAACGGTTTCTAAAAAAATTTTAAAAAATCCCGAACCGTAAAAAGTTTCAAAAATCGTGAAAAATAGAAAACGGGCCGTCTTGCCACGAAACTTCACATGAAGGCTTAGGGGACCATTGTATGAATTTACACACCATAAAAATGGTATTGGCATGGTAGAAATATGAAGATGTGCTTGAACCCACTTTCCACCCGTTCGATCCCCGGCTTGCGCATCCTGCCTCTATGGTTAGCTGAGCGTCGGCACGCTCGTTTCGTGGGTTGACTTTGGCATACGGAGTTCATCCCCAGTCTAAGCATACAGAGTTCATTCCCAGTCTAAGATCGAACTGGATTGAGGGTTACGACAGCAAGATCAGCAGCACGCAGAGGGGATCGGGCCAATCCCCGGCTTGTGCATTCTGCCTCTCCGGTCAGTTGAGTACCCGCATGCTTGCTTCGTCGATTGGCTTAGGCATAGGGAGTTCATTCCATGTCTAGGCCCCAGTCGGACCAAGGATTGTGGCAGTGGGTCCAGCAGTACGTAGAGGGGGACCAGGCCGATCCTTGGCTTGTTCATTATGCCTCTCCGGCTAGCTCAAGGCCCGTACGCTCGTTTCATGGGTTGACTTAGGTGTACAGAGTTCATTCCCAGTCTAAGATCAGATTGAACTGAGGGTTGCAATAGCAGGATCGACAGCATACAAGGGGGATCGAGCCGATCCCCGGCTTGCGCATTCTGCCTCTTCGATCGGCTAAGCACCCACATGCCCATTTCGTGGGTTGGCTTAGGCATAGGGAGTTCATTTCATGTCTAAGCCCTAGTCGGACCGTGGGTTGTGGCAGTGGGATCGGTAGCACGCAGAGGGCGATTGGGCCAATCCCCAACTTGCGCATTATGCCTCTCCAGTCGGCTCAACGCCCACACACTCGTTTCGTGGATTGAGTTAGCATACGGAGTTCATTCCCAGTCTAAGATCAGACCAGACAGAGGGTTACAGTAGCAAGATTGACAGTAGGATCGGTAGCACGTAGGGGGGACTGATACGATCCTCGACTTGCGCATTCTGCCTCTCCGGCCGGTTGAGCTCCCGCACACTCGTTTCGTGGGTTGGCTTAGGCATAGGAAGTTCATTCCATGCCTAAGCCCTAGTCGGACCGAGCGTTGTGGTAGCAGGACCGGCAGCGGGATCGACAGCACGCAAAAAGGGATCGGGCTGATCCACAACTTTCGATTAAGCCTTTCCGACCAGCCTCTCCAGTCGGTTGAGTGCCCGCACGCTCATTTCGTGGGTTGACTTAGGCATACGGAGTTCATCCCCAGCCTAAGCATACGAAGTTCATACCCAGTCTAAGATCGAACTGGATCGAGGGTTGTGGCAGCAAGATTGACAGCACATAAAAGGAATCGGGTCGATCCCCGGCTTGCGCATTCTACCTCTCCGGCCGACTAAGTACCCGTACGCCCGTTTCGTGGGTTGGCTTAGGCATAGGGAGTTCATTCCATGTCTAAGCCCTAGCCAAACCGAGGGTTGTGGCAGCGGCACTGGTAGCGCGTAGAGGGGGAACGGGCCGATCCTTGATTTGCGCATTATGCCTCTTCGGTCGGCATAGCGCCCACACACTCATTTCTTGGGTTGACTTATGCATACGAAGTTCATTCCTAGTCTAAGATCAGACCGGACAAAGGGTTACGACAACAGGATCGACAGAACACAGAGGGGGATCAGGCCGATCCTCGACTTATGCATTTGGCCTCTCCGATCGACTGAGCACCCGCAGGCTCGTTTCGTGGGTTGGCTTACGTATACGGAGTTCATTCCATGTTTAAGCATATGGAGTTCATTCCCAGTCTAAGATCAGACCGGACCGATGGTTGCGACAGCAGGTCCAGCAACAGGATCAACAGCACACAGGGGGGACCAAGCCGATCCTCGACTTGCACATTTTGCCTCTCCGGTCAACTGAGCGCCTGCACGGTCGTTTCATGGGTTGACTTAGGCATACAGAGTTCACCCCAGTCTAAGCATACGGAGTTCATTCCCAGCCTAAGATCGAACCGAACCGAGGGTTACGGCAGCAAGATGGACAGCACGTAGGGGGGATCGAGTCGATCCTCGGCTTGCTCATTCTGCCTCTCTGGCTGGCTCAGTACCCGTACGCTCGTTTTGTGGGTTGACTTACGCATACGGAGTTCATTCCCAGTCTAAGATCGGATCGGACCGAGGGTTGCGATAGCGGGATCAACAACAAGCAGAGGGGGACTGGGCTGGTCCTCGGCTTGTGTATTCAACCTCTCCGGTTGGTTGAGCGCCCGCACACTCGTTTCATGGGTTAGCTTAGCCATACGGAGTTCATTCCATGTCTAAGCCCCAGTCGAACCGAGGGTTGTGGCAGTAGAACTGGCAGTGGGATCAGTAGCACGTAGAAGGGGATCGGGCTGATCCCTGGCTTACGCATTATACCTCTTCGGCCGGTTGAGTGCCTGCACTCTCATTTCGTGGGTTGACATAGGCATACGGAGCTCATCCCCAATCTAAGCATACGGAGTTCATTCCCAGTCTAAGATCAGACTGGATCGAGGGTTACGGTAGCAGGACCAACAGCAGGATCGACAGCACGTAGGGGGGACCAGGTCGATCCTCGGTTTACGAATTTCTTACACTCTCCGCCGCTGGATTGAGTGCCCGGCACGCTCGTTTTGTGGGTTGACCTAGGTGTACAGAGTTCATTCCATGTCCAAGCCCCAGTCGGACCGAGGGTTGTGGCAGCAGGACTGGCAGCGGGATTGATAGCACCCAGAAGGGGATTGGGCTGATCCCTGACTTGCGCATTATGCCTCTCCGGCCGGCCTCGCTTGTCGACGGAGTACCCACACGCTCGTTTCATGGGTTGACTTGGGCATACAGAGTTCATCCCCAGTCTAAGCATACGGAGTTCATTCCCAGTCTAAGATTGGATCGGACTGAGGGTTGCGGTAGCCGGATAGGTAGCACGCAAAGGGGACCGAGCCGATCCTCGGCTTACGTATTCTGCCTCTTCGACCGACTGAGCACCCGCACATCCATTTCATGTGTTGGCTTAGGCATAGGGAGTTCATTCCATGTCTAAGCCCCAGTCGGATCGAGGGTTGTGGTAACGAGACCAACAGCATGCAGATGGGGACCGGGCCGATCCCCAGCTTGCGCATTATCCCTCTTCAACAGGCTCAGTGTCCGAATGCTCATTTCGTGGGTTGACCTAGGCATACGGAGTTCATTCCTAGTCTAAGATCAGATCGGACCGAGGGGTTGTGGCGGCAGGATCGACAGCACGCAGGGGGGATCGGGCCAGTCACCGACTTACACATTTTGCCTCTCCGGTCGGCTGAGCGCCCGTACGCTCATTTCGTGGGTTGGCTTAGGTATACGGAGTTCATTCCATGTCTAAGCATACAAAATTCATTCCCAGTCTAAGATCGAACCGAATTGAGGGTTGCGGTAGCAGGTCCGGTAGCAGGATCGACAGCACGCAGTGGGGACCAGGTCGATCCCCGACTTACGCATTCTGCCTCTCCGGCCGACTGAGCGCCTGCACGCTCATTTTATGGGTTGACTTAGGCATACGGAGTTCATTCCCAGCCTAAGATCGAACCGAACCGAAGGTTGTGGTAGCAAGATCGACAGCATGCAGGGGGGACCAGGTCGATCCTCGACTTGCCCATTCTGCCTCTCCGGTTGGCTCAGCGCCCGCACGCTCGTTTTGTGGGTTGACTTAGGCATACGGAGTTCATTCCCATTCTAAGATCAGATCGGATCAAGGGTTACGGCAATAGGATCGATGACAAGCAGGGGGGACTGGGCTGTCCCCGACTTGCGCATTCTGCCTCTCCGACCGGCTGAGTGCCCGCACGTTCATTTCGTGGGTTGACTTAGGCATACAGAGTTCATTCCATGTCTAAGCCTCAGCCGGATCGAGGGTTGTGGTAGCAGGACCGACAGCGGGATCAGCAGCATGCAGAAGGGGATCGGGCTGATCCCTAGCTTGCGCATTATGCCTCTCCGGTCGGCTGAGCGCCCGCACGCTCATTTTGTGGGTTGACATAGGCATACGAAGTTCATCCCCAGTCTAAGCATACGGAGTTCATTCCTAGTCTAAGATCGAACCAGATCGAGGGTTGTGATAGTAGGACCAGCAGAAGGATCGACAGCACGTAAGAGGGGACCAGGTCGATCCTCGACTTACGCATTTTGCCTCTCCGACTGGCTGAGTGCCCGCACCGTCGTTTCATGGGTTGACCTAGGAGTACGGAGTTCATTCCATGTCCAAGCCCTAGTCAGACCGAGGGTTATGGCAGCAGGACCTACAATGGGATCGACAACACACAGAGGGGGATCAGGCTAATCCTCGGCTTGCGCATTATGCCTCTCCGGTCGACCTCTCCTGTCGACTGAATGCCCACACGCTCATTTCATGGGTTGACTTGGGCATACGGAGTTCATCCCTAGTCTAAGCATATGGAGTTCATTCCCAGTCTAAGATTGGACCGGACCGAGGGTTGCGACAGCAGGATCGGTAGCACGCAGAAGGGACCGGGCCGATCCTCAGCTTGCGAATTTTGCCTCTCCGACCGGTTGAGCGCCCCACTCTCATTTCGTGGGTTGGCTTAGACATAGGGAGTTCATTCCATGTCTAAGCCCCAACCGGATCGAGGGTTGTGGTAGCGAGACTGGCAGCATGCAGAGGGGGACCGAACCGATCCCCGGCTTGCGCATTATCCCTCTTCTATCGACTCAACGTCCGAACGCTCATTTCGTGGGTTGACTTAGGCATACGGAGTTCATTCCCAGTCTAAGATCAGACTAGACTGAGGGTTGTGGCAGCAGGATCGATAGCACGCAGGAGGGACTGGGCTAGTCCCCGACTTGCGCATTCTGCCTCTCCGGTCGGTTGAGCGCCCGCACGCTCATTTCGTGGGTTGGCTTAGGCATACAAAGTTCATTCCATGTCTAAGCATACGAAGTTCATTCCCTATCTAAGATCGGACCGGATCGAGGGTTGTGGTAACAAGACCAGCAGCAGGATCGACAGCACGCAGAGGGGACCGGGCCGATCCCCAGCTTATGCATTCTGCCTCTTTGGTCAGCCTCTTGCCCGCACGCTCGTTTCGTGGGTCAGCTTAGGCATATGAAGTTTATTGCATGTCTAAGCCCCAGCCAGACCGAGGGTTGTCACAGTGGGACCGGCAGCACGCAAAGGGGGATCGAGTTGATCCTCGGCTTGCGCATTATGCCTCTTCGATCGGTTCAGTGCCCGTACGCCCATTTTGTGGGTTGGCTTAGGCATAGGGAGTTCTTCCATGTCTAAGCCCCAGTCGGACCGAGGGTTGTGACAGCGGGATCGGCAGTACACAAAGGGGAACCGGGTTGATCCCCAGCTTGCACATTATTCCTCTTCGACCGGCTCAGTGCCCGAACGCTCATTTCATGGGTTGACTTAGGCATACGGAGTTTATTCCCAGTCTAAGATCAGACTGGACTGAGGGTTGTGGCAACAAGATCGACAACACGCAGGGGGGATCGGGCTGGTCCTCGGCTTGTGCTTTCTGCCTCTCCGATCGGTTGAACACCTGCGCGCTCATTTCGTGGGTTGGCTTAGGCATACGGAGTTCATTCACAGTCTATGCATACGGAGTTCATTCTTAGTCTAAGATCAGATTGGACCGAAGGTTGCGGTAGCAGGACCAGCAGTAGGATCGATAGTACGCAGGGAGGGATTGGGTCGATCCCCGGCTTGTGCATTCTGCCTTTCCGATCGGCCTCTCACCTGCACGCTCGTTTCGTGGGTTGGCTTAGGCATACGGAGTTCATTCCATGTCTATGCCCCAGTCGGACCGAGGGCTGTCTTGCCACGAAACTTCACATGAAGGCTTAGGGGACCATTGTATGAATTTACACACCATAAAAATGGCATTGGCATTGCAGAAATATGAAGATGTGCTTGAACCCACCTACCACCCGTTCGATCCTTGGCTTCTGCATCCTGCCTCTTTGGTTGACTGAGCGCCCGCACGCTCGTTTCATGGGTTGACTTAGGCATACGGAGTTCATCCCCAATCTAAGCATACGGAGCTCATTCCCAGTCTAAGATCAGACCGAACCAAGGGTTGCGGTAGCAGGATCGGTAGCACGTAGGAGAGACCGGGCCGATCCTCGGCTTACGTATTCTGCCTCTTTGGTCGGCTGAGCACCTGCACGTTTATTTCGTGGGTTGGCTTAGGTATACAAAGGTCATTCCATGTCTAAGCCCTAGCCAGACCGAGGGTTGTGGCAGCACGTAGAGGGGGACTAGGCTGATCCTCAGCTTGCGCATTATGCCTCTCCGACCGGCCTCTCTGACCGGCTGAGCTCCCGCACGCTCGTTTCATGGGTTGACTTAGGCATATCGAGTTCATCCCCAGTCTAACCATATAGAGTTCATTTCCAGTCTAAGATCGAAACGAATCGAGGGTTGCGGCAGCAGGATCGACAGCATGCAGAGGGGGATCGAGCCAGTCCTCGGCTTGTGCATTGTTCCTCTCCGACAGGCTGAGTGTCCGTACGCACACTCGTTTTATGGGTTCATGTCAAAGCATACGGAGTTCATTCGCAATCTAAGATCGGACCAGATCGAAGGTTACTGCAGTAGGACCAATAACAGGATCGGCAGCACGCATGGGGGATAGGGCTGATCCCCAACTTACGCATTCTGCCTCTTCGGCCGGCTGAGCACCCGCACGCTAATTTTGTGGGTTGGCATAGGCATATAGAGTTCATTCCATGTCTAAGCCCCAGTCGGACCGAGGATTGTGGCAGCATGCAAGGGGGACCAGGCTGATCCCCGACTTGCGCATTATGCCTTTCCGGCTGGCCTCTCCGGTTGGCTGAGCGCTTGCAAGCTCATTTCATGGGTTGACTTAGACATACGGAGTTCATCCCCCACCTAAGCATATAGAGTTCATTCCCAGTCTAAGATCGGACTGGACCGAGGGTTGTGGTAGCAGGATCCGCAGCACGCAGGGGGGACCAGGCCGACCTCGGCTTGCGTATTCTGGCTCTCCTGTCGGCTGAGCGCCCGTACGCCCGTTTCATGGGTTGGCTTAGGCATAGGGAGTTCATTCCATGTCTAAGCCCCAGCTGGACCGAGGGTTATGGCAGCGGGACCGGTAGCACGCAGAGGGGGACCGAGCCGATCCCCGGCTTGCGTATCCTGCCTCTCCGACCAACTGAGCCCCCGCACGCTCGTTTCGTGGGCTGGCTTAGGCATATGGAGTTCATTCCATGTCTAACCATACGGAGTTCATTCCTAGTCTAAGATTTTGAGCCACAGTGCACATGCTGGGCTCGGGCATGTGCTGGTGCCGCATTTTTTTCACCCAAGGTACCATCGTTGGATCATTGTCGAAGAGCTTAAATGGTGGCATTGGGGGTTCCGGTGATTGGGGGGGCCGGGGGGGTGTGTGCACATGATGAGCGATGGGTGCTGGTACTTGGCCCTTATATTGGCCCCCTATCCGTCAACAAACCTTGAGAAGTCACACCTCCTTAAAAAGCATTTGAGATTTTATAGGTTTGCTGCCAGTAGCCATTAAAATGTCTAAAATGAGGATACTTTTTTCAAACAATCACAAAATCTTCTCCACTTCGAGTTTTTAGCTGAATTTTTTTGTGATTGCCAAAAAAAATAAAAGGATCACCTCTACCAATTTTGGGGACAAAACTCTTTCTAAAAATATTTTAAAAAATCCCAAACCCCAAAAAGTTTCAAAAATCATGAAAAATAGAAAACGGGTCGTCTTGCCACGAAACATCACATGAAGGCTTAGGGGACCATTGTATGAATTTACAAGCCATAAAAATGGCATTGGCATGGCAGAAATATGAAGATGTGCTTGAACCCACCTACCACCCGTTCGATCCCCGACTTGCGCATCCTGCCTCTCTGGTCGGCTGAGCGCACACACGCTCATTTCGTGGGTTGACTTAGGCATACGAAGTTCATCCCCAGTCTAAGCATATGGAGTTCACTCCCAGTCTAAGATCGGATCGGATCGAGGGTTACGGTAGCAGGATCGGCAGCACGTAGGGGGACCGGGCCAATCCCCAGCTTACGCATTCTGCCTCTCCGGCCGGCTGAGTGCCCGCACGCCCGTTTCGTGGGTTGGCTTAGGCATAGGGAGTTCATTCCATGTCTAAGTCCCAGCCGGACCGAAGGTTGTGGCAGCAGGATCGGGCCAGACCACGACTTGCGCATTATGCCTTTCCAGTTGGCTCAGTGCTTGCATGCTTGTTTCGTGGCCTGAATTAGGCATTCGGTGTTCATTCCCAGTCTAAGATCGGACTGGACCGAGGGTTGTGGCAGTAGGATCGACAGCACACAGTGGGGTTCGAGCTGATCCCCAGCTTGCATATTCTACCTCTCTGGGCAGCTGAGTGCCCGCACGCTCGTTTCGTGGGTTGGCTTAGGCATAGAGAGTTCATTCCATGTCTAAGCATATGGAGTTCATTCCCAGTCTAAGATCGGACTAGATCGAGGGTTACGGCAGCAGGACCAGCAGCAAGATCGATAGCACGCAGGGGGAAGCGAGCCAATCCTTAGCTTGAGCATTCTGCCTCTTCGGCTGGCTGAGCGCCCGCACGCTCGTTTCATGGTTTAACTTGTGCATATGAAGTTCATTCCCAGTCTAAGATCGGACCGGACCAAGGGTTGCGGCAACAGGATCGACAGCACGTAGGGGGGATCGGTCCAATCCCTGGCTTACGCATTCTGCCTCTATGTTCAACTGAGCGCCCGCACGCTCATTTCGTGGGTTGGCTTAGGCATACGGAGTTCATTCCCAGTCTAAGATTAGACCGGACCGAGGGTTCCGATAGCAGGATCGACAGCACGTAGGGGGGACCGGGCTGATTCCCAGCTTGCGTATTCTACCTCTCCGGTTGAGCATCCGTACGCCTATTTCATGGGTTGGCTTAGGCATAGGGAGTTCATTCCATGTCTAAGCCCCAGTCGGAGCGAGGGTTGTGGCAGTGGGACCGACAGCATGCAGAGGGGGACCGGACTGATCCCCGGCTTGCGATTATGCCTCTTCGGTCGGCACAGCACCCGCACGCTCATTTGATGGGTTGAATTTGGCATACAGAGTTCATTCCCAGTCTAAGATCAGACCAGACTGAGGGTTACGGCAGTAGGATCAATAGCACGTAGGGGGGACCCGGTCGATCTTCAACTTGCGCATTCTGCCTCTCTGGTCGGCTGAGGGCCCGCACCATCGATTCGTGGGTTAGCTTAGGCATACGGAGTTCATTCCATGTCTAAGTATACGGAGTTCATTTCCAGTCTAAGATCAGAATGAATTGAGGGTTGCGGCAGTAGGACCAGTAGTAGGATCGACAACATGCAGGGGGAATCGGGCCGATCCCCGGCTTACGCATTTTGCCTCTCCGATCGATTGAGCACCCGCACGCTCGTTTCATGGGTTGGCTTAGGCATACGGAGTTCATTCCATGTGTAAGCCCCAGCTGGACAGAGGGTTGTGGCAACAGGGCCGACAGGGGATTGGCAGCACGTAGAGGGCGATCGGGCTGATCCCCGACTTGCGCATTATGGCTCTTCGAACGGCCTCTCCGACCGGTTGAGCGCCCGTACGCTCGTTTCATGGGTTGACTTAGGCATACGGAGTTTATCCCCAGTCGAAGCATACAGAGTTCATTCCCAGTCTAAGATCGGACCAGACTGAGGGTTACGGAGCAGGATCGACAGCACGCAGGGGGGACCGGGCCGATCCCCAGCTTGTGCATTCTGCCTCTCTGACTGACTTAGCGCCCGCATGCCCGTTTCGTGCATTGGCTTAGGCATAGGGATTTCGTTCGAAGTCTAAGCCTCAGCCATACCAAGGGTTGTGGTAGCTAGATCGACAGGACGCATAGAGGGACCGGGCCAATCCCCGGCTTGAGTATTATGCCTCTTCGATCGGCTTAGCGCCCGTACGCTTGTTTCGTGGGTTGACTTATGCATACGAAGTTCATTCCCAATCTAAGATCAGATCGGACTGAGGGTTACAGTAGCAGGATCGACAACATGCAGGGGGGACCAGGCTGATCCTTAGCTTGTGCATTCTGCCTCTCCGGTCGGCTGAGCGCCTGCACGCTCATTTCGTGGCTTGGCTTAAGCATACGGAGTTCATTCCATGTCTAAGCATACAGAGTTCATTTCCAGTCTAACATTTTGAGCCACGGTGCACATGCTGGCCTCAGGCATGTGCTGGTGCCGCATTTTTTTCACCCAGGGCACCATCGTCAGAGCATCACCGGAGAGCCTAACCGACGGCATTGGGGGTTCCCGTGATTGGGGGGCCAGGGGGTGTGCGCACATGATGTGTGATGGGTGTTGGTACTTGGCCCTTATATTGGACCCCTATCCCTCATCAAACCTCGAGAACTCACACCCCCTTAAAGAGCATTTGAGATTTTATAGGTCTGCTGCCAGTAGCCATTAAAGTGTTTGAAATGGGGACACTTTTTTCAAACGATCACAAAATCTTCTCCACTTTGAGTTTTTAGCTGAATGTTTTTATGCATGCCAACAAAAATACAGAAATCACCTCTACCAAATTTGGGGACAAGACTCTTTCTAAAAAAATTCTCAAAAATCCCGAACCATAAAAAGTTTCCAAAATCGTGAAAAATAGAAAACGGGTCGTCTCTGGTCCGCTGAGCGCCCGCACGCTCGTTTTATGGGTTGACTTAGGCATACGGAGTTCATCCCCAGTCTAAGCATACGGAGTTCATTCCCAGTCTAAGATCAGACCGGATCGAGGGTTGCAGCTGCAGGATCGATAGCACGTAGGGGGGACCCGGCCAATCCCCGACTTGCGCATTTTGCCTATCTGACCGGTTGAGCGCCCGCACGTCCATTTCGTGGGTTAGCTTAGGCATAGGGAGTTCATTCCATGTCTAAGACCCAACCGGACTGAGGGTTGTGGTAGCAGCACCGGCAGTACGTAGTGGGGATCGGGGCGATCCCCGACTTGCGCATTATGCCTCTTCGGTCGGCCTCTCCGGCCAGCTGAGTGCCCGCATGCTCATTCCGTGGGTTGACTTAGGCATACCGAGTTCACCCACAGTCTAAGGATACGAAATTCATTCCCAGTCTAAGATCGAACCAGATCGAGGGTGGCGGCAGCAGGATCGACAACATGCAGGGGGGTCGAGTCGGTCCCCGGCTTACACATTCTGCATCTTTGGCCGGCTCAGTGCCCGCACGCTCGTTTTGTGGGTTGACTTATGCATACGAAGTTCATTCTCAGCCTAAGATCAAACTGGATCGAGGG
>NW_019168015.1:1265731-1286074 GCF_002303985.1 Durio zibethinus | reverse complement strand
CTGATCCCGCTTGCGCATTATGCCTTTCGGCCAGCCTCTCCACCGACTGAGCCCCAGCTCGTTTCATGGGTTGACTTTGGCATACGGAGTTCATTCCCAGTCTATGATTGGATCGGAACGACGGTTACGGCTGTAGGATCGACAGTACGCAGGGGGATCGGGCCGATCCCCGACTTGCACATTATGCCTTTCCGGCCGGCTCAGCGCTCGCACGCTCATTTTGGGTTGACTTAGGCATACGGAGTTCATTCCCAATCTAAGATCGGATCGGACCAAGGGCTGTTGCAGCAGGATCGACAGCACGCAGGGGGACCGAGTCGATCCCTAACTTTTTCATTCTACCTCTCCAACCGGTTGAGCACCCGTATGCCCGTTCGTGGGTTGGCTTAGGCATAGGGAGTTCATTCCATGTCTAAGTCCCAGCCAGACTGAGGGTTGTGGCAGTGAGACCGGTAGCACACAGAGGGGGATCGGGCCAATCCTCAGCTTGCACATTATGCCTCTTCGGCCGGCTCAGCACCCGCATGCTCGTTTCATGGGTTGACTTATGCATACAAAGTTCATTCCCAGTCTAAGATCTGACCAGACCGAAGGTTATGGTAGTAGGATCGACAGCACATAGGGGGGACTGGGCCAATCCCCGACTTGCGCATTCTGCCTCTCCGGCCGACTGAGCGCCCGTACGCTTGTTTCGCTAGTTGGCTTAGGCATACGGAGTTCATTCCATGTCTAAGCATACGGAGTTCATTCCCAGTCTAAGATTTTGAGCCACGGTGCACATGTTGGGATCGGGCATGTGCTGGTGCCACATTTTTTTCGCCCAGGGCACCATCGTCGGAGCATCGCCGGAGAGCCTAACCGACGGCATTGGGGGTTCCGACGATTGGGGGGCCGGGGGGTGTGCGCACATGATGTGTGATGGGTGCTGGTAGTTGGCCCTTATATTGGCCCCCTATCCCTCATCAAACCTTGAGAACTCACACCCCTTAAAGAGCATTCGAGATTTTATAGGTTTGCTGCCAGTAGCCATTAAAGTGTCTGAAATGGGGACACTTTTTTCAAATGGTCACAAAATCTTCTCCACTTTGAGTTTTTAGCTGAATGTTTTTGTCCATGCCAAAAAAATACAAGGACCACCTCTACCAAATTTGGGGACAAAACTCTTTCTAAAAAAATTTTAAAAAATCCTGAACCGTAAAAAGTTTGGAAAATCGTGAAAAATAGAAAACGGATCGTCTTGCCACGAAACTTCACATGAAGGCTTAGGGGACCATTGTATGAATTTACAATCCATAAAAATGGCATTGGCATGGCAGAAATATGAAGATCTGCTTGAACCCACCTACCACCCGTTCGATCCCCGGCCTACGCATCCTGCCTTTTGGTCGGCTAAGCGGCCGCACGCGTTTTGTGAGTTGACTTAGGCATTCAGAGTTCATCCCCAGTCTAAGCATACAAATTTCATTCTCAATCTAAGATCAGATCGGATTGAGGGTGGCGATAGCAGCATCGATAGCACGCAAAGGGGACCGGACTGATCCCCGGCTTGCGCATTCTTCCTCTCCAATCAACTGAGCACCTGCACGCCTGTTTCATGCGTTGGCTTAGGCATAGGGAGTTCATTCCATGCCTAACCCCCAGTCGGACCGAGGGTTGTGGCGGCGAGACCAGTAGCACGCGAAGGGGGACCAGAGCGATCCTCGACTTGTGCATTATGCCTCTCCGGCCGGCTCAGCACCCGTATGCTCATTTTGTGGGTTGACTTAGGTATACGGAGTTCATTCCTAGTCTAAGATCAGACCAGACCGATGGTTACGATAGCAGGATTGATAGCACGCAGGGAGGGATCGAGCCAATCCCCAACTTGCACATTCTGCCTCTCCAGCTGGTTGAGCGCTCGCACGCTCATTTCGTGGGTTGGCTTAGGCATGCAAAGTTCATTCCATGTCTAAACCCCAGTCAGACCGAGGGTTGTGACAGCAGGACTAGCAGCGGGATCGGTAGCACGTAGAGGAGGACTGGGTTGATCCTCAGCTTAGGCATACGGAGTTCATTCCATGTCTAACCATACGGAGTTCATTCCCAATCTAAGATCAAACCGGATCGAGGGTTGCAGCAGTAGGATCGACAGTACATAAGGGGGACCGAGTCGACCCTCGACTTGCGCATTCTGCCTCTCTGATCGACTGAACGCTTGCACGCTCGTTTCATGGGTTGGCTTAGGCATACGGGGTTCATTTCATGTCTAATCCCCAGCCGGACCGAGGGTTGTGGCAGCAAGATCGACAGCGGGATCGATAGCACGTAGAGAGGGACCAGGCTAATCCCCGACTTGTGCATTATGTCAATTTGGTCGGCCTCTCCGACCGACTGAGCGCCTGTACGCTCGTTTCGTGAGTTGACTTAGGCATACGGAGTTCATCCCCAGTCTAAGCATACGAAGTTCATTCCCAATCTAAGATCGGATCAGACCGAGGGTTATGGCAGCATACAAGGGGGACCGGACCGATCCCCGGCTTGCGCATTCTGCCTCTCTGGTCGGCTAAGCTCCCGTACGCCCGTTTCGTGAGTTGGCTTAGGCATAGGGAGTTCATTCCATGTCCTAAGCCCAGCCAGATCGAGGGTTGTGGGAGCGGGATCGACAACATGCAAAGGGGGATCGTGCCGATCCCTAGCTTGTGCATTATGCCTCTCCGATCAGGTCATCGGCTGAACACTTGTTTCGTGGGTTGACTTAGGCTTACGGAGTTCATTCCCAGTCTAAGATCAGACTGGATTGAGGGTTTCGATAGTAGGATCGACAGCACGTAGGGGGGACCGAGCCGGTCCCCGGCTTACGCATTCTGCCTCTCCGATCGGTTGAGCGCCCGTGCACTCATTTCGTGGGCTGGCTTAGGCATACGAGTTCATTCCATGTCTAAGCATACGGAGTTCATTCCCAGTCTAAGATTAGACCGGACCAATGGTTGCGGTAGTAGGACCAGTAGAAGGATCTGCAGCATGTAGGGGGACGGGTCGATCCCCGGCTTGTGCATTCTGCCTCTTCGGCCGACTGAGCTCCTGCAATGCTCGTTTCGTAGGTTGACTTAGGCATACGGAGTTCATCCCCAGTCTAAGCATACGGAGTTCATTCCAGTCTAAGATCAAACCGGATCGAGGGATTGCGATCAGCAGGATCAAAAGCACATAGGGGTGACCGGACCGATCCCCGGCTTGCGCATTCTGCCCACACTCCCGTTTCGTGGGTTGGCTTAGGCATAGGGAGTTCATTCCATGTCTAAGCCCCAGCCGGACCGAGGGTTATGGTAGCAAGATCCAGCACGTAGAGGGGGATCGGGCCAATCCCGGCTTATGCATTCTGCATATCCGGTCGACTGAGCGTCCGCACGCTTGTTTCGTGGGTTGGCTTAGGCATACGAAGTTCATTCCATGTCTAAGCATACAGAGTTCATTCCTAGTCTAAGATCGGACCGGATCGAGGGTTCCAATAGTAGGACCAGCAGTAGGATTGGCAAGCACGCAGGGGGACCGAACAGTTCCCTGACTTTGCGCATTTCTGCTTTTCGGCCGGCTTAAGCTTCCCGTACGCTCGTTTCATGGGTTTGGCTTAGCATTTACGAAGTTCATTCCATGATCTAAGCCCCAGTTCGACCGAGGGTTTGTAGCAGCAAGACGGAGCAGGATCGGCAGCATGCAGAGAGGGATCGGGGCTGATCCCCGACTTGCGCATTAATGCCTCTCCGATCCGCTGAGCACCGCACGTCGTTTCGTGGGTTGATTGGCATACGGAGTTCATCCCCAATCTAAGCATACAGAGTTACATTCCCAGTCTAAGATCAGACCGGACCGAGGGTTGTGGCAGAGGAATCGATAGCACACAAGGGGATCGAGGTCGATCCCCAGCTTGCACATTTTGCCTCTCCGGCGGTTAAGCACCCGCACGCTCGTTTCGTGGGTTGGCTTAGGCATAGGGAGTTCATTCCATGTCTAAGCCCCAGTCGGACCGAGGGTTGTGGCTGCGGGACTGGCAACAAGCAGAGAGGGATCGGGTCGATCCTCGACTTACACATTACGCCTCTCTGGCCGGCTTAGCGCCCGCACGCTCATTTCGTGGGTTGACTTAGGCATACGGAGCTCATTCTCAGTCTAAGATCGGACTGGACTTAGGGTTGCTGTAGCAGGATCGACAGCATGTAGGAGGGGACCGGGCTAATCCCTGGCTTACACATTCTACCTCTCCGGTCAACTGAGCGCCTGCACCATCATTTCATGGGTTGGCTTAGGCATATGGAGTTCATTCCATGTCTAAGCCCTAGTCGAACCGAGGGTTGTGGCAGCAGGACCGGCAGCGGAATTGACAGCACGCAGAGGGGGATCCGACTGATCCTCGGCTTAGGCATATGGAGTTCATTCATGTCTAAGCATACGAAGTTCATTCCCAGTCTAAGATCGAATCGGATTGAGGGTTGCAGTAGTAGGACCAACAGCAGGATCGATAGCACGTAGGGGGGACCAAGCTGATCCCGGCTTGTAGATTCTGCCTCTCCGGTTGGCTGAGCGCCCGCACGCTCGTTTCGTGGGTTTGCTTTGGCATACGGAGTTCATTCCATGTCTAAGCCCCAACCGGACCGAGGGTTGTGGTAGTAGGACCCGCAGCGGCATCGACAGCACGCAGAGGGGGGTCAGGCTGATCCTCAGCTTACGCATTATGCCTCTCCAGCCGGTTGAGCACCCGTACGCTCATTTCATGGGTTGACTTAGGCATACGGAGTTCATCCCCAGTCTAAGCATACGGAGTTCATTCCCAGTCTAAGATCGGACTGGACCGAGGGTTGCGGCAGCAGGATCGGCAGCACGAAGGGGGGAGTGGGTCGATCCTCGGCTTGCCCATTCTGCCTCTTCGGTCGACTGAGTGCCCGCACGCGTGTTTCATTGGTTGGCTTAGGCATAGGGACTTCATTCCATGTCTAAGCCCAGTCAGACCGAGGGTTGTGGTAGCGGGATCGACAGCAGGCAGAGGGGGACCAAGTCGATTATCGGCTTGCGCATTATGACTCTCTGACCTACTCAGCGTTCAGACCGAGGGTTGACTTAGGCATACGGAGTTCATTCCCAATCTAAGATTGGATTGGATCGAGGGTTGCGGTAGAAGGATCGGTAGCACGTAAAGGGGATCGAACAGATCCCCGGCTTGCGTATTTTGCCTCTCCGACCAACCTCTCCGGCTGGCTAAGCGCCCGCACGCTCGTTTCATGGGTTGACTTAGGCATACGGAGTTCATCCCCAGTCTAAGCATACGGATCTCATTCCCTATCTAAGATCAAATAAGACCGAGGGTTGCGGTAGCAGGATCGGCAGCATGCAGGGCGGACCGAGTCGATCCCCAGCTTATGCATTATGCTTCTTCGACCGGCTGAGTGCCCGCACGCCCGTTTCGTGGGTTGGCTTAGGCATAGGGAGTTCATTCCATGTCTAAGCCCCAGCCGGACCGACGGTTGTGGCAGCGGGATCGACAGCACACAGAGGGGGATCGAGTTGATCCCCAGCTTGTGCATTCTTGCCTCTCCGATCGGCTGGAGCAGCCCACAACGCTGTTTCGTGGGTTGGCTAGTCATACGGGAGTTCATTCCATGTCTAAGCATACGGAGTTCATTTCCCAGGTCTAAGATTTTTGAGCCACGGGTGCACATGCTGGCTCGGGGCATGTGCTGGGTGCCACATCTTTTTCGCCTGGGGGCACCATCGTCGGGCATCGGGAAGCATCGTCGGAGAGCCAAGGCAACGGCATTGGGGTCCGACGATTGGGGGGCCGGGGGGTGTGTGCACATGATGTGCGATGGTGCTGGTACTGGCCCTTATGATTGGGCCCCATATCCCTCATCAACCTTGAGAACTCACACCCCCTTAAAGAGCATTTGAGATTTTATAGGTTTGCTGCCGTAGCCATTTAAAGTGTCTTAATATGGGGACACTTTTTTTCAAATCGGTCACAAATCTTTCTCCGACTTCGAGGTTTTTAGCTGAATTGTTTAGCATGCAAAAAAAATACAGGATCACCTCTACCAAATTTGGGGACAAAACTCTTTCTAAAAAAATTTTAAAAAATCTCGAACCGCAAAAAGTTTTGAAAATCATGAAAAATAGAAAACGGGTCGTCTTGCCATGAAAGTTCATGTGAAGGCGTAGGGGACAATTTTGTGAATTTACAAGCCATAAAAATGGTATTGGCATGATAGAAATATGAAGATGTGCTTGAACCCACCTACCACCCGTTCGATCCCCGACTTACGCATCCTGCCTCTTTGGTCGGCTGAGCGTCCACACGCTCGTTTCATGGGTTAACTTAGGCATACGGAGTTCATTCCCAGTCTAAGATCAGATCAGACCTAGGGTTGCATTATAAGTACCAGCAGCAGGATCGACAGCATGCAGGGGGGATCGGACCGATCCCTGACTTGTGCATTCTGCCTCTCCAGCCGACTGAGGGCCCGTATGCTGGTTTCATGGGTTGGCTTAGGCATACGAAGTTCATTCCATGTCTAAGCCCCAACCGAACCAAGGTTTACGGTAGCAGGACCGGCAGCGGGATGGACATCACGTAAAAGGGGACCAGGCTGATCCCCGACTTGTGCATTATGCATCTTCGGCTCCTCTCCGGTCGGTTGAGCACCCGCACGCTCATTTCATGGGTTGAGTTAGGCATACGGAGTTCATCCCTAGTCTAAGCATACGGAGTTCATTCCCAGTCTAAGATTGGACCAAATCGAGGGTTACGGGAGTAGGATCGATAGCACGTAGGGGGGATCGAGTCGATCCCCGGCTTGCGCATTTTGCCTCTCCAGCCGGCTGAGCGCCCGCACGCCCGTTTCGTGGGTTGGCTTAGGTATTAGGAGTTCATTCCATGTCTAAGCTCCAGCCGAACCGAGGGTTATGGCAACGGGACCGACAGCACGCAGAGAGGGATCGGGCCAATCCCCGGCTTACGCATTATGCCTCTCCGACCAGCTCAACGCCCGTACGCTCGTTTCGTGGGTTGACTTAGGCATACAAAGTTCATTCCCAATCTAAGATCAGACAGATCAAGGGTTGTGGTAGCAGGATTGACAGTACGCAGGGGGGATCGGTCTGATCCCCAGCTTATGCATTCTGGCTCTCCGGCCTGCTGAGCACACGCACACTCGTTTCGTGGCTTGGCTTAGTCATACGGAGCTCATTCCATGTCTAAGCATACGAAGTTCATTCCCAGTCTAAGATCAAACCGGACTGAGCGTTGCCGTAGTAGGACAGCAGCAAGAGTGGCAGCACGCCGGAGGGGATCGGGCCGATCCCCGACTTGCACATTCTGCCTCTCCGACGGGCTGAGTGCCTGCGGGCTCGTTTCATGGGTTGGCTTAGGAATACGAAGTTTATTCCATGTCTAAGCACCAGCCGGACCGAGGGTTGTGGCAGCAGGACCGGTAGCGAGCTCGACAGCAAGAAGAGGGGGATCAGGCTGATCCCCAGATTACGCATTATGCCTCTCCGACCAGCTGAGTGCCTACATGTTCTTTTCGTTAGTTGACTTAGGCATACGGAGTTCATTCCCAGTCTAAGATCAGACCGGACCAAATGTTGTGGCAGTAGGATCGGCAGCACGCAGGGGTGACCAGGTCGATCCCCGGCTTAGGCATTCTGCCTCTCTGATTCACTGAGCGTCCGTACGCCCGTTTCGTGGGTTGGCTTAGGCATAGGGAGTTCATTCCATGTCTAAGCCCCAGCCGGATCGAGAGTTGTGGTAACGGGATCGGCAGCACGCAGAGAGGGATCAGGTCGATCCCTGGCTTTGCGCATTATGCCTCTCCAGCCGGCTCAGTGTCTGAATGCTCATTTCATGGGTTGACTTAGGCATACGAAATTCATTCCCAGTCTAAGATCGAACCAAAACGAGGGTTACTGTAATAGGATCGACAGCATGCAGGGGGATCGAGCCGATCCCCTGCTTGCACATTCTGCCTCTCCGATCGATTGAGCACCCGTACGCTTATTTCATGGGTTGGCTTAGGTATACGGAGTCCATTCCATGTCTAAGCATACGGAGTTCATTCCCAGTCTAAGATCAGACTGAACAGAGGGTTGCGGTAGCAGGACCAGTAGTAGGATCGGTAGCATGCAGGGGGGACGGGGCCTATCCCCAGCTTGCACATTCTGCCTCTTCGGCCTACCTCTCCGACCAACTGAGTGCTCGCACGCTCGTTCCATGGGTTGACTTAGGCATACGGAGTTCATCCCCAGTCTAAGCATACGGAGTTCATTCCTAGTCTAAGATCTAATCGGATCGAGGGTTGCGGCAGTAGGATCGGCAACACATAGGGGGGATCGGGTCGATCCCTGGCTTGTGTATTCTGCCTCTCCGATCGGTAAAGCGCCCGCACGCCCGTTTTGTGGGTTGGCTTAGGCATAGGGAGTTCATTCCATGTCTAAGCCCCAGGTGGACTGAGGGTTGTGGCAGTGAGACCGGTAGCACGCAGAGGGGGACCAGGCTGATCCCCGACTTGCGCATTCTACCTCTCCGACCTGCTGAGCGCCCGCACGCTCGTTCCGTGGGTTGACTTAGGCATACAGAGTTATTCCATGTCTAAGCGTATGGAGTTCATTCCCAGTCTAAGAGTTTGAGCCATGGTGCACATGGTGGGCTCGGGCATGTGCTGGTGCTGTAATTTTTTCACCCGAGGCACCATTGTCGGAGCATCGTCGGAGCATCATCGGAGAGCCTAACCGACGGCATTGGGGGTTTGGGGGGTCGGGGGGTGTGCGCACATGATGTGCGATGGGTGTTGGTACTTGACCTTTATATTGGTCCCCTATCCCTCATCAAACCTCGAGAACTCACACCCCCTTAAAGAGCATTTGAGATTTTATAGGTTTGCTGCCAGTAGCCATTCAAGTGTCTGAAATGGGGACACTTTTTTCAAACGGTCACAAAATCTTCTCCACTTCGAGTTTTTAGCTGAATTTTTTTATGCATGCCACCAGAAATACAAGGATCACCTCTACCAAATTTGGGGACAAAACTCAATCTAAAAAAATTTTAAAAAATCTTGAACAGTAAAACGTTTCAAAAATCATGAAAAATAGAAAACGGGTCGTCTTGCCACGAAACTTCACATGAAGGCGTAGGGGACCATTTATATGAATTTACAAGCCATAAAAATGGCTTTGCCATGGCAAAAATATGAAGATGTGCTTGAACCCACATACCAACCGTTCAATCCCCGGCTTGCAAATCCTGCCTCTCTGGTCGGCTGAACGTCCGCACGCTCGTTTCGTGGGTTGACTTAGGCATACGGAGTTCATCCCCAGTCTAAGCGTACAGAGTTCATTCCCAGTCTAAGATCGGACCGGATGAAAGGTTGTGGCAACAGGATCGGCAGCATGCAGGAGGGATCGGGTCGATCCTCGGCATGCGCATTCTGCCTCTCTGACCGGCTGAGCACCCGCATGCCCGTTTCATGGGTTGGCTTAAGCATAGGGAGTTCATTCCATGTCTAAGCCCCAGCCGGACAGAGGGTTGTGGCAGCGGGACTGGTAGCATACAGAGGGGGATCGGGCCGATCCTCAACTTGCGCATTATGTCGCTCCGATCGGCTCAGCACCCGGACGCTTGTTTCACGGGTTAACTTAGGCATACGAAGTTCATTCCCAGTCTAAGATCAGACCGGATCGAGGGTTGCGACAGCAAGATCAACAGCACATAGGGGGGACGGGGCCGATCCCCTGTTTGCACATTCTACCTCTCTGGCCGACTGAGCGCCTGCATGCTCGTTTCATGGGTTGGCTTAGGCATACAAAGTTCATTCCATGTCTAAGCATATGGAGTTCATTCCCAGTCTAAGATCAGACTGGACCGACGGCTGCAGCAGCAGGACCAACAGTAGGATCGATAGCACGTAGATAGGACCAGGTAGATCCCCGGCTTGCGTATTCTACCTCTCTGACTGGTTGAGCACCCGTATGCTCGTTTCGTGGGTTGGCTTAGGGATACGGAGTTCATTCCACGTCTAAGCGCCAGCCGGACTGAAGGTTGTGGCAGCAGGACCAGTAGTGGGATCGACAGCACACAGAGTGTGACTGAGCTGATCCTTGACTTGCGCAATATGCCTATTTGGCCGGCCTCTCCGGTCTGCTGA
Source organism: Durio zibethinus (assembly GCF_002303985.1). The sequence goes on along the minus strand of NW_019168015.1, from coordinate 1,275,908 downwards.
GCGCTCGTATGCTCATTTCATGGGTTGACTTAGGCATATGGAGTTCATCCCCAGTCTAAGCATACAAAGTTCATTCACAGTCTAAGATCGGACCAGACCGAGGGTTGCGACAGTAGGATCAGCAGCACGTAGGGGGACTTGGCCGATCCCCGGCTTGTGTATTCTGCCTTTTCGATCGGCTGAGTGCCCGCACGCACATTTCATTGGTTGGCTTAGGCATAGGGAGTTCATTCCATGTCTAAGCCCCAGCTGGACAGAGGGTTGTGGCAGTGTGTCTGGCAGCACGTAGAGGGGGACTAGGTCGATCCCCAACTTGCGCATTATGCCTCTCCGATCGGCTCAGCGCCTGAACACTCGTTTCATGGGTTAACTTAGGCATACGGAGTTCATTCCTTGTCTAAGATCAGACCGGATCGAGGGTTACAGTAGCAGGATCGATAGCACGCAAGGGGGACCAGGTCGGTCCCTGGCTTGCGCATTCTGCCTTTCCAGTCGGCTGAGCACCCGCATGTTCGTTTCGTGGGTTGGTTGAAGCATACGGAGTTCATTCCTTGTCTAAGCATACGGAGTTTATTCCCAGTCTAAGATTGGATCGGACTGAGGGTTGCAGCAGTAGGATCGACAGCATGCTGGGGGGACCGGGTCAATCCCCAGCTTACGCATTCCGCCTTTTCGGTCGACTGAGCGCCCACGCGCTCGTTTCGTGGGTTGACTTAGGCATACGGGGTTAATCCCCAGTTTAAGCATAAGGAGTTCATTCCTAATCTAAGATCAAACCAGACTGAAGGTTACGGCAGAAGGATCGACAGCACACAGGGGGGACCAAGCCGATCCCCAGCTTACACATTCTGCCTCTCCGGTCGGCTGAGCGCCCCCATGCCCATTTCGTGGGTTGGCTTAGGCATAGGGAGTTCATTCCGTGTCTAAGCCCCAGCCAGACCGAGGGTTGTGGCAGCGGGACGGCTAACATGTAGAGGGGGATCGGGCAGATCCTCGACTTGTGCATTCTGTATCTCCGGTCGGCTAAGTGCCCACACGCTCGTTCCATGGGTTGGCTTAGGCATACGGAGTTCATTCCTAGTCTAAGAGTTTGAGCCACGATGCACTTGCTGGGCTTGGGCATGTGTTGGTGCCACATTTTTTTCACCCGGGGCACCATCGTCGGAGCATCATCGAAGAGCCTAACCAGCGGCATTAGGGGTTCCGGCGATTGGGGGGGCCGGGGGTGTGCGTACATGATGTGCAATGGGTGCTGGTACTTGGCCCTTATATTGGCCCCCTATCCCTCATCAAACCTCGAGAACTCACACCCCCTTAAAGAGCATTTGAGATTTTATAGGTTTGCTTCTAGTAGCCATTAAAGTGTCTGAAATGGGGACACTTTTTTCAAATGATCAAAAAATCTTCTCCACTTCAAGTTTTTAGCTGAATTTTTTTGTGTGTGCCAACAAAAATACAAGGATCACATCTGCCAAATTTGGGGACAAAAATCTTTCTAAAACAATTTTAAAAAATCCCGAACCGCAAAAAGTTTCAAAATTCGTGAAAAATAAAAAACAGGTCGTCTTGCCACGAAACTTCACATGAAGGCTTAGGGGACCATTGTATGAATTTACAAGCCATAAAAATGGCATTGGCACGGTAGAAATATAAAGATGTGCTTGAACCCACCTACCACCCATTCGATCCTCGACTTGTACATCCTACCTCTCTGGTCGGCTGAGCATCCGCACGCTCATTTCGTAGGTTGACTTCAGCAGACAAAATTCATCCCCAGTTTAAGCATACAGAGTTCATTCCCAATCTAAGATCAGACCAGATCGAGGGTTGCGGTAGTAGGATCTACAGCACGTAAGGGGGATCGGGCCAATCCCCGGCTTGCACATTCTACCTCTTCGATCAGTTGAGCGCCCGCACGCCCGTTTCGTGCACATGTTGGGCTCGGGCATGTGCTGGTGCCACATTTTTTTCACCCGAGGCACCATTGCCGGAGCATTGCTGGAGAGACTAACCGACGACATTGAGGGTTTCGGCGATTGGGGGGTCGGGGGGTGTGCACACGTGATGTGCGATGGGTGCTGGTACTTGGCCCTTATATTGGCCCCCTATCCCTCATCAAACCTCGAGAACTCACACCCCCTTAAAGAGCATTTGAGATTTTATAGGTTTGCTGCCAGTAGCCATTAAAGTGTCTGAAATGGGGACACTTTTTCAAATGATCACAAAATCTTCTCCACTTTGCGTTTTTAGCTGAAATTTTTTATGCATTCCAACAAAAATACAAGAATCACCTCTACCAAATTTGGGGACAAAACCCTTTCTAAAAAAATTTTAAAAAATCCCAAACCGTAAACAGTTTCAAAAATCATGAAAAATAGAAAATGGGTCATCTTGCCATGAAACTTCACATGAAGGCTTAGGGGGCCATTGTATGAATTTACAAGCCATAAAAATGGCATTGGCATGGAAGAAATATGAAGATGTGCTTGAACCCACCTACCACCTGTTCGATCCCCGACTTGCACATCTTGCCTCTCTGGTCGGCTAAACGCCCGCACGCTCGTTTAATGGGTTGACTTAAGCATACGGAGTTCATCCCCAGTCTAAGCATACAGAGTTCATTCCCAGTCTAAGATCGGATCGGACCAAGGATTGCGACAGCAGGATCGACAGCACGCAGGGGGGATGGTCCAATCCTCAGCTTGCGCATTCTGCCTCTCCGATCGACTGAGTGCCCGTACACCCATTTCGTGGGTTGGCTTAGGCATAGGGAGTTCATTCCATGTCTAAGCCCCAATCAGATCGAGGGATGTGGCAGCAAGACTAGCAGCAGGCAGAGGGGGACCGACTCGATCCTCGACTTACGTATTATGCCTCTTCGGTCGGTTCAGCACTCCCACGTTGGTTTCGTGGGTTGACTTAGGCATACGTAGTTCATTCCCGGTCTAAGATCAGATCGGACCGAGGGTTGTGGCAGCAGGATTGGTAGCACGCAGGGTGACCAGGCCCATTCCTGTCTTGTGCATTCTGCCTCTCTGACCGGTTGAGCGCTCGCATGCTCATTTCGTGGGTTGGCTTAGGCATACGGAGTTCATTCCATGTCTAAGCATACAGAGTTCATTCCATGTCTAAGCATACGGAGTTCATTCCCAATCTAAGATCAGACTGAACAGAGGGTTGCAGTAGCAGGACCAGCAGCAGGATTGGCAGCATGCAGGGGGGATCGGGCAGATCCCTGGCTTACGCATTCTACCTCTTCGATCAGCTGAGCACCTACACGCTCGTTTCGTGGGTTGGCTTAGGCATACGGAGTTCATTCCATGTCTAAGCCCCAGCCAGACCGAGGGATGTGGCAGCGGGATCGGCAGCACGCAGAGGGGGACAGGGCCGATCGTCGGCTTCGCATTATGCCTTTTCATTGGCTCAGCGCCCGCACGCTCATTTCGTGGGTTGACTTACGCATACAGAGTTCATTCCCAGTCTAAGATCAGAATGGACCGAGGGTTGTAGTAGCAGGATTGACAGCACGAAGGGAGGACCAGGTTGATCTCTAACTTACACAATCTGCCTCTCCGATCGGCTGAGCGCCCACATGCTCGTTTCGTGGGTTGGCTTAGGCATACGGAGTTCATTCCATGTTTAAGCATACGGAGTTCATTCCCAGTCTAAGATTTTGAGCCACGGTGCACATGCTGGGCTCGAGCATGTGCTGGTGCCACATTTTTTTCGCTCGGGCACCATCGTCGGAGCATCGTCGGAGAGCCTAACCGACGGCATTAGGGGTTCTGGCGATTGAGGGGCCGGAGGGGTGTAAGCACATGATGTACGATGGGTGCTGGTACTTAGCCCTTATATTGGCCCCCTATCCCTCATCAAACCTCGAGAACTCACACCCCCTTAAAGAGTATTTGAGATTTTATAGGTTTGCTGCCAGTAGCCTTTAAAGTGTCTGAAATGGGGGCATTTTTTTTAAGCGGTCACAAAATCTTCTACACTTCGAGTTTTTAGGTGAATTTTTTTGTGCATGCCAAAAAAAATACAAGGATCACCGCTACCAAATTTGGGGAGAGAACTCTTTCTAAAAAAATTTTAAAAAATCCTGAACCGTAAAAGGTTTCAAAAATCATGAAAAATAGAAAATGGGTCGTCTTGCCACGAAACTTCACATGAAGGCTTAGGGGACCATTATATGAATTTACAATCCATAAAAATGGCATTGGCATGAGAGAAATATGAAGATGTGCTTGAACCCACCTACCACCCAATCAATCCCCGGCTTGCGCATCCTAACTCTCTGGTCGGCTGAGCGCCCGCACGCTTGTTTCATGGGTTGACTTAGGCATACAGAGTTCATCCCTAATCTAAGCATACGGAGTTCATTCCCAATCTAAGTTCAGACCAGACCGAGGGTTGCGACAGCAGGATTGACAGCACCCAGGGGGGACCGGGTCGATCCCCGACTTGCGCATTCTGCCTCTCCGACTGGCTAAGCACCCGTACGCTCGTTTTGTGGGTTGGCTTAGGCATAGGGAGTTCATTCCATGTCAAAGCCCCAGTCGGACCAAGGGTTGTGGCAACGGGACCAGCAGCACGCAGAGGGGGACCGGGCCGATCCTCGGCTTACGCATTATGCCTCTCTGTCTGGTTCAGCACCCGCACGCTCGTTTCATGGGTTGACTGAGGCATACAAAGTTCATTCCTAGTCTAAGATCGGATCGGACTGAGGGTTGCGATAGCAGGATCGACAGTACGCAGGGGTGATCAAGCCTATCCCCGACTTGTGCATTCTGCCTCTCCGATCGGCTGAGCGTTCGCACGCTTGTTTCGTGGGTTGGCTTAGGCGTACGGAGTTCATTCCATGTCCAAACATACGAAGTTCATCCCCAGTCTAAGATCGAATCGGAATGAGGGTTGCGGCAGCAAGACCAGCAGTAAGATCGACAACACGTAGGGGGGACCAGGCCATCCCCGACTTGTGCATTCTGCCTCTCCGGTCGGCTGAGCCCCCGCACGTTCATTTCATGGGTTGGCTTAGGCATACAGAGTTCATTCCATGTCTAAGCCCCAGTTGGACCGAGGGTTATGGCAGTAGGACCGACAGCGGGATTGGCAGCAGTAGAGAGGGACCGAGCTAATCTTCGACTTACGTATTATGCCTCTCCAGCCGGCTGATCGCCTGGACGCTCGTTTCGTGGGTTGACTTAGGCGTACGGAGTTCATCCCCAGTCTAAGCATACGGAGTTCATTCCCAGTCCAAGATTGGACCGGACTGAGGGTTGCAACAGCAAGATCGGCAGCACGCAGGGGGGACTAGGCCGATCCCCGGCTTACGCATTCTGCCTCTTCGATCGGCTGAGCGCCTGCATGCACGTTTTGTGGGTTGGCTTAGGCATAGGGAGTTCATTCCATGTCTAAGCCCCAACCGAACCGAGGGTTCTGGCAGCTGGACTGGCAGAACGCAGAGGGGGACCGGGCCGATCCCCGACTTGCGCATTATGCCTCTTCGGCCGGCTCAACGCCCGCACGCTCGTTTCATGGGTTGACATATGCATACGGAGTTCATTCCCAGTCTAAGAGTAGACAAGACCGAGGGTTGAGGCAGCAGGATCGACAACACGTAGGGGGGACGGAGCATCGTCGGAGCGTCGCCGGAGCATCGCCGGAGAGCCTAACCGACGGCATTGGGGGTTCCGACGATTGGGGGGGCCGGAGGGATGTGCGCACAAGATGTGCGATGGGTGCTGGTACTTGGCCCTTATATTGGCCCCCTATCCCTCATCAAACCTCAAGAACTCACAACCCCTTAAAGAGCATTTGAGATTTTATAGGTTTGCTGCTAGTAGCCATTAAAGTGTCTGAAAAGGGGACACTTTTTTCAAACGGTCACAAAATCTTCTCCACTTCTAGTTTTTAGCTGAATTTTTTTGTGCATGCCAAAAAAAATACAAGGATCAGCTGTACCAAATTTGGGGACAAAAGTCTTTCTAAAAAAATTTAAAAAAATCCTGAACCATAAAAAGTTTTGAAAATCATGAAAAATAGAAAACAGGTCGTTTTGCAACGAAACTTCAGATGAAGGCTTAGGGGACCATTGTGTGAATATACAAGCCATAAAAATGGCATTGGCATGGTAGAAATATGAAGATCTGCTTGAACCCACCTACCACCCGTTCAATCCGTGGCTTGCGCATCTTGGCTCTCTAGTCGGCTGAGCTCTCGCACGCTCGTTTCATGGGTTTTCTTAGGCATATGGAGTTCATCCCCAGTCTAAGCATACGAAGTTCATTCCCAGTCTAAGATCGAACTGGACCGAGGGTTACGGTAGCAGGATCAGTAGCTCACAAGGGGGATCGGGCCGATCCCCGGCTTACGCATACTACCTCTCCGATCGACTGAGCGCCCGCACGCCCATTTTGTGGGTTGCCTTAGGCATAGGGAGTTCATTCCATGTCTAAGCCCCAGCCAGACTGAGGGTTGTGGCAGCGAGACCGGCAGCACGCAGAGGGGGACCGGGCCGATCCCTGGCTTGCGCATTATGCCTCTTCGACCAGCTCAGCGCCCGCATGCACGTTTCATGGGTTGACTTATGCATACAGAGTTCATTCACACTCTAAGATCGGATTGGACCAAGGGTTGTGACAGTAGGATCGACAACACGCATGGGGGACCGGGCCGATCCCTAGCTTGCCCATTCTGCCTCTTCGACCGACTGAACGCTCGTACGCTCGTTTCGTAGGTTGGCTTAGGCATACGGAGTTCATTTCATGTCTAAGCATACGGAGTTCATTCCTAGTCTATGATTTTGAGCCATGGTGCACATGCTGGGCTCGGGCATGTGCTGGTGCCGTATTTTTTCACCTAGGGAACCATCGCTGGAGCATCGTCGGAGAGCCTAACTGATGGCATTGGGGGTTTCGCTGATTGGGGGGCCAGGGGGTGTGCGCACATGATGTGTGATGGGTGCTGGTACTTGGCCCTTACATTGGGGACAAAACTCTTTCTAAAAAAATTTTAAAAAATCCCGAATCGTAAAAAGTTTCAAAAATCGTGAAAAATAGAAAATGGGTCGTCTTGCCACGAAACTTCACATGAAGGTTTAGGGGACCATTGTATGAATTTACATGCCATAAAAATAGCATTGGCATGGAAGAAATATAAAGATGTGCTTGAACCAACCTACCACCCGTTCGATCCTCGGCTTGCACATCCTGCCCCTCTGGTTGGTTGAGCACCCGCACGCTCGTTTCGTGGGTTGACTTAGGCATACATAGTTCATCCCCAGTCTAAGCATATGGAGTTCATTCCTAGTCTAAGATCGGACTGGACCGAGGGTTGTGACAGCAGGATCGACAGCACGCAGGGAGGATCTGGTCGATCCCCGACTTGCGCATTCTGCCTCTTCGGTCGGCTGAGCACCTGCATGCCCGTTTCATGGGTTGGCTTAGGCATAGGGAGTTCATTCCATGTCTAAGCCCTAGCCAGACCGAGGGTTGTGGCAGCGGGACCGGTAGCACGAAGAGGGAGACCAGGTCAATCCCTGGCTCGCGCATTATGCCTTTCTGACCGGCTCAGCGCCCGCACGCTCATTTCGTGCGTTGACTTAGGCATACGAAGTTCATTCCCAGTCTAAGATTGGATCGGATCGAGAGTTGTAGTAGTAGGTTCGATAGCACGTAGGGGGGATCGGGCCAATCCCCGACTTGCGCATTTTGCCTCTCCGATCGGCTGAGCGCCAGCACGCTCGTTTCGTGGGTTGGCTTAGGCATATAGAGTTCATTCCATGTCTAAGCATACGGAGTTCATTCCCAGTCTAAGATCAGACCGAACTGAGGGTTGCTATAGTAGGACCAGCAGCAGGATCGGCAGCACGTAGGAGGGATCGGGTCGATCCTCGGCTTGTGCATTCTGCCTCTCTGGCCGACTGAGCGTCTGCACGCTCATTTCGTGGGTTGGCTTAGGCATACAGAGTTCATTCCATGTCTAAGCCCCAGTCGGATCGAGGGTTGTGGTACCAAGACCGGCAGTGGGATCGACAGCATACAGAGGGGGACCGAGCTGATCCCCGGCTTGCGCATTATGCCTCTCCTGCTGGTTGTGCACCCGCACGCTCATTTCATGGATTGACATAGGCATATGGAGTTCATCCCTAGTCTAAGCATACAGAGTTCATTCCCAGACTAAGATCGAATCGGACTGAGGGTTGCGGCAGCAGGATCGGCAGCACACAGGGGGGACCGGGCCGGCTTAGCTTACGCATTCTGCCTCTTCGGCTGACTGAGGGCCCGCACGCCCGTTTCATGGGTTGGCTTAGGCATAGGGAGTTCATTCCATGTCTAAGCCCCAGTCAGACCGAGGGTTGTGGCAGCGACACCGATAGCACGCAGAGGGGGACTGGGCGGATCCCCGGCTTGCGCATTATGCCTCTACGGCCGGCTTAGTGCCCGCACGCTCATTCGTGGGTTGACTTATGCATAAGAAGTTCATTCCCAGTCTAGACCAGACTTGACTGAGGGTTACGACAGCAGGATCGATAGCACGCAGGGGAGACCGGGCCGATCCTCGACTTGTGTATTTTGCTTCCCCGGTCGACTGAGCGCCCCAACGCTCATTTCGTGGGTTGGCTTAGGCATACGGAGTTCATTCCATGTCTAAGCAAACGGAGTTCATTCCTAGTCTAAGATTTTGAGCCACGGTGCACATGCTGCACTCGGGCATGTGCTGGTGTCACATTTTTTTTTCACCCGGGCCACCATCGCCGGAGCATCGTCTGAGAGCCTAACCGACGGCATTGGGGTCCGGCGATTGGGGGGGCCGGGGGGTGTGCGCACATGATGTGCGATGGGTGTTGGTACTTGGCCCTTATATTGGCCCCCTATCCCTCATCAAACCTCGAGAACTCACACCCCCTTAAAGAGCATTTGAAATTTTATAGGTTTGCTGCCAGTAGCCATTAAAGTGTCTGAAATGGGGACACTTTTTTCAAATGGTCACAAAATCTTCTCCATTTCGAGTTTTTAGCTGAATTTTTTGTGCATGCGAACAAAAATACAAGGATCACCTCTACCAAATTTAGAGACAAAACTATTTCTAAAAAAATTTTAAAAAATTCTGAACTCAAAAAGTTTCAAAAATCATGGAAAATAAAAAATGGGTCGTCTTGCCCCGAAACTTCACATGAAGGCTTAAGGGACCATTGTATGAATTTACAAGCCATAAAAATGGCATTGGCATGGCATAAATATGAAGATGTGCTTGAACCCACCGACCACCCGTTCGATCCTTGACTTGCGCATCCTGCTTCTTCGATTGACTGAGTGCCCGTACGCTTGTTTCATGGGTTGACTTAAGCATACAGAGTTCATCCCTAGTCTAAGAATATGAAGTTCATTCACAGTCTAAGATTGGACCAGACCGAGGGTTGTAGTAGTAGGATCGACAGCACGTAGGGGGAACTAGGTCGATCCTTAGGTTGCGCATTCTGCCTCTTCGACCGGCTGAGTGCACGCACGCTCGTTTCATGGGTTGACTTAGGCATACAGAGTTCATCCCTAGTCTAAGCATACGGAGTTCATTCCCAGTCTAAGATCAAATCGAACCGAGGGTTCCGACAGCAGGATCGACAGCACGCAGGGGGGACCAAGTCGATCACCAACTTGCACATTCTACCTCTCCGACCGGCTGAGAGCCCGCACGCCCGTTTCGTGGGTTGGCTTAGGCATAGGGAGTTCATTGCATGTCTAAGCCCCAGCCAGACCGAGGGTTGCGGCAGCAGGATCAGCAGCATGCAGGGCGGATCGGGTCGATCCCCAACTTGTGCATTCTGCCTCTTCGATCGGTTGAGCGCCCGCATGCTCATTTCATGGGTTGACTTAGGCATACGGAGTTCATCTCCAGTCTAAGTATACGGAGTTCATTCCCAGTCTCAGATCGGATCAGACCGAGGGTTACGGTAGCAGGATCGACAGCACACAGGAGGGGATCGAGTCGGTCCCCAGCTTGCTCATTCTGCCTCTCTGGCCAGCTGAGCGCCCGTACGATCGTTTCGTGGGTTGGCTTAGGCATACGGAGTTCATTCCATGTCTAAGCATACGAAGTTCATTCCTAGTCTAAGATCAGACCAGATCGAGGGTTATGGCAGTAGGACCAGTAGCAGCATCGGCAGCACGTAGGGGAGGAC
>NW_019168015.1:1241098-1264731 GCF_002303985.1 Durio zibethinus | reverse complement strand
TGTTTCGAAAATAAAAAACAAGTCGTACTTGCCACGAAACTTCACATGAAGGCCTAGGGGACCATTGTATGATATTAACAAGCCATAAAAATGACATTGGGCATGGCAGAATATGAAAGAATGTGCTTGAACCCAGCTACCACCACGTCGATCCCTAACTTGCGCATTCTGCCTCTCTGGTCCGACCTGAACGCCCGCACCGCTCAATTTCGTGGGTGACTTAGGCATATGGATTCAATCACCCAGTCTAAGCATATGAAGTTCATCCCACCTAAGATCGGATCGGACCCGCTAGGGTTACGGTACCAGGATCGACAGCACGCAGGGGTGACCGAGCCAATCCCCGGCTTGCGCATTCTGCCTCTCCGATCGGCTGAATGCCCACACGCCCATTTTGTGGGTTGGCTTAGGCATAGGGAGTTCATTCCATGTCTAAGCTCCAGCCAAATTGAGGGTTGTGGCAGCGGGACCGACAGCACACAGAGGGGGACCGAGCCAATCCCCGGCTTACGCATTATGCCTCTCCGGCTGGCTCAGCACCCGTACACTCATTTCGTGGGTTGACTTAGGCATACGGAGTTCATTCCCAGTCTAAGATCGGACTGGACTGAGGGTTGTGGCAGCAGGATCGACAGCACGCAGGGGTGGACCGGGCCGATCCCCGACTTACGCATTCTACCTCTCCGGTTGGCTGAGCGCCTGGACGCTCATTTCGTGGGTTGGCTTAGGCATACGGTGTTCATTCCATGTCTAAGCATATGGAGTTCATTCCCAATCTAAGATCGGATCAGACCGAGGGTTGCGGCAGCAGGATCGACAGCACATAGGGGGGACTAGGCCAATCCTCAGCTTATGCATTCTGCCTCTCCGACCGGCTGAGTGCCCGCACGCTCATTTCGTGGCTTAGCTTAGGCATACAGAGTTCATTCCATGTCTAAGCCCCAATCAGACTGAGGGTTGTGGCAGCAGGACTGGCAGTGGGGTCGACAGCACGTAGAGGGGGACTGGGCTAATCCCCGGCTTGCGCATTATGCCTCTGCGATTGGCCTTTCTGGTCGGCTGAGCGCCTGCACCCTCGTTTCATGGGTTGACTTAGGCATACGAAGTTCATCTGCAATTTAATCATATGAAGTTCATTCCCAGTCTAACATCAGATTGAAACCGAGGGTTGCGACAGCAAGATCGGCAGCAAGCTAGGTTTTACGTGCAGATACCCGTCAGCACGCCTGGTTTACGGGCCTTAACCTATGGCTCGCCTGTTGGTGCGCCTGATGTGCCTAGTGCACCCCTCCTAGGGTGTGACACTTGGCCCTTATATTGGCCCCCTATCCCTCATCAAACCTCGAGAACTCACACCCCCTTAAAGAGCATTTGAGATTTTATAGGTTTGCTGCCAGTAGCCATTGAAGTGTCTAAAATGGGGGCACTTTTTTCAAATGGTCACAAAATCTTCTCCACTTTCAGTTTTTAGCTGAATTTTTTTGTGCATGCCAACAAAAATACAAGGATCGCCTCTACCAAATTTGGGGACAAAACTCTTTGAAAAAAAATTTTAAAAAATCCTAAACCGCAAAAAGTTTTGAAAATCATGAAAAATAGAAAATGGGTCATCTTGCCACGAAACTTCACATGAAGGCTTAGGGGACCATTGTATGAATTTACAAGCCATAAAAATGGCATTGGCAATGCAGAAATATAAACATGTGCTTGAACCCATCCACCCACCACCCGTTCGATCCCCGGCTTATGCATCCTGCCTCTTTGGTCGGCTGAGCGCCCGCTCGCTCATTTTGTGGGTTGACTTAGGCATACGGAGTTCATCCCCAGTCTAAGCATACGGAGTTCATTCCCAGTCTAAGATTGGATCGGATCAAGGGTTACGGTAGTAGGATCGGTAGCACGCAGGGGGATGAGGCCGTTCCCCGACTTGCGCATTCTACCTCTCCGATCGGTTGAGCGTCCGCACGCCCGTTTCATGGGTTGGCTTAGCATAGGGAGTTCATTCCATGTCTAAGCCCCAGCCAGAATGAGGGTGGTGGCAGTGGGACCGACAGCACGCAGAGGGGGATCGGGTCGATCCTCGGCTTGCGTATTATCCCTCTCCGGTCGGCTCAGCGCCCCCACACTCGTTTAGTGGGTTGACTTAGGCATACGGAGTTCATTCCCAGTCAAAGATGGAACTGGACCGAGGGTTACGGTAGCAGGATTGACAGCACGTAGGAGGGATCGAGCCGATCCCCGGCTTGCACATTCTACCTCTTCGGCTGGCTGAGCGCCCGCATATTGGCCGCCTATCCCTCATCAAACCTCGAGAACTCACACCCCCTTAAAGAGCATTTGAGATTTTAAAGGTTTGCTGCCAGTAGCCATTAAATTGTCTGAAATGGGGACATTTTCTTCAAATGGTAGCAAAATCTTCTCCAACTCGAGTTTTTAGCTGAATTTTTTTGTGCATCCCAACAAAAATGCAAGGATCACCTCTACCAAATTTGGGGACAAAAATCTTTCTAAAAAAATTTTAACAAATCTCGAACCGTAAAAAGTTTTGAAAATCGTGAAAAATAGAAAATGGGTCATCTTGCCACGAAACTTCACATGAAGGCTTAGGGGACCATTGTATGAATTTACAAGAAATAAAAATGGCATTGGAATGGCAGAAATATGAAGATGTGCTTGAACCCACCTACCACCCGTTCGATCCCCGGCTTACGCATCCTGCCTCTCTGGTCGGCTGAGCGCCCGTACGCTCGTTTCGTGGGTTGACTTAGGCATACGGAGACATCCCCAGTCTAAGCATACGAAGTTCATTTCCAGTCTAAGATCAGACCGGACTGAAGGTTGCGACAGCAGGATCGACAGCACGTAAGAGGGACCGGACCAATCCCCGGCTTGCGCATTCTACCTTTTCAGCCGGCTGAGCACCCGTACGCCCATTTCGTGGGTTGGATTAGGTATAGGGAGTTCATTCCATGTCTAAGCCCCAGCCGGACTGAGGGTTGTGGCAGCGGGACCGGTAGCACGTAGAGGGGGACTGGACCGATCCTCGACTTGTGCATTATGCCTCTCCGGCCGACTCAACGCTCGCATGCTCGTTTAATGGGTTGACTTAGGCATACGGTGTTCATTCCCAGTGTAAGATCGGATCAGACTACGGCTTGCGGTTACAGGATCGGTAGCACGCAGGGGGGACCGGGCTAGTCCCTGGCTTGCGCATTCTGCCTCTCTGGTTGGCTGAGTGCTCGCACACTCGTTTCATGGGTTGGCTTAGGCATACGGAGTTCATTCCAAGTTTAAGCATACAGAGTTCATTCCCAGTCTAAGATTGGATGGACCAAGGGTTACGACAGCAGGACCAGCAGCAGGATCGACAGTACGCAGTTCATTCCCAGTCTAAGATCAGATGGACCAAGGGTTACGACAGCAGGACCAGCAGCAGGATCGACAGTACGCAGTTCATTCCCAGTGTAAGACCGGACCGACGGAGTTCATTCCAGTGTTGGCTTAGGCATACGGAGTTCATTCCCAGTGTAAGATCAGACCAAACTGTGGGTTACGATTGCAGGATCGACAGCACTCAGGGGGGACCGGGCCAGTCCCCGGCTTGCGCATTCTGCCTCTCCGGTTGGCTGAGCGCCCACACGCTCGTTTCATGTGTTGTCTTAGGCATACGGAGTTCATTCCATGTCTGAGCCTCAGCCGGGCTGAGGGTTGTGGTAGCAGGATCGACAGTGGGATCGACAGCAAGCAAAAGGGGATCGGGTTGATCCCCGGCTTACGCATTATGCCTCTCCGACTGGTTGAGCTCCCGCACGCTCGTTTTGTAGGTTGACTTTAGCATACGAAGTTCATCCCCAGTCTAAGCATACGGAGTTCATTCACAGTCTAAGATCAGACCAGATCGAGGGTTGCGACAGCAGGATCGGTAGCACGCAGGGGGGACCGGGCTGATCCTCAGCTTGCACATTCTGCCTCTCCGGCCGGCTGAGCGCCCGCACGCCCATTTCGTGGGTTGGCTTAGGCATAGGGAGTTCATTCCAAGTCTAAGCCCCAGCCAGATCAAGGGTTGTGGCAGCGGGACCGACAGCACTCAGAGAAGGATCGGGTCGATCCCCGGCTTGCGTATTATGCCTCTTCGACCGGTTCAGCGCCCGCACGCTCGTTTCATAGGTTAACTTATGCATACGGAGTTCATTCCCAGTTTAAGATTGGACCGGACGGAGGGTTGCGGCAGCAGGATCGATAGCATGCAGGGGGGACCGAGCTGATCCCCGGCTTGCCCATTCTACCTCTCCGGTCGACTGAGTGCCTGCACGCTCGTTTCGTGGGTTGGCTTAGGCATACGGAGTTCATTGAATGTCTAAGCATATGGAGTTCACTCCCAGTCTAAGATTTTGAGCCATGGTGCACATGCTGGGCTCGAGCATGTGCTGGTACCGCATTTTTTTCACCCGGGGCACCATCGTCGGAGCATCGTCGGAGAGCCTAACCGACGGCATTGGGGGTTCCGACGATTGGGGGGGCCGGGGGTGTGCGCACATGATGTGCGATGGGTGCTGGTACTTGGCCCTTACATTTGCCCCCTATCCCTCATCAAACCTCGAGAACTCACACCCCTTAAAGAGCATTTGAGATTTTATAGGTTTGCTGCCAGTAGCCATTAAAGTGTCTGAAATGGGGACACTTTTTTGAAACGGTCACAAAATCTTCTCCACTTCGAGTTTTTAGCTGAATTTTTTTGTGCATGCCAATAAAATTACAAGGATCACCTCTACCAAATTTGGGGACAAAACTCTTTCTAAAAAAATTTTAAAAAATCGTGAAAAATAGAAAACGGGTCGTCTTGCCATGAAACTTCACATGAAGGCTTAGGGGACGATTGTATTAATTTACAAGCCATAAAAATGGAATTGGCATGGCAGAAATATGAAGATGTGCTTCAACCCACCTACCACCCGTTCGATCTCTGGTCGGCTGAGCGTCCACACACTCGTTTCGTGGGTTAACTTAGGCATACAGAGTTCATCCCCAGTCTAAGCATACGGAGTTCATTCCCTGTCTAAGATCAGATCGGATCGAGGGTTACGGCAGCAGGATTGACAGCACGCAGGGGTGATCAGATCGATCCCCGGCTTGCGAATTCTACCTCTCCGATCGACTGAGCACCCGCACGCCCGTTTCGTGGGTTGGCTTAGGCATAGGGAGTTCATTCAATGTCTAAGCCCCAGTCGGACTGAGGGTTGTGGTAGTTGGACTGGCAGCACGAAGAGGGGGAACGAGTCGATCCCCAGCTTGCGCATTATGCCTCTCCGTCGGCTCAGCGCCCACACGTTCATTTCATGGGTTGACTTAGGCATACAGAGTTCATTCCTAGTCTAAGATCAGACTGGACCGAGGGTTACGGTAGTAGGATCAACAGCACATAGGAGGGACCGGGTCAGTCCCTGACTTACGCATTCTGCCTATCCGATCGACTGAGTGCCCGCACGCTCGTTTTGTGGGTTGGCTTAGGCATATGGAGTTCATTTCATGTCTAAGCATACGGAGTTCATTCCCAGTCTAAGATCGGATAGGACTGAGGGTTGTGACAGAAGGACCAGCAGCAGGATCGACAGCACGCAGTGGGGGATAGGGCCGATCCTCGGCTTGCGCATTATGCCTCTTCGGCTGGCTCAGTGCCTGCACGCTCATTTCGTGGGATGACTTAGGCATATGGAGTTCATTCCTAGTCTAAGATCGGATTGGACCGAGGGTTGTGGCAGCAGGATCGACAGCACGCAGGGGGGTCGGACCTGTCGTTGGCTTGCCCATTTTGCCTCTCCGGCTGGCTGAGCGCCCATACGCTCGTTTCATGGGTTGGCTTAGGCATACGGAGTTCATTCCATGTCTAAGCCCGAGCTGGACCGAGGGTTGCGATAGCAGGACCGACAGTGGGATCGGCAGGATGCAGAGGGGGATCGGACTGATCCCCGGCTTGTGCATTATGCCTCTTCGACCGGCTAAGCGCCCGTACGCTCATTTCGTGGGTTGACTTAGGCAAATGAAATTCATCCCCAGTCTAAGTATACGGAGTTCATTCCTAGTCTAACATCAGATCAGATCGATGGTTGCGACAGCATGCATGGGGGACCGGGTCGATCCCCGGCTTACGCATTCTGCCTCTCCGATCGGCTGAGCGCCCGCATGCCCATTTCATGGGTTGGCTTAGGCAAAGGGAGTTCATTCCATGTCCAAGCCCCAGCTGGATCGAGGTTTGTGGCAGCGGGATCGACAGCACGTAGAGGGGTATCGGGCTGATCCTCGACTTACGCATTATGCCTCTTCGGCCAGCTCAACGCTCGCATGCTCGTTTCATGGGTTGACTTAGGCATACAGAGTTCATTCCCAGTCTAAGATTGGATCGGATCGAGGGTTGCGGCAGTAGGATCGACAGCACGTAAGGGGGGACTGGGCTGATCCTCGACTTATGCATTCTACCTCTCTGGCAGGCTGAGCGCCCGCACGCTCGTTTCATGGGTTGGCTTAGGCATACAGAGTTCATTCGATGTCTAAGCATATGGAGTTTATTCCCAGTCTAAGATCAGACCGGATCGAGGGTTGCGGTAGCAGGATCAGCAGCACGAATGGGGGATCAGGCCGATCCCTGACTTATGCATTCTACTTCTCCGGTTGGCTGAGCGTCCGTACGCTCGTTTCGTGTGTTGGCTTAGGCATACGGAGTTCATTCCATGTCTAAGCATACGGAGTTCATTCTTAGTCTAAGATCAGATCGAACCGAGGGTTGCAGTAGCAGGACTAGCAGCAGGATCGACAGCACACAGGGGGGATCGGGTCGATCCCTGGCTTACGCATTCTGTCTCTCCGACCGGTTGAGCACCCGCATGCTCGTTTCGTGGGTTCGCTTAGGCATACGGAGTTCATTCCATGTCTAAGCCCCATCCGGATCGAAGGTTGTGGCAACAGGACCGGCAACGGGATTAGCAACAAGCAGAGGGTGAACGGGTTAATCCCCAGCTTGTGCATTATGCCTCTCCGATTGGCCTCTCCGATCGACTGAGCGTCCGCACGCTCCTTTCATGGGTTGACTTAGGCATACGGAGTTCATCCCCAATCTAAGTATACGGCGTTCATTCCCAGTCTAAGATCAAACTAGACCGAGGGTTGTGGTAGCAAGATCGACAGCACGTAAGGGGGACGAGATCGATGCCCGACTTACGCATTCTGCCTCTCCGGTCGACTGAGCGCCCGGACACCCGTTTTGTGGGTTGGCTTAGGCATAGGGAGTTCATTCCATGTCTAAGCCCCAACTGGACCGAGGGTTGTGGCAGTGGGACCGACAGCACGCAGAGGGGGATCAGGCCGATCCCCGGCTTGCGCATTATGCATATCCGATCGGCTCAATGCCAGAATGCTCGTTTCATGGGTTGACTTTGGCATACGGAGTTCATTCCCAGTCTAAGATCAGATCAGACCAAGGGTTGCGGTAGCAAGATCGACAGCACGCAGGGGGGGATCGGGTCAGTCCCTGGCTTATGCATTCTGCCTCTCCGACCGGTTGAGAGCCCACACGCTCATTTCATGGGTTGGCTTAGGCATACGGAGTTCATTCCAAGTCTAAGCATACAGAGTTCATTCCCAGTCTAAGATCGGATCGGACCGAGGGTTGCGGTAGTAGGACCAAAAGCAGGATCGGTAGCACGTAGGGGGGGACCAGGTCGATCCCCAACTTGCGTATTCTGCCTCTCTGACCGGCCTCTCTGGTCGGTTGCTTACCTGCACACTCGTTTCATGGGTTGACTTAGGCATACAAAGTTCATCCCCAGTCTAGGCATACGGAGTTCATTCTCAGTCTAAGATCGAACCAGACCGAGGGTTACGATAGCAAGATCGACAAAACGCAGGGGGGATCAGATCGATCCTCGGCTTTCGCATTTTACCTCTCCGGTCGGCTGAGCGCCCGTACGCCCATTTCGTGGGTTGGCTTAGCCATAAGCCTAAGCCCCAGTCGGATCGAGGGTTGTGGCAACGGGACCGACAACACGCAGAGGGGGACCGGGCTATTCCTCGGCTTGCGCATTCTGCCTCTTCGACCGGCTAAGCACCCGCACGCTCGTTTCGTGGGTTGGCTTATGTATACAAAGTTCATTCCCAGTCTAAAAGTTTGAGCCACGGTGCACATGCTGGGCTCGGGCATGTGCTGGTGCCACTTTTTTTTCGCTTGGGGCACCATCGTCGGAGCATCGTTGGAGAGCGGAACGATGGCATTGGGGGTTCTGACGATTGGGGGGCCGGGGGGTGTGCGCACATGATGTGTGATGGGTGCTGGTACTTGGCCCTTATATTGGCCCCCTATCCCTTATCAAACCTCGAGAACTCACACCCCCTTAAAGAGCATTAGAGATTTTATAGGTTTGTTGCCAGTAGCCATTAAAGTGTCTAAAATGGGGACACTTTTTTCAAACGGTCACAAAATCGTCTCCACTTAGATTTTTTAGCTGAATGTTTTTTTGCATGCCAACAAAAATACAAGGATCACCTCTACCAAATTTGGGGACAAAACGCTTTCAAAAAAAATTTTAAAAAATCCCGAACCATAAAAAGTTTTGAAAATCGTGAAAAATATAAAATGGGTCATCTTGCCACGAAACTTCACAGGAAGGCTTAGGGGACCATTGTATGAATTTGCAAGCCATAAAAATGGCATTGGCATGACAAAAATATGAAGATGTGCTTGAACCCACCTACCACCCGTTCGATCCTCGGCTTGCGCATCCTACCTCTCTAGTCGGCTGAGCGTCCGCACGCTCGTTTCATGGGTTAACTTAGGCATATGGAGTTCATTCCTAGTCTAAGCATACGGAGTTCATTCCCAGTCTAAGATCGGACTGAACCGAGGGTTGCGACAGCAGGATTGACAGCACGCAGGGGGGACCGGGCCAATCCTCGACCTACACATTCTGCCTCTCCAGTCGGCTTAGTGCCTGCACACCCGTTTCGTGCGTTGGCTTAGGCATAGGGAGTTCATTCCATGTCTAAGCCCCAGTCGGATCGAGGGTTGTGGCAGCGGGACTGACAGCACGTAGAGGGGGACCGGGCCGATCCACAGCTTACGCATTATGCCTTTCCGACCGGCTCAGTGCCTACACGCTTGTTTCATGGGTTGACTTTGGCATACGGAGTTCATCCCCAGTCTAAGCATATGGAGTTCATTCCCAGTCTAAGATCAGACCAGACCGAGGGTTACGACAGCAGGATTGGTAGTACTCAGGGGGGAGTAGGTCGATCCTCGGCTTACGCATTCTGCCTCTCCGGTATGCTGGGCGCCCGCACGCCCATTTCGTGGGTTGGCTTAGGCATAGGGAGTTCATTCCATGTCTAAGCCCCAGCCGGACCGAGATTATGGCAGCAGGACGGACAGCACGTAGAGGGGGACTGGGCCTATCTCTGACTTGCACATTCTGCCTCTTCGGTCGACTGACTGCCCGCACGCTCGTTTTGTGGGTTGGCTTAGGCATATAGAGTTCATTCCCAATCTAAGATTTTGAGCCATAGTGCACATGCTAGGCTTGGGCATGTGCTGGTGCCGCATTTTTTTTGCCCAGAGCACCATCGCCGGAGAGCCTAACCGGCGGCATTTGGGGTTCCGATGATTGGGGGGGCTAGGGGGTGTGCGCACATGATGTGCGATGGGTGCTGGTACTTGGACCCCTATCCCTCATCAAACCTCGAGAACTCACACCCCGCTTAAAGAGCATTTGAGATTTTATAGGTTTGCCAGTAGCCATTAAAGTGTCTAAAATGGGGATATTTTTTTCAAACGGTCACAAAATCTTCTCCACTTTGAGTTTTTAGCTGAATGTTTTTGTGCATGCCAACAAAAATACAAGGATCACCTCTACCAAATTTGGGGACAAAAATCTTTCTAAAAAAATTTTAAAAAATCCTGAACCGTAAAAAGTTTTGAAAATCGTGAAAAATAGAAAACGGGTCGTCTTGCCACGAAACTTCACATGAAGACTTAGGGGACCATTGTATGAATTTACAAGCGATAAAAATGGCATTGGCACAGCAAAAATATGAAGATGTGCTTGAACCCACCTACCACCCGTTCGATCCCGGGCTTCCTCATCATGCCTCTCTTGTCGGCTGAGCATCCGCACGCTCATTTCTTGGGTTGACTTAGGCATACGGAGTTCATCCCCAGTCTAAGCATACGGAGTTCATTCCTAGTCAAAGATCAGACCGGACTGAAGATTACGACAGCAAGATCGGTAGTACGCAGGGGGGCCAGGCTGATCCCCGACTTACGCATTCTGCCTCTCTAGCCGGTTGAGTGCCCGCACGCCCTTTACGTGGGTTGGCTTAGGCATAGGGAGTTCATTCCATGTCTAAGCCCTAGCCGGATCGAGGGTTATGGCAGCGGGATCGACAGCACGTAGAGGGGGATCGGGTCAATCCCCGGCTTGCGTATTATACCTCTCCGGCCAGCTCAGCGCCCACACGCTTATTTCGTGGGTTAACTTAGGTGTACAGAGTTCATTCCCAGTCTAAGATCAGATCGGACCGAGGGTTTTGGCAGCAGGATCGACAGCTCATAGGGGGGATCGGGCCGATCCTCGGCTTATGCATTCTGCCTTTTCGGCCGGCTAAGCACCCGCACGCTCCTTTCATGGGTTGGCTTAGGCATACAGAGTTTATTCCATGTCTAAGCATACGGAGTTCATTCCCAGTCTAAGATCAGACCGGACCTAGGGTTGTGGCAGCAGGACCAGTAGCAAGATCGACAGCATGTAAGGGGGGATCGGGCTTGTCCCTAGCTTGCGCATTCTGCCTCTCTGGCCGACTGAGGGCTCGCATGCTCGTTTCGTGGGTTGGCTTAGGCATACGAAGTTCATTCCATGTCTAAGCATGCGGAGTTCATTCCCAGTCTAAGATCAGATCGGACCGAGGGTTGCGACAGTAGGACCAGTAACAGGATCGGCAGCACGTAGGGGGAACGGGTCGATCCTTGACTTGCGTATTTTGCCTCTCCGTCGGTTGAGTGCCCGCACGCTCGTTTCGTGGGTTGGCTTAGGCATACGGAGTTCATTCCATGTCTAAGCCCCAGTCAGACCGAGGGTCGACAGCACGCAGAGGGGGACTGGGTTGATCCCCGACTTGCGTATTATGCCTCTCTGGTCGCCCTCTCCGGTCGATTGAGCACCCTCACACTCGTGTCATGGGTTGACTTAGGCATACGGAGTTCATCCCCAGTCTAAGCATATAGAGTTCATTCCTAGTCTAAGATCAGACCAGACCGAGGGTTACGGCAACAGGATCGGTAGAACGCAGGAGGGATCGGGCCAATCCCTGACTTGTCGATTCTGCCTCTTCAACTGACTGAGCGCCCGTACGCCCATTTCGTGGGTTGGCTTAGCCATAGGGAGTTCACTCCATGTCTAAGCCCCAGTCGAACCGTGGGTTGTGGCAGTGGGACCGGCAATACGCAAAGGGGGATCGGGTCGATCTCCGACTTGCGTATTATGCTTCTCCGGCCAGCTTAGCACCCACACGCTCGTTTCGTGGGTTGACTTAGGTGTACAGAGTTCATTCCCAGTCTAATATCAGACCGGACCAAGGGTTTTGGTAGTAGGATGGACAGCACGTAGGGGGGACTGCGTTGGTCTTTGGCTTACGCATTCTGCCTTTTCGGCTGGCTAAGCACCCGCACGCTCATTTCATGGGTTGGCTTAGGCATACAGAGTTTATTCCATGTCTAAGCATACGGAGTTCATTCCCAGTCTAAGATCGGACCGGACCTAGGGTTGTGGCAGCTGGACCAGTAGCAAGATCGACAGCACGTAGGAGGGGATCGGGCTTGTCCCTAGCTTGCGCATTCTACCTCTCTGGCCGACTGAGTGCTCGAATGCTCGTTTCGTGGGTTGGCTTAGGCATACGGAGTTCATTCCATGTCTAAGCATGCAGAGTTCATTCCCAATCTAAGATCGAATCAGACCGAGGGTTGCGACAGTAGGACTAGTAGCAGGATCGGCAGCACGTAGGGGGAACGGGTCGATCCTTGACTTGCGTATTTTGCCTCTCCGTCGGTTGAGTGCCCGCACGCTCGTTTCATGGGTTGGCTTAGGCATACGGAGTTCATTCCATGTCTAATCCCCAGCCAGACCGAGGGTCGACAGCACGTAGAGGGGGACTGGGCTGATCCCCGGCTTGCGTATTATGCCTCTCTGGTCGCCCTCTCCGGTCGGCTGAGCACCCGCACACTCGTTTCATGGGTTGACTTAGGCATACGGAGTTCATCCCCAGTCTAAGCATACAGAGTTCATTCCCAGTCTAAGATCAGACAAGATCGAGGGTTGCGGCAACAGGATCGGTAGAACGTAGGGGGGATCGGGCCAATCCCCGACTTGCTGATTTTGCCTCTTCGGCTGACTGAGCGCCTGTACGCCCGTTTCTTGGGTTGGCTTAGCCATAGGGAGTTCACTCTATGTCTAAGCCCCAGTCAAACCGAGGGTTGTGGCAGTGGGACCGGCAACACGCAAAGGGGGATCGGGTCAATCTCCGACTTACGTATTATGCTTCTCCGGCCAGCTTAGCACCCACACGCTCGTTCCATGGGTTGGCTTAGGCATGCATAGTTCATTCCATGTCTAAGCATACGGAGTTCATTCCTAGTCTAAGATCGGACCGGACTGAGGGTTGCTGTAGCAGGACCAGTAGCAAGATCGACAGCATGCAGGGGGGGATCGGGCTGGTCCCCGACTTGCGCATTCTGCCTCTCTGGTCGACTGAGCGCCCGCACGCTCGTTTCGTGGGTTGGCTTAGGCATACGGAGTTCATTCCATGTCTAAGCATATGAAGTTCATTCCCAGTCTAAGATCGAACCGAACCAAAGGTTGCGGCAGCAGGACCAGTAGCAGGATCGGTAGCATGCAGGAGGGACCGGGCCGATCCCTGACTTGCCCATTCTGCCTCTCCGTCGATTAAGCGCCTGCACGCTCATTTCATGGGTTGGCTTAGGTATACGAAGTTCATTCCATGTCTAAGCCCCAATCGCACCGAGGGTCGACAACACGCAGAGGGGGACTAGGCCGATCCCCGGCTTGCACATTATGCCTCTCTGGCCGGCTGAGCGCCTGCACACTCTTTTCATGGGTTGACTTAAGCATACGGAGTTCATCCCCAGTCTAAGCATACAGAGTTCATTTCCAATCTAAGATCGGATCAGATCGAGGGTTGCGATAACAGGATTGATAGAACACAGGGGGGATCAGGCCAATCCTCGGTTTACCCATTCTGCCTCTCCGATCGGCTGAGCGCCCGCACGCTCGTTTCGTGGGTTGGTTTAGGCATAGGGAGTTCGTTCCATGTCTAAGCCCCAGCCAGACCGAGGGTTATGGCAGCGAGACCGGTAGCACGCAGAGGGGGACCGGGCAGATCCTAAGCTTGCGCATTATGCCTTTCTGGCCGGTTTAGTGCCTGAACGCTCGTTTCATGGGTTGACTTACGCATACGGAGTTCATTCCCAATCTAAGATCGGACCACACCGAGGGTTACAGCAGTAAGATCGACAGCACGTAGTGGGGATCGGGTCGATCCCCGGCTTGCGCATTCTACCATTCCGATCGGCTGAGCACCCGCACGTTCGCTTCATGGGTTGGCTTAGGCATACGGAGTTCATTCCATGTCTAAGCATACAGAGTTCATTCCCAGTCTAAGATCGAACTGGATCGAGGGTTATGGCAGCGGGATCGGCAGCACGCAAAGGGGGACCAAGCTGATCCCCGGCTTACGTATTAAGCCTTTTCAACCGGCTGGGCACCCGCACGCTCATTTCGTGGGTTGGCTTAGGCATACGGAGTTCATTTCGTGTCTAAGCATACGGAGTTCATTCCCAGTGTAAGATTTTGAGCCACGGTGCACATGCTGGGCTCGGGCATGTGCTGGCTTAGGCATACCGAATCGAGGGTTACAACAGCAAGATCGACAGCACGCAGGGGGGATCGAGCCGATCCATGGCTTGTGCATTCTACCTCTCCGACCGGCTGAGCACCCGCACGCTCGTTTTGTGGGTTGGCCTAGGCATACGGAGTTCATTCCATGTCTAAGCCCCAGCTAGACTGAGGGTTATGGCAGTAGGACTGGCATCGAGATCGGTAACACGCAGAGGGGGATCGGGCTGATCCTCGGCTTGTGCATTATGCCTCTCCTGTCGACTGAGCGTCTGCATGCTTGTTTCGTCTGTTGACTTAGGCATATGGAGTTCATCCCCAGTCTAAGCATATAGAGTTCATTCCTAGTCTAAGATCGGACCAGACCAAGGGTTGCGACAGCAGGATCGATATTGCGTAGGAGGGACCGGGCTGATCCTCGACTGGCACATTCTGTCTCTCCGGCCAGTTGAGCGCCCATACACCCGTTTCATGGGTTGGCTTAGGCATAGGGAGTTCATTCCATGTCTAAGCCCCAACCAGACTGAGGGTTGTGGCAGCAGGACTGACAACACACAGAGGGGGATCGGGTCGATCCCCGACTTGCACATTATGCCTCTCCGGTTGGCTCAACTCTCGCACGCTCGTTTCGTGGGTTGACTTCAACAACAGAGTTCATTCTCAGGCTAAGATCGGATCGAATTGAGGGTTGCGATAGCTGGATCGATAGCACGCAGAGGGGACCTGGTCAATCCCCGGCTTACACATCTGCCTCTCCAGCTGACTGAGCACCCACATGCTCGTTTCGTGGGTTGGCTTAGGCATACGAAGTTCATTCCACGTCTACGCATACGGAGTTCATTCCCAGTCTAAGATTTTGAGCCACGATGCACATGCCAGGCTCGGGCATGTGCTGGTGCCGCTCTTTTTTTGCCCGGGGCACCATCGTCGGAGCATCGTCGGAGAGCCTAACCAGCGGCATTGGGGGTTCTGACGATTTGAGGGGCCGGGGGGTGTGCGCACATGATGTGCGATGGGTGCTGGTACTTGGCCATTATTGGCCCCCTATCCCTCTTCAAACCTTGAGAACTCACACCCCCTTAAAGAGCATTTGAGATTTTATAGGTTTGCTGCCAGTAGCCATTAAAGTGTCCGAAATGGAGACACTTTTTTCAAACGGTCACAAAATCTTCTACACTTCGAGTTTTTAGCTGAATTTTTTTTGTGCTTGCCAACAAAAATACAAGGATCACCTCTACCAAATTTGGGGAGAAAACGCTTTCGAAAAAAATTTTAAAAAATCTAGAACCGCTAAAAGTTTCAAAAATCATGAAAAATAAAAAATGCATCTTCTTGCCACGAAACTTCACATGAAGGCTTAGGCGACCATTGTATGAATTTACAAGCCATAAAAATGGCATTGGCACGGTAGAAATATGAAGATGTGCTTGAACCTACCTACCACCCATTCGATCCCCGGCTTACATATCCTGTCTCTCTGGTCGGCTGAGCACCCGTACGCTCGTTTCATGGGTTGGCTTAGGCATACAGAGTTCATCCCCAGTCTAAGCATACGAGTTCATTCCCAGTCTAAGATCGGACCGGACCGAGGGTTACGGTAGCAGGATCGACAGCACACAAGGGGGATCGGGTCGATCCCTGGCTTGCGCATTCTGCCTCTTCGGCCGGCTGAGTGCCCGCACGCCCGTTTCGTGGGTTGGATTAGGCATAGGGAGTTCATTCCATGTCTATGCCCTAGCTGGACCGAGGGTTGTGGCAGCGGGACTGGCAGCACGTACAGGGGCATCGAGCCGATCCTCGGCTTACGCCTTATGCCTTTTCGGTCGGCTCAACGCCCGCACGCTCGTTTCATGGGTTGACTTATGCATACGGAGTTCATTCCCAGTGTAAGATCATACTGGATCAAGGGTTATGGCTGCAGGATTGACAGCACGCAGGAGGGGATCGGGTCGATCCCCGGCTTGTGCATTCTGCCTCTCCGGTCGACTGAGCGCCCGCACGCTCGTTTCGTGGGTTGGCCTAGGCATACGGAGTTCATTCCATGTCTAAGCATACGGAGTTCATTCCCAGTCTAAGATTTTGAGCCACGGTGCACATACTGGGCTCGGGCATGTGCTGGTGCTGCATTTTTTTCACCTGGGGCACCATCGCTGGAGCATCGCCGAAGCATCGTCGGAAAGCCTAACCGGTGGCATTGGGGGTTCTGACGATTGGGGGTCCAAGGGGGTGTGCGCAGACGATGTGCGATGGGTGCTGGTACCTGGCCCTTATATTGGCCCCCTATCCATCACAAACCTCGAGAACTCACACCCCCTTAAAGAGCATTTTAGATTTTATAGGTTTGCTGCGAGTAGCCATTAAAGTGTCTAAAATGGGGACACTTTTTTCAAACGGTCACAAAATCTTCTCCACTTCGATTTTTTAGCTGAATTTTTTTGTGCAAGCCAAAAAAAATACAAGGATCACCTCTACCAAATTTAGGGACAAAACTCTTTCTAAAAAAATTTTAAAAAACCCTGAACCGCAAAAAGTTTTAAAAATCGTGAAAAATAGAAAACGGGTCGTCTTGCCACGAAACTTGACATGAAGGCTTAGGGGACCATTGTATGAATTTACAAGCTGTAAAAATGGCATTAGCATGGTAGAAATATGGAGATGTGCTTCAACCCACCTACCACCCGTTCGATCCCCGACTTGCGCATCCTGCCTCTCTGGTCGGCTGAGCGCCCGCACGCTCGTTTGGTGGGTTGACTTAGGCATACGGAGTTCATCCGCAGTCTAATCATACGGAGTTCATTCCTAGTCTAAGATCGGACCGGACTGAGGGTTGCGGCAGCAGGATCGGCAGCATGCAGAGGGGACCGGACCGATCCTCAGCTTACGCATTCTGCCTCTCTAGCCGGCTGAGTGCCTGCACGCCTGTTTCATGGGTTGGCTTAGGCATAGGGAGTTCATTCCATGTCTAATCCCCAACCGGACTGAGGGTTGTGATAGCGAGACCGACAGCATACAGAGGGGGATCGGGCCGATCCTCGGCTTACGCATTATGTGTCTCCAGTCGGCTCAGCACCCGCACGCTCGTTTCATGGGTTGACTTAGGCATACAGAGTTCATTCCCAGTCTAAGATCAAATCGGACCGAGGGTTGCTGTAGCAGGATCGACAGCACGCAGGGGGGATCGGGTCGATCCCCGGCTTGAGCATTCTGCCTCTCTGGCCGATTGAGCGCCCGTTCGCTCGTTTCGTAGGTTGGCTTAGGCATACGGAGTTCAATCCATGTCTAAGCATACAGAGTTCATTCCCAGTCTAAGATCGGACCAGCCCGAGGGTTGTGACAGCAGGACCAGCAGCAGGACCGACAGCACGTAGGGGTGGCCAGGTCGATCCCCGGCTTGCACATTCTGCCTCTCCGGTCGGCTGAGCGCCCGCACGCTCGTTTCATGGGTTAGCTTAGTCATACAGAGTTCATTCTATGTCTAAGCCCCAACCAGAGTGAGGGTTGTGGCAGTAGGACCGACAGCGGGATCGGCAGCTCGCAGAGGGGGATTGGGCTGATCGTCGGCTTACACATTATGCCTCTCCGGCCGACTGAGCGCCCGTACGCTCGTTTCATGGGTTGACTTAGGCATGCGGAGTTCATCTCCAGTCTAAGCATACGGAGTTCATTCCCAGTCTAAAATCGAACCGGACCGAGGGTTGCGACAACAGGATCGACAGCACGCAGGGGGGATCGGGCCGATCCCTGGCTTACGAATTCTGCCTCTCCGACCGGCTGAGCGCCCGCATGCCCTTTTCGTGGGTTGGCTTAGGCATAGGGAGTTCATTCTATGTCTAAGCCTCAGCTGGACCGAGGGTTGTGGCAGCGGGACCAACAGCACGTAGAGAGGGACCGGGCTTATCCCCAGCTTGCGCATTATTCCTCTTTGACTGGCTCAGCGTCCGCACGCTCGTTTCGTGGGTTGACTTATGCGTAAGAGTTCATTCCCAGTCTAAGATCAGACCAGACCGATGGCTGCGACAGTAGGATCGACAGCACGTAGGGGGGATCGGGCTGATCCCCAACTTGCGCATTCTGCCTCTCTGACCAGCTGAGCGCCCGTACGCTCACTTCATGGGTTGGCTTAGTTATACGGAGTTCATTCCATGTCTAAGCATAAGGACTTCATTCCCAGTCTAAGATTTTGAGCCATGGTGCACATGTTGGGCTCAGGCATTTGCTGGTGCCGCATTTTTTTTGCCCAGGGCACCATCACCGGAGCATCGCCAGAGAGCCTAACAGGCAACATTAGGGGTTCCGACGATTGGGGGGAGGGGGATGTGCGCACATGATGTGCGATGGGTGCTGGTACTTGGCCCTTATATTGGCCCTCTATCCCTCATCAAACCATGAGAACTCACAACCCCTTAAAGAGCATTTGAGATTTTATAGGTTTGCTGCCAGTAGCCATTAACGTGTCTGAAATGGGGATACTTTTTTCAAACGGGCACAAAATCTTCTCCACTTTGAGTTTTTAGCTGAAATTTTTTTTGCATGCCAAGAAAAATACAAGGATCACCTCTAACGAATTTGGGGGCAAAACTCTTTCTAAAAAATTTTTAAAAAATCTCGAACCGTAAAAAGTTTCAAAAATCGTGAAAAATAAAAAACAGGTCGTCTTGCCATGAAACTTCACATGAAGGCTTAGGGGACCATTGTATGAATTTACAAGCCATAAAAATGGCATTAGCATGGCAGAAATATGAAGATGTGCTTGAACCACCTACCACCCGTTCGATCCCCGGCTTGCGCATCCTGCCTCTTCGGTCGACTGAGCGTCCGTACGCTCATTTCATGGGTTGACTTAGGCATACAGAATTCATTCCCAGTCTAAGATCAGACCGAACTGAGGGTTGCGGCAATAGGATCGGCAGCATGCAGGGGGACTGGGCCTATCCTCGGCTTGCGCATTCTGCCTCTCTGACCGGCTGAGCGCCCGCACACCCATTTTATGGGTTAGCTTAGGCGTAGGGAGTTCATGCCATGTCTAAGCCCCAGCCAGACCGAGAGTTGTGGCAGCTGGACCGATAGCACGCAGAGGGGGACCGGGCCGATACCCAGCTTACGTATTATGCCTCTCCGGCCGACTCAGCACCCGCACGCTTGTTTTGTGGGTTGACTTAGGCATACGGAGTTCATCCGCAGTTTAAGCATACGGAGTTCATTCCCAGTCCATGATCGGGTCGGACCGAGGGTTACGGTAGTAGGACCAACAGCAGGATCGACAGCACGCAGGGGGGATCGGGTCGATCCTCGGCTTGCATATTCTGCCTCTCTGACCGGCTGAGCACCCGTGCCATGCCCTGGACGGGTGCGCCAGGCACATTAGGTGTGCCAGTAGGCGAGCCAGAGGTTAAGGCCCACAGACCTGGTGTGCTGGTGGGTATCTATGCGCAAAGCGTAGGGAACGAGTTCGAACACCCACCCAACTTTTAGGCCAGCCCATGAGACCAAGGCCTGGCATACAAGCTGCCCGCACCACATCCAGAAGGGCCAAGGTGCTGGACACACAAGAGAAGCTTCTGGAAGCAGGCAAGATCAGTTGGAGCATCCTGGCACATTTAGTTGACCCTAAAAATCAGGAGTTAGCATCCTGATTGATTGTAATCTGTATAATCCCATGATTTTAGCCTTTATTCTAGGGATATGCCATTAAGTTGTAGCTGGAGCCTCAACTATAAATAGAGGGCTGCTCTACCCTCATTTTACACCATCAAACACTTCTGTTTTAATGAATATAAGAGCATTTCCAAAATTCTGTCTTCTTATCATGTTTCTCTTTAACTTGCGTAATCAGCCCTTCCCATTGTTCTAGTGCCTGCACGCTTTTGTTTTAGGCTGACTTAGGCATAAAGGAGGAGATTCCAAGCCTAAGGTCGCATGGTTTCTGAGTCTAAAGTTAGAGCCCATGACAGTTGGTATCAGAGTGAGTTCGATTCTGCGTGTTTATGTTGTGCAAGTTAGATCGTGATTGAGGAGATGGCATCCCAAAGCGATGTTGCTAGCCAATAACCAGAGGCCCAGGAGCATGGGCATGGAAGAGGCAAGAAAGCCAGTTCTAGAGATATCTGGTCTATCTTGGATGGTAGGCTGGCCAAGGTAGAGGTGACCGTAGGCAACATGGGGGAGAAGCTTGAGGAGGTAGAGACTCACATTGCATCACTAGACTCCATGGGGAAGGAGATCCAAAGTGAGCTAGAAGCTGCTCTGAATAAAGGCATGGACATGTTCACCCGAAAGAATCAGACCTTGGAGGCTGAAGTGCTGACCTTGCACGATGGCATGGAGGCCATGCGCCAGCGGATGGAAGAGCTTGCCAATGAGCTCGTTGCTTGCAAGACTGCCATTGGGAATGGCATGTTTGCTGGAGTGTCCAAGTCCAGATTGGATGTCCCTAAGCCTAAGGAGTTCAAGGGGACTAGGGCAGCCAAGGAAGTAGACAACTACCTATAGGGTATGGAGTAATACTTCCAGGCCATGGGTATGTAAGATGAGGCGATAAAGGTAAACATCACTACTATGTATCTCACTGATGTAGCCTTATTGTGGTGAAGGTGCAGGTGTGATGATGTTAGACGTGGGAGCGCCAAGATTAGAACTTGGGTAGAGTTCCAAAAGGAGTTCAGAGAACAATTTTACCCGAAGTATACCGATGATGAGATGCGGGCAAAGTTGCGTAGGCTGAGCCAGCAAGGGGACATAAGGGAGTATCTCCAAAAATTCTCTAAACTGATGATACAGATCTCAGATCTAGGCGAAAAGGATGCCTTACTTGCTTTCATGGATGGGCTGAAGCCGTGGGTGAAGCATGAGCTACAAAGGAGAGGAGTTCATGACTTGGCTAAAGCCATGACTACTACCGAGGCCTTGATAGAGTTCAAGCCTCTGAACAAGTTCGAGTCTACCAAGCCCAAGGGTAAGGGCAGGGATGATAGGGACCGAAAAAAGCAGTCCAAGGGAAAGGATCGTGACCAGGAGTCCGAGGATGGAGATCGAGACCGTTCAACCAAGGATGGCGAGAGGAAGCCACTAGCAGGCAAGTGAAAAGTAAAAGGGGACTGAGAGCCATTAGCATGCTACCTATGTGGAGGGAGCCACATAGCACGCAATTACCCGCAGAAGGGAAAACTGGCTGCTGTAGACAAAGAGTCTGACGAGAAGCCAGAGTCAGGGGCAGCAAAGCTTGGGTCGTTAGTGCTCAATGCTGTCTAGAGTAAGGGGAGTCGTAAGCCAAAAGGTTTGATGTTTACGGATCTAATGGTTGTGGGTCAGAAGGTGAGTGCACTGGTGGACACAGGTGCCTCACATCTTTTTGTTTCAGGTGATGGAGCCTGAAAGCTCAAACTAAAAGTGCAAAAAAAAGACTGGTACGCATAAAATGGATGACCCCAAGGAGGTTCGCACCATTGGAGTAGGCAAAGGAGTGGAGTTATAGCTTGGAGACTTGGAAAGGCAAGGGAGACGCATAAAGGTATACGCTTGACACTATGAGTTTGTGATTGGGTTGGATTTCCTTGTTCATATTAATGCCCTCATTGTGCCTTTTGTCGATTGTGTTTGCATTTTGGATGCACGATGCCAATGCCTAGTGCCATTGAGGAGAGGGTCCGGAGTTGGGTCACAGGTGCTGTCAGCCATCCAATTTGCCAAGGTGATAAGCAGACAAAAAGACACCTTCTTGGTAGCCCTAAAATATGATGAGCCCAGGGAGAAGGAGACTGAGTCACCCTTAGAGGTGCTAAAGGTGCTAAAGACCTTTAGTGATGTGATGCCCGTAAAGCTGCCTAGCAAGCTACCACCTAAAAAGGAGGTGGACCACAAGATCGAGCTGGTGTCCGAGGCCAAGCCACCAACTAGAGCCCCTTACCGAATGTCTCCACCAGAGTTGGAGGAGTTGAGGAAGCAGCTCAAAGAGTTAGTTGATACTGGCTTCATCAGGCCATTGAAGGTGCCCTATGGTGCATCGGTTCTATTCCAGTGCAAGCATGATGGGTCGTTACGGCTGTGCATAGACTACCAAGCTTTGAACAAGCTAACCGTCAAGAACAAGTACCCTATCCCACTCATTACGAACTTGTTCGATCAACTTAGGAGCAAAGGTGGTTCACCAAGCTGGATTTGAGGTTCGTGCTACTATCAAGTCAGGATCAGAGGGAGATGAGCAAATGACAACTGTTCACTTGGTATGGTTCGTAAAGTTCTTGGTGATTGCCTTTCAGACTCACAAACGCCCCAGCAACATTCTGCACCCTAATGAAAAGTACTTCAGTTCGTTCTTTGATCAAATTTGTTATGGTTTATTTGGATACATTGTATCTACAGCCAGACTTTGAGAAGCATGTAGACCACTTGAGACAGGTGTCCGAGGTGTTTGCGGGTGCAATAAGCTATTTGTCAAAGAGGGAGAAGTGGCTCATTCGCACCAGCAGGAGATCCCGTTCCTAGGCCACATAGTGGGAGGTGGCAGGATACGTATGGATGAAGGCAAGATATAGGCCATCCTGAAATGGCAACCGCTAGCCAAGGTCACTGAGTTGAGATCGTTCCTTGGGCTGGTTAACTACTACAGGCGCTTCATCAAAGGTCACTCAGCAATAGCCACGCCATTGACTGACTTGCTCAAGAAAGAGAGAGCATGGGAGTGGAGCGTAGGGTGCCAGGAAGCCTTTGATAAGTTGAAGCAGGCTGTGATCGAGGAGCTTATCTTGGCCTTGCCAGACCATGGCAAGCCGTATGAGGTACATATGGATGCATCAGACTTTGCCATAGGGGGCATGTTGATGCAGGAGGGACGTCCAGTCATGTTCAAGAGCAGGAAGCTGAAAGAGACTGAACGTAAGTACACGGTCCAAGAGAAGGAGATGACTGCAGTGGTACACTGCTTGCGCACTTGGTGCCATTACCTGTTGGGGTCGAGGTTCTTGGTGAGGACAGACAATGTGGCGACCAGCTACTTCCAGACGCAGAAGAAGCTATCCCCCAAACAGGCGAGATGGCAAGATTTTCTTGCAGAATTTGATTTTTAGATGGAGTACAAGCCAGGACGGGCGAACCTAGTGGCAGACGCCCTGAGCAGAAAGGCTAACCTTGCTGCCATTAGCCAACCAGAGGGGTCACTGGTGCCGCGCATCAAGGAGGGACTTGCGCATGATCCTACAGCCAAGGCTTTGATGGAGTACGCCCAGCAAGGTAAGACTAGGCGGTTTTGGTTGTAGGATGGGTTGCTGTACACCAAGGGTAGTAGACTATTTGTGCCACAGCATGGGAAGCTCCGTAAAGAAGTTTTGCAAGAATGCCATGATTCAAGGTGGGCTGGACACCTCGGAGTGAGCCACTGGCCGTACATGAAGGACAATGTGGAGGCCTATGTGAAGACTTGTCTTGTGTGCCAACAGGACAAGGTGGAGCTCAAGAAACCAGGGGGTCTCTTAGAGCCATTGCCAGTGCCAGAGTTGGGAGAGTGTTTCTCTGGACTTTATAGTCGATCTACCCAAAGCAGAAGGGTTTGGAAGCATCATGGTAGTGGTGGACAGGTTTTCCAAGTATGGAATCTTCATTCTAGCAACCAAGGAGTGCCTAGCCGAAGAGGTAGCTCGATTGTTGCTGAAGAACATGGTTAAGTACTGGGGAGTGCCGAGGACCATTGTTAGT
>NW_019168015.1:1194962-1240098 GCF_002303985.1 Durio zibethinus | reverse complement strand
CCGGCGATTGGGGGCACCGGGGGGTGTGCGCACATGATGTGCGATGGGTGCTAGTACTTGGCCCTTATATTGGCACCCTATCCCTCATCAAACCTTGAGAACTCACACCGCCTTAAAGAGCATTTGAGATTTTATAGGTTTGCTGCCAGTAGCCTTCAAAGTGTCCGTAATGGGGACACTTTTTTCAAACGGTCACAAAATCTTCTCCACTCCGATTTTTTAGCTGAATTTTTTTGTGCATACCAAAAGAAATACAAGGATCATCTCTACCAAATTTGGGGACGAAACTCTTTCTAAAAAAATTTAAAAAAATCTCGAACCGTAAAAAGTTTTGAAAATTGTGAAAAATAGAAAACGGGTCATCTTGCCATGAAACTTCACATGAAAGCTTAGGGGACCATTGTATGAATTTACAAGCCAGAAAAATGGCATTGGCATGGCAGAAATATGAAGATGTGCTTGAACCCACCTACCACCCGTTCGATCCCCGGCTTGCGCATCCTGACTCTCTGGTCGACTGAGCGCCCGCACACTTGTTTCTTGGGTTGACTTAGGCATACGGAGTTCATCCCCATTATAAGTATACAGAGTTCATTCCCAGTCTAAGATCGGACCGGACCGAGGGTTATGGCAGCAGGATCGATAGCACGCAGGGGGGACCGGGCCGATCCCCGGCTTGCTTATTCTGCCTCTCTGACCGACTGAGCGCCCGCACGCCCGTTTCATGGGTTGGCTTAGGCATAGGGCGTTCATTCCATGCTAAGCCCTGGCCAGAATGAGGGTTGGGATAGCAGGACCGACAGCGGGATCGGCAGCACATAGAGGGGGATTGGGCTGATCCCCGGCTTGTGCATTATGCCTCTCCGGCCGACCTTTCCGGTCGGTTAAGCGCCCGCACACTAATTACATGGGTTGACTTAGGCATACGGAGTTTATCCCTAGTCTAATCATACAAAGTTCATTCCCAGTCTAAGATCAGACTGGACCGAGGGTTGCGGTAGCAGGATCGACAGCACGTAGAGGGGACCGACCCGATCCCCGACTTGCACATTCTACCTCTCTGGCCGGCTGAGCGCCCACACACCCGTTTCGTGGGTTGGCTTAGGCATAGGGAGTTCATTCCATGTCTAAGCCCCAGCCGGACTGAGGGTTGTGGCAACGGGTTCAGTAGCACGCAGAGAGGGATCGAGCTGATCCTCAGCTTGCGTATTATGCCTTTCCGACCAGCTCAATGCTTGAACGCTCATTTCGTGGGTTGTGTTAGGCATATAGAGTTCATTCCCAGTCTGAGATCAGATCAGACCGAGGGTTGTAGTAGCAAGATCAATAGCACGCAGGGGGGATCGGGCCGATCCTTGGCTTGCGCATTCTGCCTCTCCGATCGGCTGAGTGCCCGCACGCTCGTTTCGTGGGTTGGCTTAGGCGTACGGAGTTCATTCAATGTCTAAGCATACGGAGTTCATTCCCAGTCTAAGATCGGATCAGATCGAGGGTTGCGATAGCAGGACCAGCAGTAGGATCGACAGCACGTAAGGGGGGATCGAGTCGATCCTCGGCTTACGTATTCTGCCTCTTCGACCGGTTGAGCACCTGCACGCTCGTTTCGTGGGTTAGCTTAGCCATACGGAGTTCATTCCATGTCTAAGTCCCAGCCAGAGCGAGGGTTGTGGCAGCAGAATCGGTAGCGAGATCAGCAGTAAGATCAGCAGCATGCAGAGGGGGATCAGGCTGATCCCCGACTTACGCATTATGCCTCTCCGATCCGCGGCCTTTCCGGCTAGCTGAGCGCCCGCACGCTCATTTCGTGGGTTGACTTAGGCATACGAAGTTCGTCCCCAATCTAAGCATATAGAGTTCATTCCCAGTCTAAGATCAGACTGGACCGAGGGTTGCAGTAGTAGGATCGGTAGCACACAGGGGGTATCGGGCCGATCCTCAACCTGCGCATTTTGCCTCTTCGGCCGGCTGAGCGCCCGCACGCTCGTTTCATGGGTTGGCTTAGGTATAGGGAGTTCATTCCATGTCTAAGTCCCAGTTGGACCGAGGGTTGTGGCAGTGGGACCGACAGCACGCAGAGGGGGACTGGGCCGATCCCCGGCTTGTGCATTATGCCTCTCCGGTCTGCTTAGCGCCCGCACGCTCATTTCATGGATTGACTTAGGCATACGGAGTTCATTCCCAGTCTAAGATCAGACCAGATCAAGGGTTGGGGTAGCAGGATCGACAGCACGCAGGGGGGACCAGGCTAATCCCCAGCTTGCGCATACTGCTTTTTCAATCGGCTGAGCGCCCGCACGCTCGTTTCGTGGGTTGCCTTAGGCATATGGAGTTCATTCCTTGTATAAGCATATGGAGTTCATTCCTAGTCTATGATTTTGAGCCACGGTGCACATGCTAGGCTCGGGCATGTGCTGGTGCCACATTTTTTTTGCCCGGGGCACCATCGTCGGAGCATCGCTGGAGAGCCTAACCGACGGCATTGGGGGTTCTGGCGATTGGGGGGGCTGGGGGGTGTGCGCACATGATGTGCGATGGGTGCTGGTACTTGGCCCTTATATTGGCCCCCTATCCTTCATCAAACCTCAAGAACTCACACCCCCTTAAAAAGCATTTGAGATTTTATAGGTTTGCTGCCAATAACCATTAAAGTGTTTGAAATGGGGACACTTTTTTCAAATGGTCACAAAATCTTCTCCACTTCGATTTTTTAGCTGAATTTTTTTTCCATGCCGAAAAAAATACAAGGATCACCTCTAGCAAATTTGGGGACAAAAATCTTTCTAAAAAAATTTTAAAAAATCTTGAACCGTAAAAGGTTTTGAAAATCGTGAAAAATAAAAAACAAGTCGTCTTGCCACGAAACTTCACATGAAGGCTTAGGGGACCATTGTATGAATTTACAAGCCATAAAAATGGCATTTGGCATGGCAGAAATATGAAGATGTGCTTGAACCCGCCTACCATCCGTTCGATCCCCGACTTGTGCATCTTGCCTCTCTGGTCGACTGAGCATTTGCACGCTCGTTTCGTGGGTTGACTTAGGCATACGGAGTTCATCCCTAGTCCAAGCATATGAAGTTCATTCCTAGTCTAAGATCAGACTTGATCGAGGGTTGTGGTAGCAGGATCGACAGCACCAGGGTTGATCGAGTCGATCCCCAGCTTACGCATTTTGCCTCTCCGATAGGCTGAGCACCCGCATGCTTGTTTCGTGGGTTGGCTTAGGCATAGGGAGTTCATTCCATGTCTAAGCCCCAGCCAGACCGAGGGTTGTGGCAACGGGATCGACAGCACGCAGAAGGGGATCGGGCCGATCCCCGACTTCTGCATTATACCTCTCCGATCGGCTCAGTTCCCGCACACTCGTTTCAAGGGTTGACTTAGGCATATGGAGTTCATTCCCAGTCTAAGGTCAGACCAGACTGAGGGTTGCGACAGCAGGATCGATAGCACGCAGGGGGGATCGGGTCGATCCTCGGCTTACGCATTCTGCCTCTCTGGCTAGCTGAGTGGTCGTACCCTCATTTTATGGGTTGGCTTAGGCATACAGAGTTCATTCCATGTCTAAGGATACGGAGTTCATTCCCAGTCTAAGATCAAACCGGACCGAGGGTTGCGATAGGAGGACCAGCAGCAGTATCGATAGCACGCACGGAGGGACCGGGTTGATCCCCGGCTTGCAAATTCTGCCTCTCTGACTGACTGAGCACCCGCATGCTCGTTTTGTGGGTTGGCTTAGGCATACGGAGTTCATTCCATGTCTAAGCCCCAGTCGAACCAAGGGTTGTGGCAATAAGACTGGTAGCGGGATCGATAGAACGTAGAAGGGGATCGGGCTGATCTCCGACTTGCGCATTATGCCTTTCTGATTAGCTGAGTGCCACACACACATTTCATGGGTGGACTTAGGCATACAGAGTTCATCCCCAGTCTAAGCATATGGAGTTCATTCCCAGTCTAAGATCAGACCGGATCGAGCGTTGCGACAGTAAAATCGGTAGCATGCAGGGGGGATCAGGCTGATCCCTGGCTTACGTATTCTACCTCTCCGACTGGTTGAGCGCCGCACGCCCGTTTTGTAGGTTGGCTTAGGCATAGGGAGTTCATTCCATGTCTAAGCCCTAGTAGTACCGAGGGTTGTGGCAGCGGGACCGACAGCACATAGAGGGGGATCGGGCCGATCCCTGACTTACGCATTATGCCTCTTCGGTCGACTCAACGCCCTTATGCTCGTTTTGTGGGTTAACTTATGCATACGAAGTTCATCCCCAGTCTAAGCATACAGAGTTCATTCTTAGTCTAAGATCGGACCGGACCAAGGGTTGCGACAGTAGGATCGACAGCACGCAGGGGGGACCGGGCTGATCCCCAGCTTGTACATTCTGCCTCTCTGGCCGATTGAACGCCCGCACGCCCGTTTCATGGGTTTGCTTAGGGTATGGAGTTCATTCCATGTCTAAGCCCCAGTCGGACTGAGGGTTGTGGCAGCGAGACCGATAGCACACAGAGGGGATCGAGTCGGTCCTCTGCTTACGCATTATACCTCTTCGGTTGGCTCAGCACCCGCACACTCATTTCGTGGATTGACTTATGCATACGGAGTTCATTCCCAGTCTAACATTGGACCGGATCGAGGGTTGCGATAGCAGGATCGACAGCACGCAGGAGGGACTGAACCGATCCTTGGCTTGCGCATTTTACCTCTCCGGCCGGCTGAGCACCCACACGCTTGTTTCATGGGTTGGCTTAGGCATATAGAGTTCATTCCATGTCTAAGCATACGGAGTTCATTCCCAGTCTAAGATTTTGAGCCACGGTGCACATGCTAGGCTAGGGCATGTGCTAGTGCTACATTTTTTTCACCCGAGGTACCATCGTCGGAGCATCGTCGGAGAGCCTAACCGGCGGCATTGGGGGTTCCGATGATTGGGGTGGTCGAGGGGGTGTGTGCACATGATGTGCGATGGGTGCTGGTACTTGTGTCACGGGCTCCGACCTTAGACTCAGAAACCGTGTGGCCTTAGGCTTGGAATCTCCTCTTTTATGCCTAAGTCAGCCTAAAACACAAGCGTACGAGCACTAGAACAACGGGAAGGGCTGATTACGTAGCTTAAAAAGAAATAGGATAAGAAGGTAAAATTTTGGAAATGCTCTTGTATTCACTGAAACGGAAGTGTTTGATGGTGTACAAATGAGGGAGGAGTAGCCCTCTATTTATAGTTGAGGCTCTAGCTTACACTTAATGGAAATATCCCTAGAATAAAGGCTAAAATCATGAGATTATACAGATTACAATCAATCAAGATGCTAACTCCTGATTTTTAGGGTCAACCAAATCTACCAGGATGCTGCTGCTAATCCTACCTGCTTCCAGAAGCTTCCCTTGCTTGTCCAGCACCTTAAGCCCTTCTGGATATGGTGTGGGCAGCTTGTATGCCAGGCCTTGGTCTCATGGGCTGGCCTGCAAGTTGGGCGAGCGTTCTGAACTCGTTTGCTAGGCTTTGTGCGTAGATACCCGTCAGCATGCCTGGTCTGCGAGCCTCAACCTCTGGCTCACCTGCTGGTGCGCCTGAGGTGCCTGGCGCGCCCGTCCAAGGTGTGACATTCTCCCCCACCTAATTGGGCAATGCCCTCGTTGCGTCTTCTGCATGGTACTACCTATTCTGGTCCTCAAACTACCATAAGTCATCTGTTGGTTCCCAGCTTGCCTCACTGTCTGGAAGTCCCTTCCAGTGCACCAAGTACTCTTATCTTGGCTGATAGTTCTTTTGTCTCACCTTTCGATCAGCTATGATGCTTTGGACCTCATTCTCACATAAGGCCCTTGCTCCCAATGGCATACGCTTTGATTCTACCTATCCTAGATCTCCTTCATCCTTATGGAATGGCTTGAGCATGCTCACATGGAACATCGGGTGTACCCTCAGCTTGGGTGGCATATCCAGCTTGTAGGCAACCTTACCTACCCTCTTGACTACTCAAAAAGGTCCCTCATACCTCTGGACTAGGCCTTTGTGTAGCCCCCTATGGCGCATAATGGGATGCAGCTTCACCAACACCAAGTCTCCAACCTGGAACTGCACGTCCCACCTATTTTGGTCTGCCCACTTCTTCGACCTCTTGGCCACCTTGTGTAGACAAACTCTGGCCAAGTCAGTTTGCTCCTACCATGCCTTGGCAAACTTGTATGCTGCTGGATTCGGCCTTGTATAACCTGCAGCAATCGAACTGGGTGTTAGTGGTTGTTGCCCTGTCACAACCTTAAATGGGCTCTGGTTCGTTGCCTCGCTCCTTTGCAAGTTGTAGGAAAACTGTGCAATATCTAGCAGTTTTGGCCAGTCCCTTTGTGTGGCACTCACATAGTGCCTGAGGTAGACCTCCAATAGTCCATTCACTCATTCTGTCTGCCCATCGGTCTACGGATGCATGTTGGTGGAAAAGTTCAAGTCTGACCCCAACAGCTTGAACAACTCAGTCCAGAACCTTCTCGTAAAATGCCCATCCCGATCACTAACAATGGTCCTCGGCACTCTCCAATACTTAACCATGTTTTTCAAGAACAATCAAGCTACTTCCTCGGTTGGGCACTTCTTGGTTGCTGGAATGAAGATTCCATACTTGGAAAACCTGTCCACCACTACCATGATGCTTCCAAACCCTTCTGCTTTGGGTAGACTGACTATAAAGTCCAAAGAAACACTCTCCCATGGTCGCTTTGGCACTGGCAATGGCTTTAAGAGATCGTCTGGTTTCTTGAGCTCCATCTTGTCCTATTGGCACACAAGATAAGTCTTTACATAGGCTTCTACATCATCCCTCATGTGCGGCCAGTAGTACCGATCCTCAATCAGTGCCAAGGTACGGCTCACTCCGGGGTGTCCAGCCCACCTTGAATCATGGCATTCTTGCAAAACTTCTTTACGGAGCTTCTCATGCTACGGCACAAACAGTCTATTGCCCTTGGTGTACAGCAAGCCATTCTGTAACCAAAACCACTTAGTCTTACCTTGCTGGGCATACTCTATCAAAGCTTTGGCTATAGGATCATGCGTAAGTCCCTCCTTGATGCGTGGCACCAGTGACCCCTCTGGTTGGCTAATGGTAGCAAGGTTAGCCTTCCTGTTTAGGGCGTCTGCCACTAGGTTTGCCCACCCCGACTTGTACTCTATCTGGAAATCAAATTTCGTAAGAAAATCTTGCCATCTCGCCTACTTGAGGGACAGCTTCTTCTACGTCTAAAAGTAATTGGTTGCCACATTGTCTGTCCTAACCACAAACCTCGACCCTAACAGGTAATGGCACCAAGTGCGCAAGCAGTGCACCACTACAGTCATCTCTTTCTCTTAGACCGTGTACTTATGCTCAGTCTCGTTCAGCTTCCTGCTCTTGAATGTGACTGGACGTCTCTCCTACATCAATGCGCCCCTTATGGCAAAGTCTGATGCATTCGTATGCACCTCATACGGCTTGGCATGGTCTAGCAAGGCTAAGACTGTCTCCTCGATCACAGCCCACTTCAACCTATCAAAGGCTTCCTGGCACCCTGTGCTCCACTCCCATGCTTTCCCTTTCTTGAGCAAGTCAGTCAATGGCATGGCTATTGTTGAGTGACCTTTGATGTAGTGCCTGTAGTAGTTGACCAGCCCAAGGAACAATCTCAACTCAGTGACCTTGGCTGGCGGTTGCCACTCCAGGATGGCGTGTATCTTGCCTTCATCCATGCGTATCCTGCCACTTTCCACTATGTGGCCAAGGAATAGGATCTCCTGCTGGGCGAATGAGAATTTCTCCCTCTTGAAAAATAGCTTGTGCACCTGCAACACCTCGAACACCTGTTTGAAGTGGTCTATATGCTCTCCCAAAGTCTGGCTGTAGATCACAATATCATCCAAATAAACCATAACAAACCGATCAAGGAATGACTGAAGTACCTTGTTCATAAGGGTGCAAAATGTTGCTGGGGCATTCGTGAGTTTGAAAGGCATCACCAAGAACTCATACGAACCATACCGAGTGACACATGCTATCTTTGGCTCATCTCCCTTTGCGATCCTGACTTGATAGTAACCTGACCTCAAATCCAGCTTAGTGAACCACCTTGCGCTCCCAAGTTGATTGAACAAGTTCGCAATGAGTAGGATAGGGTACTTGTTCTTGATGGTCAGCTTGTTCAAAGCCCGGTAGTCTATGCACAGTCGCAACAACCCATCATGCTTGCGCTGAAATAGAATCGGTGCACCATAGGGTGCCTTCGATGGCCTGATGAAGCCAGCATCAACTAACTCTTTGAGGTGCTTCCTCAACTCTTCCAACTCTGGTGGAGACATTCGGTAAAGGGCTCTAACTGGTGGCTTGGCCTTGAACACCAGCTCGATCTTGTGGTCCACCTCCCTCTTAGGTGGTAGCTTGCTAGGTAGCTTTACGGGCATCACATCACTAAAGGTCTTCAACACCTTTAGCACCTCCAAGGGTGACTCGGTCTCTTTTTCCCTTGGTTCATCATATTTCAGGGCTGCCAAGAAGGTGTCCTCTTGTTTGCTTATCGCCTTGGCAAATTGGATGGCTAACACCACCCGCGACCCAACTCCAGACCCTCTTCTCAATGGCACTAGGCATTGGCACCGTGCATCCAAGATGCAAACACAATTGACAAAAGACACAAAGAGGTCGTTAATCCAAACAAGGAAATCCAACCCAATCACAAACTCATAGTCATTAAGGGGTATTACCTCAATGGTCTCTTTGCCTTTTCAGTCTCCAAGCTACAACTCCACTCCCTGTGCTATTCCAATGGCTGGAACTTCATTAGAGTTCATCGTTTTGATGGTACCAGTCCCTTTTTGCACCTTTAGTCCAAGCTTCCAGGCTTTATCACCTGAAATGAAAAGATGTGTGGCACCTGTGTCCACTAGTGCGCTCACCTTCTAACCCGTAACCATTAGATCCGAAAACATCAAGCCTTTTGGCTTGCGGCTCCCTTTACTCTGGACAGCATTGAGCACCAACGACCCAAGCTTTGCTGCCCCTGACTCTGGCTTCTCGTCAGACTCCTTGTCTACAACAGCCAGCTTGCCCTTCTACGGGTAATTACGCGCTATGTGGCTCTCTCCACATAGGTAGCATGCTAGTGGCTCTCGGTTCCCCTTTGCTTTCCACTTGCCTGCTGGTGGCTTCCTCTCACCATCCTTGGTTGAACGGTCTCGGTCTCTATCCTTGGACTCCCGATCACAGTCCTTCCTCTTAGACTGCTTCTTCTGGTCCCTATCGTCCCTGCACTTACCCTTAGGCTTGGTAGACTCGAACTTGTTCAGAGGCTTGAACTCTATCAAGGCCTCGGTTGTCGTCATGGCTTTAGCCAAGTCATGAACTCCTCTTCTTTGTAGCTCATGCTTCATCCACCAACTGAACGCCCGCACGCCCATTTTATGGGTTGGCTTAGGCATAGGGAGTTCATTCCATGTCTAAGCCCCAGTCGGACCGAGGGTTGTGGTAGCAGGATCGGTAGCACATAGAGGGGGATCGAGTCGACCTCAGTTTGCGTATTATGCTCCTCCGTTCAGTTCAGTTCAGTGCCCGGACGTTCATTTCATGGGTTGACTTAGGCATACGGAGTTCATTCCTAGTCTAAGATCAGATCGGACCGAGGGTTATGACAGCAGGACCAGTAACAGGATCGGTAGTATGCAGGGGGGATCGGGCCAATCCCTGGCTTGTGCATTCTGCCTCTTCGGCTGGCTGAGTGCCCGCACACTCGTTTCATGGGTTGGCTTAGGCATACGGAGTTCATTCCATGTCTAAGCCCAACCGGACCAAGGGTTGTGGTAGCGGGACTGGCAGCACGCAGAGGGAAACCAGACCGATCCCCGGCTTGCGCATTATGCCTCTTCGGCCGGCTCAGCGCCCGTACGTTCATTTTATGGGTTGACTTATGCATACAGAGTTCATTCCTAGTCTAAGATCAGACTGGACCGAGGGTTGTGGCAACAGGATCGACAGCACCCATGAGGGATCGGGGCGATCCCTGGCTTACGCATTCTGCCTCTCCGACCGGTTAGCGCCCACACGCTCGTTTCTTGGGTTGGCTTAGGCATACGGAGTTCATTCCACGTCTAAGCATAAAGAGTTCATTCCCAGTCTAAAATCAGACCAGACGGAGGGTTACGACAGCAGGATTGGCAGCATGCAGGGGGGACCGGGCCAATCCCCGACTTGCACATTCTGTGTCTTCGATCGGTTGAGCTCTCGCACACTCATTTCATGGGTTGGCTTAGGCATACAGAGTTCATTCCATGTCTAAGCCCCAGCCGGACAGAGGGTTGTGGCAGCGGGACCGGTAGCACGTAGAGGGGGACTGGACCGATCCCCGGCTTTCGTATTATGCCTCTTCGGTCGCTCAACGATCGCATGCTCATTTCGTGGGTTGATTTAGGCATACAGAGTTCATTCCCAATCTAAGATCAGATCAGATCGAGGGTTGTAATAGCAGGATCGACAGCACGCAGAGGGGACCGAGCCAATCCCTGGCTTACGCATTCTGCCTCTCCGACCGACTGAGCGCTCGCACGCTCATTTCATGGGTTGGCTTAGGCATACGGAGTTCATTCCATGTCTAAGCATACGAAGTTCATTCCCAATCTAAGATCAG
This sequence comes from Durio zibethinus, assembly GCF_002303985.1. The sequence goes on along the minus strand of NW_019168015.1, from coordinate 1,229,453 downwards.
ACCAGATCGAGGGTTGGGGCAGCAGGATCGACAACACGCAGGGGGGGATCAGGTCGATCCCCGGCTTACGGATTCTGCCTCGTCGATCGGCTGAGCACCCGCACGCCCGTTTCGTGTGTTGGCTTAGGCATACGGAGTTCATTCCATGTCTAAGCCCCAGCCGGATTGAGGGTTGTGGCAACGGGATTGACAGCACGCAGAGGGGGACTGGGCCGATCCCCGACTTGCCCATTATGCCTCTTCGGCCGGCTCAACACCCGCACGTTCATTTCGTGGGTTGACTTATGCATACGGAGTTCATTCCCAGTCTAAGATCAGACCGGACTAAGGGTTACGACAGGTGAGGACCGGGCCGATCCCCGGCTTGCGCATTCTGTCTCTCTGGTCGACTGAAAGCCCACATGCTCGTTTCGTGGGTTAGCTTAGGCATACGAAATTCATTCCATGTCTAAGCATACGGAGTTCATTCTCAGTCTAAGATCAGATCAGATCGAGGGTTACCATAGTAGGTCCAGTAGCAGGATCAATAGCACGCAGAGAGGGATCGAGCCGTTCCCCGGCTTGTGCATTCTACCTCTCCGGTCGACTGAGCGCCCGCATGCTTGTTTCTTGGGTTGGCTTAGGCTTATGGAGGTCATTCCATGTCTAAGCCCTAGCCGGACCGAGGGTTATGGCAGTAGGACTGGCAGCGGGATCGACAGCACACAGAGGGGGACCCGATTGATCCCCGGCTTGCGTATTATGCCTCTCCGGCCGGCCTCTCCGACCGTCTGAACGCCCTCACGCTTGTTTCATGGGTTGACTTAGGCATACGGAGTTCATCCCCAGTCTAAGCATACGAAGTTCATTCCCAGTCTAAGATTGGATCAGACCGAGGGTTACGACAGTAGGATCGGTAGCACGAAAGGGGGTCTGGGCCGATCACCAGCTTGCGCATTCTACCTCTTCAGCCGGTTGAGTGCCCGCATGCCCGTTTCGTGGGTTAGCTTAGGCATAGGGAGTTCATTCCAAGTCTGAGCCCCAGTCGGACCGAGGGTTGTGGCTACGGGACCGGCAACATGTAGAGGGGGACCGGGTCGATCCCTAGCTTGCACATTATGCCTCTTCGACCGACTCAGTGCCTGAATGCTCGTTTCGTGGGTTGACTTAGGCATACGGAGTTCATTCCCAGTCTAAGATCAGACCAGATCGAGGGTTGCAGCAGCAGGATCGACAGCACACAGGAGGGATCGAGCCAGTCCCTGACTTACGCATTCTGCCTCTCCGGTCGGCTGAATGCCCGCACGCTTGTTTCGTGGGTTTGCTTAGGCATACGGAGTTCATTCCATGTCTAAGTATACGAAGTTCATTCCTAGTCTAAGATCGGACCGGACCGAGGGTTGCGACAGTAGGACTAGCAGCAGGATCAGCAGCACGCAGAGGGGGATCGAGTGGATCCCTGACTTACGCATTCCGTCTTTCCAACCGGCCTCTCCGGTCGGTTGAGCGCTCGCACACTCGTTTTGTGGGTTGACTTAGGCATACGGAGTTCATCCCCAGTCTAAGCATACAGAGTTCATTCCCAATCTAAGATCGGACTAGACCGAGGGTTGCGACAGCAGGATCGATAGCACTGAGGGGGTACCGGGTCAATCCTTGACTTGTACATTCTGCCTGTCCGATCGGCTGAGCACCCGCACGCCTGTTTCATGGGTTGGCTTAGGCATAGGGAGTTCATTCCATGTCTAAGCCCTAGCCAGACCGAGGGTTGTGGCAGTGGGACAAGCAGCACGTAGAGGGGGACCGGACTGATCCCCGACTTACGCATTCTACCTCTCCAGCCGGTTGAGCGCCCGTACGCTCGTTTCGTGTGTTGGCTTAGGCATACGGAGTTCACTCCATGTCTAAGCATATGGAGTTCATTCCTAGTCTAAGATTAGACCGGACTGAGGGTTACGGCAACAGGACCAGCGGCAGGATCTGTAGCATGTAGGGGGGATCGGGTCGATCCTCGACTTACGCATTCTGCCTCTCCGACCTGCTGAGCACCCGTACGCTCGTTTCATGAGTTAACTTAGGCATACGGAGTTCATCCTCAGGCTAAGCATATGGAGTTCATTCCCAATCTAAGATCAGATCAGATCGAGGGTTACGACAGCGGGATCGACAGCATGCAGGGGGGACCGGGTCAATCCCCGACTTGTGCATTTTGCCTCTCTGATCGGCTGAGTGCCTGCATGCCCGTTTCGTGGGTTGGCTTAGCCATAGAGAGTTCATTCCATGTCTAAGCCCCAGCCGACAGTGGGATCGACAGTACGCAGAGGGGGATCGGACCGTTCCTCGGCTTGTACATTCTGCCTCTCAGGCCGGTTGAGCACCTGCACGCTTGTTTCGTGGGTTGGCTTAGGCATACGGAGTTCATTCCATGTCCAAGAATACGGAGTTCATTCCCAGTCTAAGATTTTGAGCCACGGTGCACATGCTGGGATCGGGCATATGCTGGTGCCGCATTTTTTTTGCCCGGGACACCATCGTCGAAGCAACGTCGGAGAGCCTAACCAACGACATTGGGGATTCTGATGATTGGGGGGCCGAGGGGTGTGCGCACATGATGTGCTATGGGTGCTGGTAGTTGGCCCTTATATTGGCCCCCTATCCCTCATCAAACCTCAAGAACTCACACCCCCTTAGGGAGCATTTGAGATTTTATAGGTTTGCTACCAGTAGCCCTTAAAGTGTCTGAAATGGGGACACTTTTTTCAAATGGTCACAAAATCTTCTCCATTTTGAGTTTTTAGCTGAATGTTTTTGTGCATGCCAAAAAAAATAAAAGGATCAACTCTATCAAATTTGGGGACAAAACTCTTTCTAAAAAAAGTTTAAAAAATCTCGAACCGTAAAAAGTTTCAAAAATCACGAAAAATAGAAAATGGGTCGTCTTGCCACGAAACTTCAAATGAAGGCTTAGGAGACCATTGTATGAATTTACAAGCCATAAAAATGGCAGTGGCATGGCAAAAATGTGAAGATGTGCTTGAACCCACCTACCAGCCGTTTGATTCCCGACTTGCGCATCCTGCCTCTCTGGTCGGCTGAGCGTCCGCACACTCGTTTCATGGGTTGACTTCGACATACAGAGTTCATCCCTAATCTAAGCATACAGAGTTCATTCCCAGTCTAAGATCAAACCAGACCGAGAGTTGCGGCAGTGGGATCGGCAGCACACAGGGGGGATCGAGTCGATCCCCAGCTTGCGCATTTTGCCTCTCCGACCGACTGAGCGCCCGCACGCCCGTTTCATGGGTGGGCTTAGGCGTAGGGAGTTCATTCCATGTCTAAGCCCCAACCGAATCGAGGGTTGTGGCAGCGGGACCGGCAGCACGCAGAGGGGGACCCGACCGATCCCCGACTTGTGCATTCTGCCTCTCCGGTTGGCTTAGCGCCCGCACGCTCCTTTCGTGGGTTGGCTGAGGCATAGGGAGTTCATTCCATGTCTAAGCCCCATCCGGACCGAGGGTTGTGGTAGCAGAACCAGCAGCACGCAGATAGGGATCGGGCCAATCCTTGACTTGCGTATTATGCCTCTCTGACTGGATCAGTGCCCGCACGCTCGTTTCGTAGGTTGATTTAGGCATATTGAGTTCATTCCCAGTCTAAGATCGGACCAGACCGAGGGTTGCAGTAGCAGGATCGACAGCACACAGGGGGGACCGGGCCAGTCCCCGACTTGCGCATTCTGCCTCTTCGGCCGGTTGAGCACCCACACACTTGTTTCATGGGTTGGCTTAGGCATACGGAGTTCATTCTATGTTTGAGCATACAGAGTTCATTCCCAGTCTAAGATTGGATCGGACTAATAGTTGCAGTAGCAGGACCAACAATAGGATCGGTAGCACGTAGGGGGGATCGGGTCGATCCTCGGCTTGCTCATTCTGCCTCTCCGCCTGGCTGAGCACCCATAGGCTCGTTTCGTGGGTTGGTTTAGGCATACGGAGTTCATTCCATGTCTAAGCCCCAGTCAGACCGAGGGTTGTGGCAGTAGGACCGACAGTAGGATCGACAACACGCAGAGGGGGATCGGGTTGATCCTCGACTTGCGCATTATGCTTCTTCGGTCAGCCTCTACGATCGACTGAGCGTCCGCACGCTCGTTTCATGGGTTGACTTAGGCATACGGAGTTCAGCCCCAGTCTAAGCATACAGAGTTCATTCCCAGTCTTAGATCGGATCAGACCGAGGGTTACGATAGCAGGATCGACAGCACGCAGGGGGGACCAGGTCGATCCCCGGCTTGTGCATTCTGCCTCTCCGGTCGGCTGAGCACCCACATGCCTGTTTCGTGGGTTGGCTTAGGCATAGGGAGTTCATTCCATGTCTAAGCCCTAGTCGGACCGAGGGTTGTGGCAGCGGGATCGACAGCACACAGTGGGGGACCGGGCTGATCCCCGGCTTGCGCATTATGCCTCTTCGGCCAGCTCAGCACCCGAACGCTTGCTTCGTGGGTTGACTTAGGCATACGGAGTTCATTCCCAGTCTAAGATCGGACCGGACCGAGGGTTGCGATAGTAGGATCGACAGCATGTAAGGGGGATCTGGTCGATCCCTGACTTGCGCATTCTGCCTCTCCAGTCGGCTGAGCGTCCGCACGCTCGTTTTGTGGCTTAGGTTAGGCATACGGAGTTCATTCCACATCTAAGCATATGGAGTTCATTCCCAATCTAAGACCAGATCGGATCGAGGGTTACGACAGCAGGACCAGCAGCAAGATCGGCAACACATAGGGGGGACCAAGTCGATCCCTAGCTTGGGCATTCTGCCTCTTCGGTCGGCCACTTTAGCTGGCTAAGTGCTCGTACGCTTGTTTCGTGGGTTGACTTAGGCATACATAGTTCATCCGCAGTTTAAGCATACGGAGTTCATTCCCAGTCTAAGATCATACCAGACTGAGGGTTGCGGTAGTAGGATCGACAGCACGTAGGGGGGATCGGGCTGATCCTCGGCTTACGCATTCTACCTCTCCGAATGGCTGAGCGCCCGCACGCTCGTTTCATGGGTTGGCTTAGGCATAGGGAGTTCATTCCATGTCTAAGCCCCAGCCGAATTGAGGGTTGTGGTAGCGGGACCGACAGCATGCATAGAAGGATCGGGCCGATCCTCGGCTTGCGTATTAGGCCTCTCCGGCCGGCTCAGCGCCCGAACGCTCATTTCATGGGTTGACTTAGGTATACGGAGTTCATTCCCAGTCTAAGATCAGGCCGGATCGAGGGTTACGATAGCAGGATCGACAGCACGCAGGGGGGACCAGGCCGATCCTCGACTTACGCATTCTACCTTTTCGGTCGGCTGAGTGCCCACACGCTCGTTTCATGGGTTAGCTTTGGCATATGGAGTTCATTCGATGTCTAAGTATACAGAGTTCATTCCCAGTCTAAGATCGGATCAGACCAAGGGTTACGGTACCAAGACCAGCAGTAGGATCGACAACACACAGGGGAGGATCGGGTCGATCCCCGGCTTGCGCATTCTGCCTCTCCGACAGGCCTCTCTGGTCGGTAGAGTGCCCACACACTTGTTTCATGGCTTTGTTTAGGCATACGGAGTTCATCTCCAGTCTAAGCATATAGAGTTCATTCCCAGTCTAAGATTGGATTGGATCGAGGGTTGTGGCAACATGATCGACAGCACGCAGGGGTAATCGGGCCGATCCCCGGCTTGCGTATTCTGCCTCTCCGATCGACTGAGCGCCCATACGCCCATTTCGTGGGTTGGCTTAGGCGTACGGAGTTCATTTCATGTCTAAGCCCTAGCCAGACCGAGGGTTGTGGTAGTGGGACTGGTAGCACGTAGAGTGGGATCGGGTCGATCCCCGACTTGGGCATTTTATCTCAGCGGCCGGCTGAGTGCCCGCACGTTCGTTTCGTGGGTGGCCTTAGGCATATGGAGTTCATTCCATGTCAAGCATACAGAGTTCATTCCCAGTCTAAGAGTTTGAGCTACAGTGCACTTGCTGGGCTCGAGCATGTGCTGGTGCTGCATTTTTTCACCCGAGGCACCATTGCTGGAGCATAGTCGGAGAGCCTAACCGGCGGCATTGGTGGTTCTGGCGATTGGGGGGGCTGGGGGTGTGCTCACATGATGTGCGATGAGTGCTGGTACTTGGCCCTTATATTGGCCCCCTATCCCTCACCAAACCTCAAGAACTCACACCCCCTTAAAGAGCATTTCAGATTTTATAGGTTTGCTTCCAGTAGCCATTAAAGTGTCTGAAATGGGGATACTTTTTTTAAACGGTCACAAAATCTTCTCCACTTTGATTTTTTAGGTGAATTTTTTTGTGCATGCCAAAAAAAAAATACAAGGATCACCTTTACCAAATTTGGGGACAAAAATCTTTCTAAAAAAATTTTAAAAAATCCTGAATCGTAAAAAGTTTCAAAAATCATGAAAAATAGAAAACTGGTCATCTTGCCACGAAACTTCACATGAAGGCTTAGGGGACCATTGTTTGAATTTACAAGCCATAAAAATGGCATTGGCATGGTAGAAATATGAAGATGTGCTTGAACCCACCAACCACCCGTTCGATCCCCAGCTTGCGCATCCTGCCTCTCTGGTCGGCTGAGCGTTCGCACGCTCATTTCGTGGGTTGACTAAGGAATACGGAGTTCATCCCTAGTCTAAGCAAACAAAGTTCATTCCCAGTCTAAGATCGAATCGAACCAAAGGTTGTGGTAACAGGATCGACAGCACGTCGGGGGGCACCGGGCCGATCCCCGACTTGCGCATTCTGCCTCTCCGGCCTGCTGAGTGCCTGCATGCCCATTTTATGGGTTGGCTTAGGCATAGGGAGTTCATTCCATGTCTAAGCCCCAGCTGGACCAAGGGCTGTGGCAGTCGGACTGGCAGCACGTAAAGGGGGATCGGACTGATCCCTGGCTTGCGCGTTATACCTCTCCGGTCGGCTCAGTGCCCGCACGCTCATTTCGTTGGTTGACTTAGGCATACGGAGTTCATTCCCAATCTAAGATCGGTCCAGACCGAGGGTTGCGGTAGCAGGATTGACAGCATGCAGGGGGGGACCAGGCCGATGCCTGACTTGCGTATTCTGTCTCTCTGGCCGACTGAACACCCGTTTCGTGGGTTGGCTTAGGCATACGGAGTTCATTCCATGTCTAAGCATACGGAGTTCATTCCTAGTCTAAGATTTTGAGCCACGATGCACATGCTAGGCTCGGGCATGTGCTGGTGCCGAATTTTTTTCGCCTGGGGCACTATCGTCGGAGCATCGTCAGAGAGCCTAGCCGACGGTATTGGGGGTTCCGGTGATTGGGGGGGAAGGGGTGTGCGCACATGATGTACGATGGGTGCTGGTACTTGGCCCTTATATTGGCCCACTATCCCTCTTCAAACCTTGAGAACTCACACCCCCTTAAAGAGCATTTGAGGTTTTGTAGGTTTGCTGCCAGTAGCCATTAAAGTGTCTAAAATAGGGACACGTTTTTCAAACGGTCACAAAATCTTCTCCACTTCGATTTTTTAGCTGAAATTTTTTGTGCATGCCAAAAAAAATACAAGGATCACCTCTACCAAATTTGGGGACAAAAATCTATCTAAAAAAATTTTTAAAAATCCCAAACCGCAAAAAGTTTCAAAAATCATGAAAAATAGAAAACGGGTCGTCTAGCCATGAAACTTCACATGAAGGCTTAGGGGACCATTGTATGAAATTACAGGCCATAAAAATGGCATTGGAAAGTCAGAAATATGAAGATGTGCTTGAACCCACCTACCACCCATTCGATCCCCCGGCTTGCGCATCCTGCCTCTCTGGTTGGTTGAGCGTCTGCACGCTCGTTTCACGGGTTGACTTAGGCATACGAAGTTCATCCGCAATCTAAGCATACAGAGTTCATTCCCAGTCTAAGATTAGATCAAACCGAGGGTTACGGTAGCAGGATGGACAGCATGCAGGGGGGATCGGGCCGATCCCCGGCTTGCGCATTCTGGCTCTCCGACTAGCTGAGCACCCGCATGCCCATTTCATGGGTTGGCTTAGGCATAGGGAGTTCATTCCATGTCTAAGCCCTAGCTGGACCAAGGGTTGTGGCAGCGGGACCGACAGCAAGTAGAGGGGGATCGAGTCGATCCCCAGCTTGCACATTATGCCTCTCCGGTCGGCTCAGCGACCGAACGCTCATTTCGTGGGTTGACTTAGGCATACGGAGTTCATTCCCAGTCTAAGATCAGACCGGACCAAGGGTTGTGGTAGCAGGATCAACAGCACGCATGGGGGGACCGGGCCAGTCCCCGACTTGCGCATTCTACCTCTTCGATAGGCTGAGCGCCCACATGCTTGTTTCATGGGTTCGCTTAGGTATACGGAGTTCATTCCATGTCTAAGCATATAGAGTTCATTCCCAGTCTAAGATCTGACTGGACCGAGGGTTACGGTAGTAGGACCAATAGCAGGATTGGCACACGCAGGGGGAGACCGAACCGATCCCTGACTTACACAGTCTACCTCTCTGGCTAGCATAACGCCCGCACGCTCATTTTGTGGGTTGGCTTAGGCATACGGAGTTCATTCCATGTCTAAGCCCCAGCCGGACTGAGGGTTGTGGCAGCAGGACCAGTAGCGGGATCGATAGCACGTAGAAGGGGATCGGCCTGATCCTCGGCTTGTGCATTATGCCTCTCCGATCGGCCTCTCCAGTCGGTTGAGCACTTGCACGCTCGTTTCGTGGGTTGACTTAGGCATACAGAGTTCATCCCCAGTCTAAGCAAACGCAATTCATTCCTAGTCTAAGATCGGACCAAATCGAGGGTTGCGACAACAAGATCGACAGCACGCAGGGGGGACCGGGCCGATCCCTGGCTTATGCATTCTACCTCTCCGGTCGACTGAGCACCCGCACGCCCGTTTCGTGGGTTGGCTTAGGCATAAGGAGTTCATTCCATGTCTAAGCCCCAACCGGAACGAGGGTTGTGGCAGCGAGACTGACAGCACGCAGAGGGAGACCAGGTTGATCCCTGGCTTGTGCATTATGCCTTTCCGACCAGCTCAGTGCTCGTACGCTCATTTTGTAGGTTGACTTAGTCAGCGGGATCAAAAGTACAGAGAAGGGGATCGGCCTGATCCCCGACTTACGCATTATGCCTCTCCGATCGGTTGAGCGCTCGCACGCTCGTTTCGTCGGTTGACTTAGGCATACGGAGTTTCTCCCTAGTGTAAGCAAACGAAGTTCATTCCCAGTCTAAGATCGGACTGGACTGAGGGTTGCGACAGTAGGATCGGTAGCACGTAGGGGGACCGGGTTGATCCCCGGCTTGCGTATTCTACCTCTTCGGCCGACTGAGCACCCGCACGCCCGTTTCGTGGGTTGTCTTAGGCATAGGGAGTTCATTCCATGTCTAAGCCCCAGTCGGAACGAAGGTTGTGCCAGCGAGACTGACAGAAAGCAGAGGGGGATTAGGCTGATCCCCAGCTTGTGCATTATACCTCTCTGACCGGCTCAGTGCTCGCACGCTTGTTTTATGGGTTGACTTAGTCATACGGAGTTCATTCCCAGTCTAAGATCGAACCATACTGAGTGTTGCGACAGCAGGATCGACAGCACGCAAGGGGAATCGGGCCGATTCTTAGCTTACGCATTCTACCTCTCTGACAGGCTGAGCGCCCACACGTTCGTTTTGTGGGTTGGCTTAGGCATACAGAGTTCATTCCATGTCTAAGCATACGGAGTTCATTCCCAGTCTAAGATCAGACCGGACCAAGGGTTGCAGTAGCAAGATCGGCAACACGTAGGAGGGACTGGGCCAATCCCTGACTTGTGCATTCTGCCTCTCCAGCCAGCTGAGCGCCTACAGGCTCATTTCGTGGGTTGGCTTAGGCATACGGAGTTCATTCCATGTCTAAGCCCCAACCGAATCGAGGGTTGTGGCAGCAGGACCAGTAGCGGGATTGGCAGGACGTAAAGAAAGATTAGGGTGATCCCCGGCTTGCGCATTATGCCTCTCCGACTGACCTCTCCGACTGGCTGAGCACCCGCACAGTCATTTCGTGGGTTGACTTAGGCATATGGAGTTCATACCCAGTCTAAGCATACGAAGTTCATTCCTAGTCTAAGATCAGACTGGATCGAGGGTTACGGCAGCATGATCAGCAGCACGCAGGGGGGATCAGGCCGATCCCCGGCTTGCGCATTCTGCCTCTCCGACCAATTGAGCACCCGCATGCCCATTTCGTGGGTTAGCTTAGGCATAGGGAGTTCATTCCATGTCTAAGCCCCAGCCGGACCAAGGGTTGTGATAGCGGGACCGACAGCACGCAGAGGGGGATCGGGTCGATCCCTGGCTTGTACATTATGCCTCTTCGGCCGGCTCATCGCCCGCACGCTTGGTTTATAGGTTGACTTATGCATACGGAGTTCATTCCCAATCTAAGATCAGATTGGACTAAGGGTTGTGGCAGCAGGATCGACAGCATGCACGAGGGGATCAAGCCGATCCCCAGTTTGCACATTCTGCCTCTCCGGCCGACTGAGCGCCCGCACGCTCGTTTCGTGGGTTGGCTTAGGCATACGCAGTTCATTCCATGTCTAAGCATACGGAGTTCATTCCCAGTCTAAGATTTTGAGCCACGGTGCACATGCTAGCCTCAGGCATGTGCTGGTGCCACTTTTTTTTCGCCCGAGGCACCATCGTCGGAGCATCGCAGGAGAGCCTAACCGACGGCATTGGGGGTTCTGATGATTGGGGGGCTAGGGGGTGTGCACACATGATGTGCGATAGGTGCTGGTATTTGGCCCTTTTATTGGCCCCCTATCACTCATCAAACCTCAAGAACTCACACTCCCTTAAAGAGCATTTCAGATTTTATAGGTTTGCTGCCAGTAGCCATTAAAGTATCTGAAATGGAGACACTTTTTTTATACGGTCACAAAATCTTCTCCACTTTGAGTTTTTAGCTGAATTTTTTTGTGCATACCAAAAAAAATACAAGGATCACCTCTACCAAATTTGGGGACAAAACTCTTTCTAAAAAAAGTTTAAAAAATCCCGAACCACAAAAAGTTTCAAAAATTATGAAAAATAGAAAACGGGTCGTCTTGCCACGAAACTTCACATGAAGGCTTACGGGACCATTGTATGAATTTACAAGCCATAAAAATGGCATCGGCACAGTAGAAATATGAAGATGTGCTTGAACCCACCTGCCACCCGTTCTATCCCCAGCTTGCGCATCCTGCCTTTCTAGTCGACTGAGCACCCGCACGCTCGTTTCATGGGTTGACTTAGGCATACGGAGTTCATCCCCAGTCTAAGCATACGGAGTTCATTCCCAGTCTAAGATAGGACCGGACTGACAGTTGCGACAGCAGGATCAGCAGCACATAGGGGGACCGGGTCGATCCCCGGCTTACGCATTCTGCCTCTCCGGCCAGTTGAGCGGCCGCACGCCCGTTTCATGGGTTGGCTTAGGCATCGGGATTTCATTCCATGTCTAAGCCCCAGCTAGATCAAGGATTGTAGTAACGGGATCGAGAGCACGCAGAGGGGGACCAAGCTAATCCCCGGCTTGTGCATTATGCCTCTTCGATCGGCTCAGCGCCTGCATGCTCGTTTCATGGGTTGACTTAGGCATACAAAGCTCATTCCCAATCTAAGATCGGATCGGACCAACGGTTGCGGTAGCAGGATCGATAGCATACAGAAGGGGACCGGGCCAATCCCTGACTTGCGCATTCTGCCTCTTCGATCGGTTGAGCACCCGTACGAACGCTCATTTTATGGGTTGGCTTAGGCATACAGAGTTCATTCCATGTCTAAGCATACGGAGTTCATTCTTAGCCTTAAATCAGACTGGACTAAAGGTTGTGGCAGTAAGACCAGCAGCAAGATTGGTAGCCCACAGGGAGGGACCATACCGATCCTCGGGTTACGCATTCTGCCTCTCCGGCCGATTGAGCACCCGCTCACTCATTTTATGGGTTGGCTTAGGCATACAGAGTTCATTCAACGTCTAAGCCCCAGCCAGACCGAGGGTTATGGCAACAAGACCGACAGCGAGATCGACAGCATGCAGAGGGGGACCGGGCTAATCCCCGGCTTGTGCATTATGCCTTTTCGATCGGCTGAGCACCCGCACGCTTGTTTCGTGGGCTGACTTAGGTAAACGGAGTTCATCCCCAGTCTAAGCATACGGTGTTCATTCCCAATCTAAGATCGGACAGGACCGAGGGTTGTAGCAGCAGGATCGGCAGCACGTAGGGGGGATCGGGCTGATCCCCGGCTTACGCATTCTGCCTCTCCAGCCGGTTGAGCATCCGCATGCCCATTTCATGGGTTGGCTTAGGCATAAGGAGTTCATTCCATGTTTAAGCCCCAGCTGGACCGAGGGTTGTGGCAGCGGGACTGGCAGCACATAGAGGGGGACCGGGCCGATCCCCGGCTTGCGCATTATGCCTCTTCGGTCAGCTCAGCACCCGCACGCTCGTTTCATGGGTTGACTTATGCATATGGAGTTCATTCCCAGTCTAAGATCGGGCAGGATCGAGGGTTACGACAGCAAGATTGATAGCACGCAGGGGGGATTGAGTCGCTCCTCGGCTTGCGGATTCTGCCTGTCCGATCGGCTGAGCACCCGCACGCTCATTTTATGGGTTGGCTTAGGTATACAGAGTTCATTCCATGTCTAAGCCCCAGCTGGACTGAGGGTTGTGGCAGCCGGACCGGCAGCACGCAGAGGGGGACCGGGCTGATCCCTCGCTTGCGCGTTATGCCTCTCCGGTCGGCTCAGTGCCCACACGCTCATTTCGTTGGTTAACTTAGGCATACGGAGTTCATTCCCAATCTAAGATCGATCCAGACCGAGGGTTGCGATAGCAAGATCGACAGCATGCAGGGGGGACCAGGCCGATGCCGGACTTGCGCATTCTGTCTCTCCGGTCGACTGAACGCCCGTTTCGTGGGTTGGCTTAGGCATACGGAGTTCATTCCATGTCTAAGCATACGGAGTTCATTCCTAGTCTAAGAGTTTGAGCCACAGTGCACATGCTGGGCTCAGGCATGTGCTGGTGCCGAATTTTTTTCGCCCGGGGCACCATAGCCGGAGCATCGTCGGAGAGCCTAGTCGACGGCATTGGGGGTTCCGGTGATTGGAGGGTCGGGGGTCGGGGTGTACGCACATGATGTGCGATGGGTGCTAGTACTTGGCCCTTATATTGGCCCCCTATCCCTCTTCAAACCTCAAGAACTCACACCCCCTTAAAGAGCATTTGAGGTTTTATAGGTTTGCTGCCAGTAGCCATTAAAGTGTCTAAAATAGGGACACTTTTTTCAAATGGTCACAAAATCTTCTCCACTTCGAGTTTTTAGCTGAATTTTTTTAAATACCAACAAAAATACAAGGATCACCTCTACCAAATTCGAGGACAAAGCTCTTTCTAAAAAAAGTTTAAAAAAACCCGAACTACAAAAAGTTTCAAAAATTATGAAAAATAGAAAACGGGTTGTCTAGCCACAAAACTTCACAAGAAAGCTTATGGGACAATTGTATGAATTTACAAGCCATAAAAATGGCATTGGCACAGTAGAAATATGAAGATGTGCTTGAACCCACTTGCCACCCGTTCTATCCCCGGCTTGCGCATCCTGCCTTTCTGGTCAGCTGAGCGCCCGCACGCTCGTTTCGTGGGTTGACTTAGGCATACGGAGTTCATCCCCAGTCTAAGCTACGGAGTTCATTCCCAATCTAAGATAGGACCGAACCGAGGGTTACCGCAGCAGGATCAGCAGCACGCAGGGGTACCAGGTCAATCCCTGGCTTACGCATTCTGCCTCTCCAGCCTGCTGAGTGCCCGCACGCCCGTTTCGTGGGTCGACTTAGGCATAGGGAGTTCATTCCATGTCTATGCCCCAGCTGGATCGAGGGTTGTGGTAGCAGGGCTGACAGCACGCAGAAAGGGATCGGGTTGATCCCCGGCTTGTGCATTATGCCTCTCCGTCCGTCTCAGCGCCCGCACGCTCGTTTCGTGGGTTGACTTAGGCATACAAAGCTCATTCCCAGTCTAAGATCCGACTGGACCGACGGTTGCGGTAGCAAGATCAATAGCACGCAAAGGGGGATCGGGCCAATCCCCGGCTTGCGCATTCTACCTCTTCGGTTAGTTGAGTGCCCGCACGAACGCTCATTTTGTGGGTTGGCTTAGGCATACAGAGTTCATTCCATGTCTAAGCATACGGAGTTCATTCTTAGCCTAATATCGGACTGGACCGAAGGTTGCGACAGTAGGACCAGTAGCAAGATCGGTAGCCCACAGGGGTGGACCGGGCCGATCCCCGGGTTACGCATTCTACCTCTCTGGTCAGTTGACTGCCCGCTCACTCGTTTCATGGGTTGGCTTGGGCATACAGAGTTCATTAAATGTCTAAGCCCCAGCGAGACCGAAGGTTGTGGTAGCAGGACTGACAGCGGGATCGACAGCATGCAGAGGGGGACCTGACGGATCTCCGGCTTGCGCATTATGCCTTTTCGACTGGCTGAGCACCCGCACACTCATTTCATGGGCTGACTTAGGTAAACGGAGTTCATCCCCAGTCTAAGCATATGAAGTTCATTCTCAGTCTAAGATCAGACCAGATCGAGGGTTGCGACAGTAGGATCGATAGCACGCAGGAGGGATCGGGCCGATCCTCGGCTTATGCATTCTGCCTGTTTGGCCGGCTGAGCACCCACACACCCGTTTCGTGGGTTAGCTTAGGCATAGGGAGTTCATTCCATGTTTAAGCCCCAACTGGATTGAGGGTTGGGGCAGCGAGACCGACAGCACGTAGAAGAGGGTCGGATCGATCCTCAGCTTACGCATTATGCCTCTCCAACCGGCTCAACGCCCGTACGCTCATTTCATAGGTTGACTTAGGCATACGGAGTTCATTCCCAGTCTAAGATCAAACCGAATTGAGGGTTACGATAGCAGGATTGACAGCACGTAGGAAGGGATCGGGCCGGTCCTCGGCTTACGCATTCTGCCTCTCCGACAGGTTGAGCGCCTGCACGCTAGTTTCGTGGGTTGGCTTAGGCATAAGGAGTTCATTCCATTTCTAAGCATACGAAGTTCATTCCCAGTCTAAGATTGAATCGAACCGAGGGTTGTGGCAGTAGGGCCAGCAGCAGGATCGACAGCACGCAGGGGGGATCGAGCTGATCCCCAGCTTGCGCATTCTGTCTCTCCGATCGGTTGAGCGCCCGCATGCTCATTTTGTGGGTTGGCTTAGGCATACGGAGTTCATTCAATGTCTAAGCCCCAGTCGGACTGAGGGTTGTGGTAGTAGGATCGACAGCGAGATCGAGAGCGGGATCGACAGCATGCAGTGGGGGATCGGGCTGATCCTCGACTTATGCATTATGCCTCTCCGGTCGGCTGAGCGCCCGTACGCTCGTTCCGTGGGTTGACTTAGGCATACGGAGTTCATCCCCAGTCTAAGCATACAGAGTTCATTCCCAGTCTAAGATCAAACCAGAATGACGGTTGCAGTAGCAGGATCAGCAGCATGCAAGGGGGATCGGGCTGATCCCCCACTTGCGCATTCTACCTTTTCGGTCGATTGAGCGCCCGCACACCCATTTCATGGGTTGGCTTAGGCATAGGGAGTTCATTCCATGTCTAAGCCCCAGCTGGACTGACGATTATGGTTGTAGGACCGACAGTGGGATCGACAGCACGCACAGTGGGATCGAGTTGATCCCCAACTTGCGCATTATGCCTCTCCGGTCGGCTAAGCACCTTCACGCTCGTTTCATGGGTTGACTTAGGCATACGGAGTTCATCCCCAATCTAAGCATACGGAGTTCATTCCCAGTCTAAGATCGAATCAGATTGAGGGTTACGGTAGCAGGATCGGTAGCACCCAGGAGGGATCGGACCGATCCTCGGCTTGCGCATTCTACCTCTCCGATCGGTTGAGCACCCAAACGTCCGTTTAGTGGGTTGGCTTAGGCATAGGGAGTTCATTCCATGTCTAAGCCCCAGCCAGACCGAAGGTTGTGGCAGCGAGACCGATAGCACGCAGAGGGGGATCGAGCCGATCACCGACTTGCGCATTATGCCTCTCAGGCTGGCTCAGCACCCAAACACTCATTTTATGGGTTGTCTTAGGCATACGGAGCTCATTCCTGGTTTAAGATCGGATCGAAGATTGCGGCAGTAGGATCGACAGCACGCAGGGGGGATCGAGCCAATCCCCGACTTGCACATTCTACCTCTCTGATAGACTGAGTGCCCGCACGCTCATTTCGTGGGTTGGCTTAGGCATACGGAGTTCATTCCATGCCTAAGCATACAGAGTTCATTCCAGTCTAAGATCGAACCGAACTGAGGGTTACGGTAGTAGGACCGGCAGCAGGACCAGCAGCAGGATCGACAGCATGTAGGGGGGCCCGGGTTGATCCACGGCTTGTACATTTTACCTCTGCAATCGGCTTCTCCGATCGGTTGAGCGCCCGCACGCTCATTTCGTGGGTTGACTTAGGCATACGAAGTTCATACCCAGTCTAAGCATACAGAGTTCATTCCCAGTCTAAGATTGAACTGGATCGAGGGTTGCGGCAGTAGGATCGGTAGCACGTAGGGGGGATTGGGCTGATCCCCGACTTTCGCATTCTGGCTCTCTGGTCGACTGAGCGCCCGCACGCCTGTTTCGTGGGTTGGGTTAGGCATAGGGAGTTCATTCCATGTCTAAGCGCCAGCCGGACCGAGGGTTGTGGTAGCGGGACCGATAGCATGTAGAGGGGGATCGAGCCGATCACTAGCTTGCGCATTATGCCTCTCCGGCCGGCTCAGTGCCCGAACGCTCGTTTCGTGGTTTGTCTTAGGCATACGGAGCTCATTCCCAGTCTAAGATCAGACCGAAGATGACGGTAGCAAGATCGACAGCATGCAGGAGGGGACCAGGTTGATCCCTGGCTTGTGCATTCTGCCTCTTCGGCTGACTGAACACCCGCACGCTCGTTTCGTGGGTTGGCTTAGGCATACAGAGTTCATTCCATGTCTAAGCATACAAAGTTTATTCCCAATCTAAGATCGCACCGAACCGAAGGTTGCGGTAGTAGGACCAGCAGCAGGATCGAAAGCATGTAGGAGGGCCCGAGCCGATCCTCAGCTTGCACATTCTACCTCTTCGGTTGGCCTCTCTGATCAGTTGAGAGCCCGTACGCTCGTTTAGTGGGTTGACTTAGGCATACGGAGTTCATCCCCAGTCTAAGCATACAGAGTTCATTCTCAGTCTAAGATCAAATCGGATCGAGGGTTACGGTAGTAGGATTGGTAGCATGGACTGAGGGTTGTGGCAGCAGGACCGATAGCACGTAGAGGGGGATCGGGTCGATCCCTGGCTTGCACATTCTGCCTCTCCAGTCGACTGAGCGCCCACACGCTCGTTTCGTGGGTTGGCTTAGGCATACGGAGTTCATTCCATGTCTAAGCATATGGAGTTCATTCCCAGTCTAAGAGTTTGAGCCATGATCCATATGCTGGGCTCGGGCATGTGCTGGTGGCACATTTTTTTCGCCCAAGGCACCATCGCCGGAGCATCGTCGGAGAGCCTAACCGACGGCATTGTGGGTTCTGATGATTAGGGGGTCAGGGGGTGTGCGTACATGATGTGCGATGGGTGCTGGTACTTGGCCATTATATTGGCCCCCTATCCCTCATCAAACCTCGAGAACTCACACCCCCTTAAAGAGTATTTGAGATTTTATAGGTTTGCTGCCAGTGCCCATTAAAGTGTCCGAAATAAGGACACTTTTTTCAAACAGTCACAAAATCTTCTCCACTTTCAGTTTTTAGTTGAATTTTTTTGTGCACGCCAATAAAAATACAAGGATCACCTCTACCAAATTTGGGGAAAAAACTATTTCTAAAAAAATTTTCAAAAATCTTGAACCAGAAAAAGTTTCAAAAATCATGAAAAATAGAAAACGGGTCGTCTTGTCATGAAACTTCACATGGAGGTGTAGGGGACCATTGTATGAATTTACAAGATATAAAAATGGCATTGGCATGGCAGAAATATGGAGATGTGCTTGAACCCACCTCCCACCCGTTCGATCTCCGGCTTGTGCATCCTACCTCTCTGGTCGACTGAGCATCCGTACGCTCGTTTCTTGGGTTGACTTAGGCATACGGAGTTCATCCCCAGTCTAAGCATATGGAGTTCATTCCTAGTCTAAGATCGGACTGGATCGAGGGTTATGACAGCAGTATCGACAGCATGTAGAGGGGACCAGACCGATCCCCAACTTGTACATTCTGCCTCTCTGGCTGACTGAGCACCCGCACGCCCATTTCATGGGTTGGCTTAGGCATAGGGAGTTCATATGCATTTTGCCTCTTCGACCGACTGAGCACCCGCACGCCCGTTTCGTGGGTTGGCTTAGGCATAGAGAGTTCATTCCATGTCAATTCCTAGCCGGTCCGAGGGTTGTGGCAGTATGACCGATAGCACGTAGAGGGGGACCGGGTCGATCCCTGGCTTGCGCATTATGCCTCTCCGATCGGCTCAGCGCCTGCACGTTCATTTCATGGGTTGACTTAGGCATACGGAGTTCATTCCCCGTCTAAGATCGGATCGGACTGAGGGTTGCGGCAGCAGGATCGATAGCATGTAGGGGGGATCGGGTCGATCCCTGGTTTACGCATTTTACCTCTCTGATCGGCTAAGCGCCCGCACACTTGTTTCATGGGTTGGCTTAGGCATACGGAGTTCATTCCATGTCTAAGGATATGGAGTTCATTCCCAATCTAAGATCAGACTGGACCGAGGGTTGTGGCAACAGGACCAGCAGCAGGATCGACAGCACGCAGGGGGGACCAGGTCGATCCCCGAGTTGCGCATTCTGCCTCTCCGATCGGTTGAGCTCCCACACGCTCGTTTCCTGGGTTGGCTTAGGCATACGGAATGCATTCCATGTCTAAGCCCCAGCCCGATCGAGGGTTGTGGCAGCAGGATCGACAATAGGATCGACAGCACACAGAGGGGGACCGGGTTGATCCCCGAGTTGCACATTATACCTCTCTGGTCGGCCTCTCCGGTCGACTGAGTGCCCGCACGCTCGTTTCGTGGGTTGACTTAGGTATACGGAGTTCATCCCCAGTCTAAGCATACAGAGTTCATTCTCAATCTAAGATCGGATCGGACTGAGGGTTGCGACAGTAGGATTGGTAGCATGCAGGGGGGATCGGGTTGATCCACGGCTTGCGTATTCTACCTCTCCAGCTGGCTGAGCACCCGCACGCCTATTTCGTGGGTTGGCTTAGGCACAGGGACTTCATTCCATGTCTCAACCCCAGTTGGACCGAGGGTTGTGGCAGCGGGATCGGTAGCATGCAGAGGGGGATCGGGTCGATCCCTGGCTTGTGCATTATGCCTTTTCGACCGGCTCAACGCTCGCATGCATGTTTCATGGGTTGACTTATGCAAACGGAGTTCATTCCCAGTCTAAGATCGAACCGGATCGAGGGTTACGGTAGCAAGATCGACAGCACGTAGGGGGGATCGAGTCGATCCTCGACTTGTGCATTCTACCTCTCCGGCCAGTTGGGCACCCGTATGCTCGTTTCGTGGGTTGGTTTAGGCATACTGAGTTCATTCCATGTCTAAGCATTCGGAGTTCATTCCTAGCCTAAGATTTTAAGCCACGGTGCACTTGCTGGGCTCCGGCATGTGTTGGTGCGACATTTTTTTTGCCCAGGGCACCATCGCCAGAGCGTCACCAGAGAGTCTAACCGACGACATTGGGGGTTTCGGCGATTGGGGGGGTCGGGGGGTGTGCGCATTCTGCCTCTTTGGTCGGCTGAGCACCCGCACGCTCGTTTCGTGGGTTGACGTAGGCATACAGAGTTCATCCCCAGTCTATGCATATGAAGTTCATTCCCAATCTAAGGTCGGATCGGACCAAGGGTTGCAGCAACAGGATTGGCAGCACGTAGGGGGGATTGGGTCGATCCCCGACTTACGTATTCTGCCTCTCCGACTGGCTGAGTGCCCGCACGCCCGTTTCATGGGTTGGCTTAGGCATAGGGAGTTCATTCCATGTCTAAGCCCCAGCTGGACCGAGGGTTGTGGCAGCGGGACCGACAGCACGCAAAGGGGGACCGGGTCGATCCCCAGCTTGCGCATTATGCCGCTTTGGCCGGCTGAGCGCCCGCACGCTCATTTCATGGGTTGGCTTAGGCATACGGAGTTCATTCCATGTTTAAGCATACGGAGTTCAGTCCCAGTCTAAGATCGAATTGGATCGAGGGTTCTGGCAGCAGGATCGATAGCACGTAGGGGGGATCGGGCCGATCCCTGGCTTGTGCATTTTGCCTCTCCGGTCGGCTGAGCACCCGTATGCCTGTTTCGTGGGTTGGCTTAGGCATAGGGAATTCATTCCATGTCTAATTCCTAGTCGGTCTGAGGGTTGTGGCAGCAAGATCGGTAGCACACAGAAGGGGATCGGGCCGATCCCCGACTTGCAGATTATGCCTCTCCGACCGGCTCAACGCCCGCGCGCTCACTTCGTGGGTTGACTTAGGCATACGGAGTTCATTACCCATCTAAGATCAGACCGGACTAAGGGTTGCAGTAGCAAGATCGATAGCACGCAGGAGGGGACCAGGTTGATCCCCGGGTTGTGCATTCTGCCTCTTCGGTCGGTTGTGCGCCCACACGCTCGTTTCGTGGGTTGGCTTAGGCATACAGAGTTCATTCCATGTCTAAGCCCCAGCCCAGTCGAGGGTTGTGGTAGCAGGACTGGCGGCGGGATCGACAGCACGCATAGGAGGACCGGCCTAATCCCCGACTTGCACATTATGCCTCTCCGATCGGCCTTTCCGACCGACTGAGCGCCCGAACGCTCGTTTCATGGGTTGACTTAGGTATACGAAGTTCATCCCCAGTCTAAGCATACGGAGTTCATTCCCAGTCTAAGATCGGACCGGATCGAGGGTTGCGACAGCAAGATCAATAGCACGTAAGGGGGACCGGGCCGATCCCCAGCTTGCGCATTCTACCTCTCCGGCCGGCTGAGCGCCCGCACGCCCGTTTCATGGGTTGGCTTAGGCATAGGGAGTTCATTCCATGTCTCAGCCCCAGTCGGACCGAGGGTTGTGGCAGCGGGACCGAAAGTAAGCAGAGGGGGATCGGGTCGATCCTCGGCTTGCACGTTATGCCTCTTTGGCCGACTTAGTGCTCGCACACTCGTTTTGTGGGTTGACTTATGCAAACGGAGTTCATTCCCAATCTAAGATCGGACCGGACCAAGGGTTGCGACAGCAAGATCGACAGCATGCAGGGGAGATCAGGTCGATCCCCAACTTGCGCATTCTACCTCTCCAGCCGGCTGAGCGCCTGCACGCTCGTTTCGTGGGTTGGCTTAGGCATACGGAGTTCATTCCATGTCTAAGCATACGGAGTTCATTCCATGTCTAAGCATACGGAGTTCATTCCTAGCCTAAGATTTTAAGCCACGATGCACTTGCTGGGCTCCGGCATGTACTGGTGTGGCATTTTTTTCACCTGAGGCACCATAGCCGAAGCATCGCCAGAGCATCGTCAGAGAGCCTAACTGGCAGCATTGTGGGTTTCGGTGATTGGGGGGGTCTGGGGGGTGTACGCACATGATATGCGATGGGTGCTGGTACTTGTGTCACGGGCTCTAACCTTAGACTCAGAAACCGTGCGACCTTAGGCTTGGAATCTGCTCTTTTATGCCTAAGTCAGCCTAAAACACAAGCGTATGGGCACTAGAACAACGGGAAGGGCTGATTACGCATGTTAAAGAGAAACAGGATAAGAAGGCAAAATTTTGGAAATGCTCTTGTATTCACTGAAACGAAAGTGTTTGATGGTGTACAAATAAGGGAGGAGTAGCCCTCTATTTATAGTTGAGGCTTCAGCTTACACTTAATGGCAATATCCCTAGAATAAAGGCTAAAATCATGGGATTATACATATTACAATCAATTAGGATGCTAACTCCTAATTTTTAGGGTAAACCAAATCTGCCAGGATGCTGCTGCTGATCCTGCCTGCTTTCAAAAGCTTTCCTTGCGTGTCCAGCACCTTGGGCCCTTTTGGATATGGTGCGGGTAACTTGTATGCCAGGCCTTGGTCTCACGTGCTGGCCTATAAGTTGGGCAAGCATTCTGAACTTGTTTGCTAAGTTTTGCACGCAGATACCTGCCAGCACGCCTGGTCTACGGGCCTCAACCTCTGGCTCACCTGCTGGTGTGCCTGATGTGCCTGGCGTGCCCACCCAGGGCGTTACATTCTCCCCCACCTAATTGCATAATGCCCTCATTGCGTCTTCTGCATGGTACTGCCTGATCTGGTCCCTCAACTACCATAAGTCATTTGCTGGTTCCCAACTCACCTCACTGTCTGGAAGTCCCTTCCAGCGCACCAAGTACTCTTGTCTTGCCTAATAGTTCTTCTGTCTCACCTCCTGGTCGGTTATGATGCTGTGGACCTTCTTTTCATATGAGGCCCTTGCTCCCAATGGCGTACACTTTGACTCTGCCCATCCTGGATCTCCCTTATCCTCATGGAATGGCTTGAGCATGCTTACACGGAACACCGGGTGTACCCTCGGCTTGGGTGGCATATCCAGCTTGTAGGAAACCTTGCCTACCCTCTTGACTACTCGGAAAGGTCCCTCATACCTCTGGACTAGGCCTTTTTGCAGCCCTCTATGGCGCACAATGGGATGCAGCTTCACCAATACCAAGTCTCCAACCTAGAACTGCATGTCCCGCCAATTCTGGTCTGCCCATTTCTTTGACCTCTTGGCCGCCTTGTGTAGACAAACTCTGGCCAAGTCAGTTTGCTCTGCCATGCCTTGGCAAACTTATATGCTGCTGGATTTGACCCTGTATAACCTGCAGCAATCGAACCAGGTGTTAGTAGTTGTTGCCCTGTCACAACCTCAAATGGGCTCTGGTTCGTTGCCTCACTCCTTTGCAAGTTATAGGAAAATTACGCAATATCTAGTAGCTTTGGCCAGTCCCTTTGTGTGGCACTCACATAGTGCCTGAGGTAGACCTCCAATAGTCCATTCACTCATTCTGTCTGCCCATCGGTTTGTGGATGCATGCTGGTGGAAAAGTTCAAGTCTGACCCCAATAACTTGAACAACTCAGTCCAGAACCTGCCCGTGAAACGCCCGTCCCGATCACTAACAATGGTCCTCGGCACTTCCCAGTACTTAACCATGTTTTTTAGGAACAATCAAGCTGCCTCCTCGACTGGGCACTCCTTGGTTGCTGGAATGAAGATTCCATACTTGGAAAACTTGTCCACCACTACCATGATGCTTCCAAACCCTTCTGCTTTGGGTAGACCAACTATAAAGTCCAGAGAAACACTCTCCCATGGTCGCTTGGCACTGGCAATGGCTCCAAGAGACTGCCTGGTTTCTTGAGCTCCACCTTATCCTGTTGGCACATAAGACAAGTCTTCACATAGGCTTCCACATCGTCCCTCTTGTGTGGCCAGTAGTACCAGTCCTCGATCAACACCAAGGTACGACTCACTCCGAGGTGTTCAGCCCACCTTGAATCATGGCATTCTTGTAAAACTTCCTTGCGGAGCTTTCCATGCTATGGCACAAGCAGCTTACTTCCCCTGGTGCACAGCAAGTCATCTTGCAACCAAAACCGCCTAGTCTTACCTTGCTGGGCGTACTCCATCAAAGCCTTGGCTGTAGGATCATGCACAAGTCCCTCTTTGATGTGCGGCACCAGTGACCCTTCTGGTTGGCTAATGGCAGCAAGGTTAGCCTTCCTGCTCAAGGCATCTGCCACTAGGTTCACCCATCTCGACTCGTACTTCATCTGGAAATCAAATTCCGTAAGAAAATCTTTGCATCTCGCCTGTTTGGGGGACAGCTTCTTTTGTATCTTGAAGTAGCTATTCACCACATTTTCCGTCCTAAACATGAACCTTGACCCTAACAGGTAATGGCACCAAGTGCGCAAGTAGTGCACAACTGCAGTCATCTCCTTCTCTTGGTCCGTGTACTTGCGCTCCGTCTCGTTCAGCTTCTTGCTCTCGAATGTGACTGGACGTCCCTCCTGCATCAACACGCCCCCTATGGCAAAGTCTAATGCATCCGTATGCACCTCATACGGCTTGGCATGGTCTGGCAAGGCCAAGACTGGCTCTTCGGTCACAGCCCGCTTCAACCTGTCAAAGGCTTCCTGGCACCCTACGCTCCACTCCCATGCTTTCCCTTTCTTGAGCAAGTCAGTCAATGACGAGGCTATTGCTGAGTGACCTTTGATGAAGCGCCTGTAGTAGTTGACCAGCCCAAGGAATGATCTCAACTCAGTGACCTTGGCTGGCGGTTGCCATTCCAGGATGGGCATGTATCATGCCTTCATCCATGCGTATCCTGCCACCTCCCACTATGTGGCCAAGGAACGGGATCTCCTGCTGGGCGAATGAGCACTTCTCCCTCTTGACAAACAGCTTGTGCACCCGTAACACCTCGAACACCTGTCTCAAGTGGTCTACATGCTCTCCCAAATTCTGGCTGTAGATCACAATGTCATCCAAATAAACCACAACAAACAGATCAAGAAATAACTGAAGTACTTGTTCATAAGGGTGCAGAATGTTGCTGGGCATTCGTGAGTCTGAAAGGCATCACCAAGAACTCATACGAACCATACCGAGTGACACATGCTGTCTTTGGCTCATCTCCCTCTGCGATCCTGACTTGATAGTAGCCTGACCTCAAATCTAGCTTGGTGAACCACCTTGCGCTCCCAAGTTGATCGAACAAGTCCGTAATAAGTGGGATGGGGTACTTGTTCTTGATGGTCAGCTTGTTCAAAGCCCGGTAGTCTATGCACAGCCGTAACAACCCATCATGCTTGCGCTGAAATAGAACTGGTGCACCATAGGGTGCCTTCGATGGCCTGATGAAGCCAGCATCAACTAACTCTTTGAGCTACTTCCTCAACTCCTCCAACTCTGGTAGAGACATTTGGTAAGGGGCTCTAGCTGGTGGCTTGGCCTCCGACACTAGCTCGATCTTGTGGTCCACCTCCCTTTTAGGTGGTAGCTTGCTAGGTAGCTTTGCGGGCATCACATCACTAAAGGTCATCAACACCTTTAGCACCTCAAAGGGTGACTCGGTCTCCTTCTCCCTTGGCTCATCATATTTCAGGGCTACCAAGAAGGTGTCTTCTTGTCTGCTTACTGCCTTGGCAAATTGAATGGCTGACACCACCCGCGACCTAACTCCAGTCCCTCTTTTCAATGGCACTAGGCATTGGCACCGTGCATCCAGGATGCAAACACAATCGGTAAAAGGCACAAGGAGAGTGTTAATCTGAACAAGGAAATCCAACCCAATCACAAACTCATAGTCGTCAAGGGGTATTACCTCAATGGTCTCCTTGCCTTTCTAGTCTCCAAGCTGCAACTCCACTCCTCGCGCTACTCCAATGGCTGGAACTTCCTTGGAGTTTATCGTTTTGATGGTACCAGTCCCTTTTTGCACCTTTAGTCTGAGCTTTCAGGCTCTATCACCTGAAATAAAAAGATGTGAGGCACCTGTGTCCACCAGTGTGCTCACCTTCTGACCCGTAACCATCAGATCCATAAACATCAAGCCCTTTGGCTTGCGGCTCCCCTTACTCTTGACAGCATTGAGCACCAATGACCTATGCTTTGCTACCTTTGACTCTGGCTCTTTGTCAAACTCCTTGTTTACAGTAGCCAGCTTACCTTTCTGCGGGTAATTACGCGCTATGTGGCTCCCTCCACATAGGTAGCATGCTAGTGGCTCTCGGTCCCCCTTTGCTTTCCACTTGCCTGTTGGTGGCTTCCTCTCGCCATCCTTGGTTGAACGGTCTCGGTCTCCATCCTTGGACTCCCGGTCACAGTCTTTCCCCTTAGACTGCTTCATCCGGTCCCTATCATCCCTGCCCTTACCCTTGGGCTTGGTAGACTCGAACTTGTTCAGAGGCTTGAACTCTATCAAGGCCTCGGCAGTAGTCATGGCTTTAGCCAAGTCATGAACTCCTCTCCTTTGTAGCTCATGCTTCACCCACGACTTCAGCCCATCCATGAAAGCAAATAAGGCATCCTTCTCACCTAGATCCGAGCTCTGTAGCATCAGTTTAGAGAATTTTTGGACATACTCCCTTATGTCCCCTTGCTGGCTCAACCTGTACAACTTTGCCCGCGCCTCATCATCGGTGTACTCTAGGAAAAATTGTTCTCTGAACTCCTTTTGTAACTCTGCCCAGGTTCCAATCTTGGCGCTCCCACACCTGACATCATCACACCTGCGCCTCTTCCACAATAAGGCTACATCAATGAGATACATAGCAGCGGTGCTTACCTTTATCGCCTGGTCTTGCATGCCCATGGCCTAGAAGTACTACTCCATACCCCAAAGGTAGTTATCTACTTCCTTGTCTGCCCTAGTCCCCTTGAACTCCTTAGGCTTGGGGACATCCAATCTAGACTTGGACACTCCATCAAACATGCAATTCCCAATGGCAGTCTTGCAAGCAACGAGCTCACTGGTAAGCTCCTCCATCCACTGGCGCATGGCCTCCATGCCATCGTGCACGGTCAACACTTCAGCCTCCAAGGTCTGATTCTTTTGGGTGAACACATCCAAGCCTTTGTTGAGAGCAGCTTGCAGCTCACTTTGGATCTCCTCCCCCATGGAGTCTAGCGATGCAATGTGAGTCTCTACCCCCTCAAGCTTCTCCCTCATGTCACCCATGGTCACCTTCACCTTGGCCAGCCTACCGTCCATGGTAGACCAAATATCTCTAGAACTGGCTTTCCTCCCTCTTCCATGCCCATGCTCCTGGGCCTCTGGTTGTTGGTTACCAGCGTCACTTTGGGATGCTATCTCCTCTAACCTGCACAACACAAACACGCAGAATCGAACTTGCTCTGATACCAACTGTCATGGGCTCTGACCTTAGACTCAGAAACTGTACGACCTTAGGCTTGGAATCTCCTCCTTTATACCTAAGTCAACCTAAAACACAAGCGTATGGGCACTAGAACAATAAGAAGGGCTGATTACGCAAGTTAAAGAGAAACAGGATAAGAAGGCAGAATTCTGGAAATGCTCTTGTATTCACTGAAACAAAAGTGTTTGATGGTGTACAAATGAGGGAGGAGTAGCCCTCTATTTGTAGTTGAGGCTCCAACTTACACTTAATGGCAATATCCCTAGAATAAAGGCTAAAATCATGGGATTATACAGATTACAATCAATCAGGATGCTAACTCCTGATTTTCAGGGTAAACCAAATCTGCCAGGATGCTGCTGCTGATCCTGCTTGCTTCCAGAAGCTTCCCTTGCATGTCCAGCACCTTAGGCCCTTCTGGATGTGGTGTGGGCAGCTTGTATGCCAGGCCTTGGTCTCACGTGCTGGTCTGCAAGTTAGGCGGGCATTCTGAACTCGTTTACTAGGCTTTACGCGCAGATACCCGCCAGCATGCCTGGTCTGCGGGCCTCAACCTCTGGCTCACCTGTTGGTGTGCCTGGCACACCCACCCAGGGCATGAAACTTGGCCTTTATGTTGGCCCCTTGTCCCTCATCAAACCTCGAGAACTCACACCCCCTTAAAGAACATTTGAGATTTTATAGGTTTGCTGCCAGTCACAAAATCTTCTCCACTTCGAGTTTTTAGCTGAATTTTTTTATGAATGCCAAAAAAAATACAAGGATCACCTCTACCAATTTTGGTGACAAAACTCTTTCTAAAAAAATTTTAAAAAATCTCGAACCGTAAAAAGTTTTGAAAATCGTGAAAAATAGAAAATGGGTCGTCATGCCACGAAACTTCACATGAAGGCTTAGGGGAAAATTGTATGAATTTACAAGCCATAAAAATGGCATTGGCATGGTAGAAATATGAAGATGTGCTCCACCTACCACCCGTTCGATCCCCGACTTGCGTATCCTGCCTCTTTGGTCGGGTGAGCGCCCGCACGCTCATTTTGTGGGTTGACTTAGGCATACAGAGTTCAGCCCCAGTCTAAGCATACAAAGTTAATTCCCAGTCTAAGATCGAACCGGATCGAGGGTTGCAGCAACAAGATCGGCAGTACGCAGGGGGGACCGGGCCAATCCCTGGCTTGTGCATTCTGCCTCTCCGATCGACTGAGCACCCGCACGCCCGTTTCATGGGTTAGCTTAGGCATAAGGAGTTCATTCCATGCCTAAGCCCCAGTCGGACTGAGGGCTGTGGCAGCAGGACCGACAGCACGCAGAGAGGGACCAGGCCGATCCCCGGCTCGTGCATTATGCCTTTCCGATCAGCTCAGTACCCATACACTTGTTTCGTGGGTTGACTTAGGCATACAGAGTTCATTCCCAGTCTAAGATCAGATAGGACCGAAGGTTGCGGCAACAGGATCGATAGCACATAGGGGGGATCAGGCTGACCCCCGACTTACGCATTTTGCCTCTCCGAACGGCTGAATGCCCGCACGTTTGTTTCATGGGTTGGCTTAGGCACCCAGAGTTCATTCCATGTCTAAGCATACGAAGTTCATTCCCAGTCTAAGATTGGACCGAATCAAGGGTTGCGGTAGTAAGACCAGCAGTAGGATCGACAGCACGTCAGGGGGATCGGGCCGATCCCTGGCTTGCGTATTCTGCCTCTCCAGTTGGTTGAGCACCCGCACGCTTGTTTCGTGGGTTGACGTAGGCATACAGAGTTCATTCCATGTCTAAGCCCCAGTCGAACCTAGGGTTATGGCAGTAGGACCGACAACGGGATCGGCAGCACGTAGAGGGGGATTGGGTTGATCCTCGATTTGCACATAATGCCTCTTCGATCGGCCTTTCCGGCCGACTGAGCAACCACACGCTCATTTCGTGGGTGGACTTAGGCATACGAAGTGCATCTGCAATCTAAGCATACAGAGTTCATTCCTAGTCTAAGATCAAATCAGACCGAAGGTTGTGACAGCAGGATCGACAGAACGTAGGAAGGACCGAGCCAATCCATGGCTTGCGCATTCTGCCCTTCTGGCCGGTTGAGCGCCCTGTACGCCCGTTTCATGGGTTGGCTTAGGCATAGGGAGTTCATTCCATGTCTAAGCCCTAGCCAGACCAAGGGTTGTGGTAGCGGGATCGGCAGAATGTAGGGGGGATCGGGCTGATCACCGGCTTGCGTATTCTACCTCTCCAGCCAGCCGAGCGCCCGCGCACCCGTTTCGTGGGTTGGCTTAGGCATAGGGAGTTCATTCCATGTCTAAGCCCCAGTCGGACCGAGGGTTGTGGCAGTGGGACTGGCAGCACGTAGAGGGGGACCGGGCCGATCCCCGGCTTGTGCATTATGCCTCTTCGGCCGGCTCAACGCCCGTACGCTCGTTTGGTGGGTTGACTAAGGCATACGGAGTGCATCCCCAGTCTAAGCATATGGAGTTCATTCCTAGTCTAAGATTGGATCGGACCGAGGGTTGTGGTAGTAGGATCAATAGGACACAGGGGGGGACCAGGCCGATCGTCGGCTTGCGCATTCTGCCTCTCCGACCGGCTGAGCGCCAGCACGCTCGTTTCGTGGGTTGGCTTAGGCATACGGAGTTTATTCCTTGTCTAAGCATACAGAGTTCATTCCTAGTCTAATATTTTGAGCCACGGTGCACATGCTAGGCTCAGGCATGTGCTAGTGCAGCATTTTTTTCACCCGAGGCACCATCGTCGGAGCATTACCAGAGAGCCTAACCGGCGGCATTGGGGGTTCCGACGATTGGGGGGGCCGGGGGGTGTTCGCACATGATGTGCAATGGTGCTGGTACTTGACCATTATATTGGCCCCCTATCCCTCATCAAACATCGAGAACTCACACCCCCTTAAAGAACATTTGAGATTTTATAGGTTTGCTGCCAGTAGCCATTAAAGTGTCTGAAATGGGGCCACTTTTTTCAAACGGTCACAAAATCTTCTCCACTTCGAGTTTTTAGCTGAATTTTTTTGTGCATGCCAACAAAAATACAAGGATCACCTCTACCAAATTTGGGGACAAAAATCTTTCTAGAAAAATTTTAAAAAATCCCAAACCCTGAAAAGTTTCAAAAATCATGAAAAATAGAAAACGGGTTGTCTTGCCACGAAACTTCACATGAAGGCTTAGGGGACCATTGCATGAATTTGCAAGCCATAAAAATGGCATTGGCATGGTAGAAATATGAAGATGTGCTTGAACCCACCTACCACCCGTTCGATCCCCGACTTACGCATCCTACCTCTCTGGTCGGCTGAGCGCTCGTACGCTCGTTTCATGGGTTGACTTAGGCATACGAAGTTCATACCCATTCTAAGCGTACGAAGTTCATTCCCAGTCTAAGATCAGACCAGATCGAGGGTTGTGACAGCAGGATCGACAGCACGTAGAGGGGATCGGGTCGATCCCCGACTTGCGCATTCTGCCTCTCCGATCAGCTGAGCGCCCGCACACCCTTTTCGTGGGTTGGCTTAGGCATAGGGAGTTCATTCCATGTCTAAGCCCCAGTCGGACCGAGGGTTGTGGCAGTGGGACCAACAGCATGCAGAGGGGGACCGGGCCGATCCTCGGCTTGTACATTCTGCCTCTCCAACCGGCGCAGCGCCCGCACGTTCATTTCGTGGGTTGACTTAGGCATACGGAGTTCATTCCTAGTCTAAGATCAGATCGGACTGAGGGTTGTGGCAGCAGGATCGACAGCACGCAGGGGGGATCGAGCTGGTCCCCGACTTGCACATTTTGCCTCTATGGTCGGCTGACCGCCCGTACGCAGGCTTGTTTCGTGGGCTGGCTTAGGCATACGAAGTTCATTCCATGTCAAAGCATACGGAGTTCATTCCCAGTCTAAGATCGGACCGAACCGAGGGTTACGACAGTAGGACCAGTAGCAGGATCGACAGCACGCAGGGGGGATCAAGTTGATCCCTGGCTTACGCATTCTGCCTTTTCGGTCGGTTGAGCGCCAGTACGCTCATTTCGTGGGTTGGCTTAGGCATACGGAGTTCATTCCATGTCTAAGCCCCAGTCGGATCAAGGGTTATGGTAGTAGGATCGACAGCGGGATCGATAGCATGTAGAGGGGGACCGGGCTGATCCTCGGCTTACGCATTATGCCTCTCCGACCGACTGAGCACCCGTACGCTCGTTTCATGGGTTGACTTAGGCATACGAAGTTCATCCCCAGTCTAAGCTTGCAGAGTTCATTCCTAGTCTAAGATCAGACTAGTCTGAGGGTTGCGGCAGCTGGATCGGTAGCATGCAGGGGGGACCGGGCCAATCCCTAGCTTGCGCATTTTGCCTCTCCGATCAGCCGAGCACCCGTATGCCCGTTTCTTGGTTTGGCTTAGGCATAGGGAGTTCATTCCATGTCTAAGCCCCAACCGGACCGAGGGTTGTGGCAGCGGGACTGGCAGCACGTAGAGGGGGACCGGACCGATCCTCGGCTTGCACATTATGCCTCTCCGGCTGGCTCAGTGCCCGCACGCTCGTTTCGTGGGTTGACTTATGCTTACGGAGTTCATTCCTAGTCTAAGATTGGACCGGACCGAGGGTTTTGGCAGTAGGATCGACAGCACGTAGGGGGGACCAGGCCGATCCCCGGCTTGCTCATTCTGCCTCTCCGACTGGCTGAGCACCTGCACGCTCATTTCGTGGGTTGGCTTAGGCATATAGAGTTCATTCCATGTCTAAGCATACGAAGTTCATTCCCAGTCTAAGATTTTGAGCGACGGTGCACATACTGGGCTCGGGCATATGCTGGTGCCATATTTTTTTCGCTTGGGGCTCTATCGCTGGGGCATCGTCGGAGAGCCTAACCGATGGCATTGGGGGTTCCGATGATTGGAGGGGCCGGGGGGGTGCACACATGATGTGCGATGGGTGCTGGTACTTGGCCCCCTATCCCTCACCAAACCTTGAGAACTCACACTCTCTTAAAGAGCATTTGAGATTTTATAGGTTTGCTGCTAGTAGCCATTAAAGCGTCTGAAATGGGGACACTTTTTTCAAACGGCCACAAAATCTTTTCCACTTTGAGTTTTTAGCTGAATTGTTTTTTGCATGCCAAAAAAAATACAAGGATCACCTCTACCAAATTTGGGGACAAAACTCTTTCTAAAAAAATTTAAAACATCCCGAACTGTAAAAAGTTTCAAAAATCATGAAAAATAGAAAACGGGTCGTCTTGCCACGAAACTTCACATGAAGGCTTAGAGGACCATTGTATGAATTTACAAGCCATAAAAATGGCATTGGCATGGCAGAAATATGAAGATGTGCTTGAACCCACCTACCACCCGTTCGATCCGCCGGCTTGCGCATCATGCGTCTCTGGTCGGCTGAGCGCCCGCACGATCGTTTCGTGGGTTGACTTAGGCATACAGAGTTTATCCCCAATCTAAGCATAAGAAGTTCATTCCCAGTCTAAGATCGGATCGGACCAAGGGCTGAGGCAGCAGGATCGATAGCCCGCAGGGGGAACCGAGCCGATCCTCGGCTTACGCATTTTGCCTCTCCGGTCGGCTGAGCGCCCGCACGCCCGTTTCGTGGGTTGGCTTAGCCATAGGGAGTTCATTCCATGTCTAAGCCCCATCCGAATCGAGGGTTATGATAGCGAGACCGACAGTACACAGAGGGGGACTGGGTCGATCCTCGGCTTGCACATTACGCCTCTCCGACCGGCTCAACGCCCGCACACTCATTTAGGCATACGGAGTTCATTCCCAGTCTAAGATCAGATCGGATCGAGGGTTACGGCAGTAGGATCGATAGCACACAGGGGGGATCGAGTCGGTCCCCAGCTTGTGCATTCTACATCTCTAGTCGGCTGAGCACCCACACTATCGTTTCATAGGTTGGCTTAGGCATACGGAGTTCATTCCATGTCTAAGCATATGGAGTTCATTCCCAATCTATGATCGGATCGGATCGAGGGTTACGGTAGTAGGACCAGTAGCAGGATCAGCAGCACGCAGGGGGGACCGAGTCGATCCCCAACTTACACAATCTACCTTTTCGATCGGTTGAGCGCCCGCACGCTCATTTCATGGGTTGGTTTAGGCATACGGAGTTCATTCCATGTCTAAGCACCAGCCGGATCGAGGGTTGTGGCGGTAAGACCAACAGTGGGATCGATAGCACGTAGAAGGGGACCGAGCTGATCCCCGACATGCGTATTATGCCTCTTTGGCTGGCCTCTCCGATCGGTTGAGCGCTCGCACGCTCGTTTCGTGGGTTGACTTAGGCATACGGAGTTCATCCCCAGTCTAAGCATATGGAGTTCATTCCTAGTCTAAGATCGGATCGGTTCGAGGGTTGTGGCAACAGGATCCGTAGCACGCAGGGGGGGACCGGGTAGATCCCCGGCTTGTGCATTCTGCCTCTCCGCCTGGCTGAGCACCCGCACGCCCGTTTCATGGGTTGGATTCAGTGTAAGGAGTTCATTCATGTCTAAGCTCCAATCGAATCGAGGGTTATGGCAATAGGACTGGCAACGGGATCCGCAGCACACAGAGGGGGACCGGGCTGATCCCTGGCATGCGTATTATACCTCTCCGATCGAACTCTCTGGTTGGCTGAATGCCCGTATGCTCATTTCATGGGTTGACTTAGGCATACGGAGTTCATCCCCAATCTAAGCATACAGAGTTCATTCCTAGTCTAAGATCGGACTGGATCGAGGGTTACGACAGTAAGATCAGCAGCACGCAGGAGGGACCAGGTTGATCCCCGACTTGCGCATTCTGCCTCTCCAGCCTACTGAGCACCCGCACGTCCGTTTCGTGGGTTGGGTTAGGCATAGGGAGTTCATTCCATGTCTAAGCCCTAGCCAGATTGAAGGTTGTGGTAGCGGGATCGATAGCACGTAGAGGGGGACCAGGCCGATCCCTAGCTTACACATTATGCCTCTCCGACCGGCTCAGCACCCGAACGCTAGTTTCGTGGGTTGAGTTAGGCATACGGAGTTCATTCACAATCTAAAATCAGACCGGACCGAGGGTTGCGGCAGCAGGATCGACAGCACGTGGGGGGGATCGAGCTGATCCCCGACTTGCACATTCTGCCTCTCCGATGCGATTTGAGCCGCCTTGCACTGCTCATGTTCAGTGGGTTGGCCTAGCATACTGGAGTTTCATTCCATGTCTAAGCATCACGGGGGGGCTCATTCCCAGTCTAGAGATCAGATCGAACCGCAGGGTTGCCGACAGTAGGGCACCAAGTAGCTAGGATCGACTCAGCAGCATAGGGTGGGACTTGGGCTGATTCCCCGGCTTTACGCATGTCTGCGCTCTCCGGCAAGACCTTCTCCGACCGACTCGAGCGCTTGCACGCTCGTTTTCGTGGGTTTGGAAGTTAGGCATACAGAGTTTAATCCCCAAGTGTCATAAGCAATGACGGGTTCATTCCTAGTCTAAGATCCAACCGGACCCAAGGGTTGCAGCAGTAGGGTCGTAGCACGCAGGGGGGACCGAGCC
>NW_019168015.1:1169639-1193962 GCF_002303985.1 Durio zibethinus | reverse complement strand
GTGCGAGCGCTCAACCGGTAGGGAAGGCAGAATGTGTAAGTCGGGGATCTACCCGGTACCCCCCTGCATGCTGCCGATCCTACTGCTGGTCCTGCGGCCGTAACCCTTGGTTCGATCCGATCCCAGACTGGGAATGAACTCCTATGCTTAGACATGGAATGAACTCCGTATGCTTAAGCCAACCCATGAAACGAGCGTGCAGGCGCTCAACTGGTCGGAGAGGCAGAATGCGCAAGCCGGGGACTGGCCTAGCCCCCCTACGTGCTATCGATCCTGCTACTGCAACCCTCGATCCGATCCGATCTTAGACAGGGAATGAACTCTGTATGCCTAAGTCAACCCATGAAACGAGCTTTCGGACGTTGAGCCGGCCGGAGAGGCATAATGCGCAAGCCGAGGATCGGCCCGATCCCCCTCTGCGTGCTATCGATCCCGCTGCCACATCCCTCGGTCCGACTGGGGCTTAGACATGGAATGAACTCCCTATGCCTAAGCCAACCCATGAAACGGGCGTGCGGGTGCTCAGTCGGCCGGAGAGGCAAAATGCACAAGCCGGGGATCGACTCGGTCCCCCTGCGTGCTGTCGTAACCCTCGATCTGGTCCGATCTTAGATTGGGAATGAACTCCGTATGCTTATACTGGGGATGAACTCCGTATGCCTAAGTCAACCCACGAAACGAACGTACGAACGCTCAACTGACCAGAGAGGCAGGATGCGCAAGCCGGGGATCGAACGGGTGGCAGGTGGGTTCAAGCACATCTTCATATTTCTACCATGCCAATGCCATTTTTATGGCTTGTAAATTCACACAATGGTCCCCTACACCTTCATGTTAAGTTTCGTGGCAAGACGACCCGTTTTCTATTTTTCATGATTTTTGAAACTTTTTGCTGTTCGGGATTTTTTAAAATTTTTTTAGAAAGAGTTTTATCCCCAAATTTGGTAGAGGTGATCCTTGTATTATTTTTGGCATGCAAAAAAAAATTCATCTAAAAACTCGAAGTGGAGAAGATTTGGTGACCGTTTGAAAAAAGTGTCCCCATTTCAGACACTTTAATGGCTACTGGCAGCAAACCTATAAAATCTCAAATGCTCTTTAAGGGGTTGTGAGTTCTTGAGGTTTGATGAGGGATAGGGGGCCAATATAAGGGCCAAGTACCAGCACCCATCACACATCATGTGCACACACACCCCCAGCCCCCCCAATCATCGGAACCCCCAATGTCGTCGGTTAGGCTCTCCGACGATGGTGTCTCGGGCAAAAAAAATGCGGCACCAGCACATGCTCGAGCCCAGCATGTGCACTGTGGCTCACACTCTTAGACTGGGAATGAACTCCGTATGCTTAGACATGGAATGAACTCCGTATGCCTAAGCCAACCCACGAAACAAGCGTGCGAGCACTCAGCCAGTCGAAGAGGCAGAATGCGCAAGCCAAGGATCGACCCGCTCCCCCTCTGCGTTCTGCCAGTCGCCCTGCCACAGCCCTCGGACCAACTGGGGCTTAGACATGGAATGAACTCCCAATGCCTAAGCCAACCCATGAAATGGGCGTGCGGGTGCTCAGTCGGCCAGAGGGGCAGAATACGCAAGTCGGGGATCAGCCCGGTCCCCCCTACGTGCTGTCGATACTGCTGCCGCAACCCTCGGTCTAGTTCGATCTTAGATTGGGAAAGAACTTCGTATGCTTAGACTGGGGATGAACTCTGTATGCCTAAGTCAACCCATGAAATGAGCGTACGGGTGCTCAGCTAGTCGGAGAGGCAGAATGCACAAGTCGACGATCGACCCGATCCCCCCATACGTACTGTCGATCCTACTACCGCAACCCTCTGTCCGGTCCGATCTTAGACTGGGAATGAACTCCGTATACCTAAGTCAACCCATGAAACGAGCGTTCGGGCGCTGAGCCAACTGGAAAGGCATAATGCGGAAGCCGGGGATCGGCTCGGTCCCCCTCTGCGTGCTGCCGGTCCCGCTGTCACAACCCTCGATCCGATTGGGGCTTAGACATGGAATGAACTCCCTATGCCTAAGCCAACCCACGAAACGAGAGTGCGGGCGCCAGGACCACGAAACCAAATGTCAAGCTGGGGATTGTCCCAGTCCCCCTGCGTGCTATCGATCTTGCTGTTGCAACCCTCGGTCCGATCTGATCTTAGACTGGGAATGAACTCCGTATGCCTAAGTCAACCCACGAAACAAGCGTGCGGGGCTCGGCCGACCAGAGAGGCCGGTCGAAGAGGCATAATATGCAAGCTGAGGATCAGCCCGATCCCCTTCTGCGTGCCACCGATCTCGCTTCCAGTCTTGTTGCCACAACCCTCGATCCAGTTGGGGCTTAGACATCGAATGAACTCGGTATGCCTAAGCCAACCCATGAAACGAGCGTGCGGGTGCTCAATCGGCCGGAGAGGTAGAATGCGCAAGTTGAGGATCGGCTCGGTCCCCCCCTGTGCGCCACTGTCGATCCTGTTGCTGGTCCTGCTATCGCAACCCTCGATCTGATCCGATCTTAGACTGGGAATGAACTCTATATGCTTAGACATGGAATGAACTCCGTATGCCTAAGCCAACCCATGAAACGAGCGTGCGTGCGGGTGTTCAACCGATCGAAGAGGCAAAATGCGCAAGCTAGGGATCAGCACGGTCCCCCACTGCATGCTGTCAATCCTGCTGTCGCAACCCTCGATCCGGTCCAATCTTAGACCAAAAATAAACTCCGTATGTCGAAGTCAACCCACAAAACGAGCGTGTGGGCGCTGAGCCGGCATGAGAGGCATAATGCACAAGCCGGGGATCGACCCGGTCCCTCTCTGCATGCTGTCGATCCCGCTGCCACAACCCTTGGTTCGGCTGGGGCTTAGACATGGAATGAACTCCCTATACCTAAGCCAACCCACAAAACGGGTGTGTGGGCACTCAACCGACCGGAGAGGTAGAATGCGCAAGCCGGGGATTGGCCCGGTTCCCCCTGCATGTTGTCGATCCTACTGCTGGTCCAACTACCGCAACCCTCGGTCCAGTCTGATCTTAGACTAGGAATGAACTCCGTATGCCTAAGCCAACCCACAAAACGAGCGTGCGGGTGCTCAGCCGGTCGGAGAGGCAAAATGCGCAAGTCAGGGATCGGCCCGATCCCCCCTGCGTGCTATCGATCCTACGGTCGCAACCCTCGGTCCGATCCAATCTTAGACTGAGAATGAACTGCATATGCTTAGACTGGGGATGAACTCCGTATGCCTAAGTCAACCCACGAACCGAGCGTGCAGACGCTCAGCCGATCAGAAAGGTAGGATACGCGAGATGGGGATCGAACGGGTGGTAGGTGGGTTCAAGCACATCTTCATATTTCTGCCATGCCAATGCCATTTTTATGACTTGTAAATTCATACAATGGTCCCCTAAGCCTTCATGGGAAGTTTCGTGGCAAGACGACCCGTTTTTTATTTTTCACGATTTTCAAAACTTTTTGTGGTTCGAGATTTTTTTAAACTTTTTTAGAAAGAGGTTAGTCCCCAAAATTGGTAGAGGTGATCCTTGTATTTTTGTTGGCATGCACAAAAACATTCAGCTAAAAACTCGAAGTGGAGAAGATTTTATGACTGTTTGAAAAAAGTGTCCCCATTTCAGACACTTTAATGGCTACGGGCAGCAAACCTATAAAATCTCAAATGCTCTGTAAGAGGGTGTGAGTTCTCGAGGTTTGATGAGGGATAGGAGGCCAATATAAGGGCCAAGTACCAGCAACCATCGCACATCATTTACGCACACCCCTCGGCCCCCTCATCGTCGAACGATGCTCCGATGATGGTGCCTCAGGAAAAAGAAATACGGCACCAGCACATGCCCGAGCCCAGCATGTG
Organism: Durio zibethinus; assembly: GCF_002303985.1. The sequence continues at coordinate 1,190,094 of NW_019168015.1, read as the reverse complement.
CACCGTGGCTAAAACTTTTAGACTGGGAATGAACTCTGTATGCTTAGACATGGAATGAAATTTGTATGCCTAAGCCAACCCACAAAACGAGCTTGCGGGCCCTCAGCCAGCCGGAGAGGCAGAATACGCATGCCGAGGATCGACCCGGTCCCCCTCTACGTGCTGCTGGTCCTGCTGCCACAACCCTTGGTCCGGCTGGGGCTTAGACATGGAATGAACTCCGCATGCCTAAGCCAACCCACGAAATGAGTGTGCAGTTGCTCAGCCAGCCAGAGAGGCATAATGCGTAAGCCGAGGATCGACCCGGTCCCCCCCTGCGTGCTGTCGATCTTGTAGCTGGTCCTACTACCGTAACCCTCGATCCGGTCCAATCTTAGACTGGGAATGAACTCCGTATGCTTAGACATGGAATGAACTTCGTATGGCTAAGCCAACCCATGAAACGAGCGTGCAGGCGCTCAGTCGGCCAGAGAGGCAGAATGCGCAAGCTAAGGATCGATCGATCCCACCTGCATTCTGTCGATCCTGCTCTCGTAACCCTCGGTCCGATCTGATCTTAGACTGGGAATGAACTCCGTATGCTTAGACTGGGGATAAACTTCGTATGCCTAAGTCAACCCACGAAACGAGCATGCAGGCGCTCAGTCGACCGGAGGGGCCAACCGAAGAGGCAGAATGCGTAAGTTGGGGATTCGCCCGATCCTCCTTACGTGCTACCGATCCTGTTGCTAGTCCTACTGCCGTAACCATCGGTCCGGTCTGATCTTAGACTGGGAATGAACTCCATATGCTTAGCATGGAATGAACTCCGTATGCCTAAGCCAACCTACAAAACGAGCGTGCAGGCGCTCAGCCTGCCGAAAAGGCAGAATGCACAAGCCGGGGACCAGCCCATTCCTCCTTGCGTGCTGTCGATCCTACTGCTGCAACCCTTGTTTCGGTCCGATCTTAGACTGGGAATGAACTCCGTATGCCTAAGTCAACCCACGAAATGAGCGTTCGAGTGCTGAGCTTGTCGAAGAGGCATAATGCACAAGTCGAGGATCAACCCAGTCCCGCTCTAAGTGCTACCGGTCCCACTGCCACAACCCTCGGTCCGGCTGGGGCTTAGACATGGAATGAACTCCCTATGCCTAAGCCAACCCACGAAACAGGAGTGCGGGCGCTCAGCCAGCCAGAGAGGCAAAATGCATAAGCCAGGGATTGGCCCGGTCCCCCTTACGTGCTGTCGATCCTGCTACCACAACCCTCGATCCAATCCGATCTTAGACTGAGAGTGAACACCATATGCTTAGATTGGGGATGAACTTCGTATGCCTAAGTCAACCCCTGAAACGAGCGTACGGGTGCTCAGCCGATCGGAGAGGCTTAATGCGCAAGCCGAGGATCAGCCCTTTCCCCCTCTGCATGCTGTCGATCCCGTTGCCAATCCTGTTGCCACAACCCTCTGTTCGACTGGTGCTTAGACATGGAATGAGTTTCGTATGCCTAAGCCAACCCATGAAACGAGCGTGCGGGTGCTCAGCAAACCGGAGAGGCAGAATGCGTAAGCCGAGGATCAACCCGATCCCCCTTGTGTGCTGTCGATCCTGCTGCTGGTCCTATTGCCGTAACCCTCGATCTAGTCTGATCTTAGACTGGGAATGAACTCCGTATGCCTAAACCAACCCACGAAACGAGCGTGCGGGCGCACAGTCGACCGGAGAGGCAGAATGCACAAGTCGGGGACCAGCCCGATCACCCCTGCATGCTATCGATCCTACTACCGCAACCCTCGGTCCTATCCAATCTTAGACTGGGAATGAACTCCGTATGCCTAAGTCAAACCACGAAACGAGCGTGTGGGCTCTGAGCCGATCGAAGAGGCATAATGCGCAACTCAGGGATCGGCCCGATCCCCCACTGCGTGCTACCGGTCCCGCTGCCACAACCCTCAGTCCAGCTGGGGCTTAGACATGGAATGAACTCCCTATGCCTAAACCAACCCATGAAATAGGCGTGCGGGCACTCAACCAACCGGAGAGACAGAATGCGCATGCTGTCAATCCTGCTGTCACAACTTTTGGTCCGGTTCGATCTTAAACTTGGAATGAACTTCATCTGCTTAGATTGAGGATGAACTCTGTATGCCTAGGTCAACCCACGAAACGATCGTACGGGTGTTCAACCGATCGGAGAGGCATAATGCCTAAGTCGAGGATCAACCGGGTCCCCCTCTGCGTGCTGTCGATCCCGCTATCGGTCCTGCTACCACAACCCTCGATCCGACTGGGGCTTAGACATGGAATGAACTCTGTATGACTAAGCCAACCAATGAAACGAGCATACGGGTGCTCAACCGACCGAAGAGGTAGAATGCGCAAGCCAGGGATCAGCCCAGTCCCTCCCTGTATGCTACCGATCCTGCTGTCGATCCTGCTGTCGCAACCCTCGGTCTGGTCTAACATTAGACTGGGAATGAACTCCATAAGCTTAAACATGGAATGAACTCCGTATGCCTAAGCCAACCCATGAAATGAGCGTGCGGGCGCTTAGCCGATCGGAGAGGCAGAATGTGTAAGCCGAGGACCGACCCGGTCCCCCCTACGTGCTGTCGATCTTACTACCACAACCCTCGGTCCGGTTTGATCTTAGACTGGGAATGAACTCCGTATGCCTAAGTCAACCTGTGAAACAAGCCTGCGGGCACTGAGCCGACTGAAGAGGCATAATGCGCAAGCCGAGGATCAGCCCAGTCCCTCTCTGCGTGCTGTCAATCTCGCTACCATAACCCTCAGTCTGGCTAGGGCTTAGACATGGAATGAACTCCCTATGCCTAAGCCAACCCATGAAACAGGCATGCGGGTGCTCAGTCGGCCGGAGAGGTAGAATGTGTAAGTCGGGGATTGGCCCGATCCCCCTTGCGTGTTGTCGATCCTGCTACCGCAACCCTCGGTTCGATCTGATCTTAACTGGGAATGAACTTTGTATGCTGAGACTGGGGATGAACTCTGTATGCCTAAGTCATCCCACGAAATGAGCATGCGGCGTTCAGCCGACTAGAGAGGCAGGATGCGCAAGCCCGGGGATCAAACGGGTGGTAGGTGGGTTCAAGCACATCTTCATATTTCTGCCATGCCAATGCCATTTTTATGGCTTGTAAATTCATAAAATGGTCCCCTAAGCCTTCATGTGAAGTTTTGTGCCAAGACGACCCGTTTTCTATTTTTCACGATTTTTGAAGCTTTTTACGGTTCAAGATTTTTTAAAATTTTTTTAAAATTGTCCCCAAATTTGATAGAGGTGATCCTTGTATTTTTGTTGGCATGCATAAAACAATTCAGCTAAAAACTCGAAGTGGAGAAGATTTTGTGACCGTTTGAAAAAAGTGTCCCCATTTTAGACACTTTAATGGCTACTAGTAGCAAACCTATAAAATCTTAAATGTTCTTAAAGGGGGTGTGAGTTCTCGAGGTTTGATGAGGGATAGGGGGCCAATATAAGGGCCAAGTACCAGCACCCATTGCACATCCTGTGCACACCCTCCCGGCCCCCCCAATCGTCGAAACCCTCAATGTCGCTGGTTGGGCTCTCCGACGATGCTCCGACGATGCCCCGACGATGGTGCCCTAGGCGAAACAAATGTGCCACCAGCACATGCCTGAGCCTAGTATGTGCACTGTGGCTCAAACTCTTAGACTGGGAATGAACTCTGTATTTAGACATGGAATGAACTCTGTACGCCTAAGCCAACCCACGCAACGAGCGTGCGGGCGCTTAGCCAGTCGGAGAGGGAGAATGCGCAAGCCGGGAATCAACCCGACCCCCTCTACATGCTGCCAATCCCACTGCCAGAACCCTTGGTCCGGCTGGGGCTTAGACATGGAATGAAATCCCTATCCTTAAGCGAACCCACGAAACAGGTGTATGGGCACTCAGCCGGTCGGAGAGGCAGAATGCGCAAGCCGGGGATCGACCTGGTCCCTTCTGTGTGCTGTAGATCCTGCTGTCGCAACCCTTGGTCTGATCCTAGACTGGGAATGAACTTCGTATGCTTAGACTGGGGACGAACTCCGTATACCTAAGTCAACCCATGAAACGAGCGTGCGGACACTCAGCCAACCAGAGAGGCAAGATGCGCAAGTCGGGGATCGAACGGGTGGTAGGTGGGTTCAAGCACATCTTCATATTTCTGCCCTACCAATGCAATTTTTATGGCTTGTAAATTCATACAATGGTCCCTAAGCCTTAATGTGAAGTTTCGTGGCAAGACGACCTATTTTCTATTTTTCACGATTTTTGAAACTTTTTATAGTTCGAGATTTTTTAAAATTTTTTTAGAAATATTTTTGTTCTCAAATTTGGTAGAGGTGATCCTTTTATTTTTATTGGCATGCACAAAAAAATTCAGCCAAAAACTCGAGGTGGAGAAGATTTTGTGACCGTTTGAAAAAAGTGTCCCCAATTCAGACACTTTAATGGCTACTGGCAGCAAACCTATAAAATCTCAAATGCTCTTTAAGGGGGTGTGAGTTCTCGAGGTTTGATGAGGGATAGGGGGCCAGTATAAGGGCCAAGTACCAGCACCCATCGCACATCATGTGCGAACACCCCCAGCCCCCCAATCGATGGAACCCCCAATGCCGCCAGTTAGTCTCTTCGACGATGCTCCGGCGATGGTGCCTCGGGCGAAAAAAATATGGAACCAGCACATGTCCAAGCCCAGTATGTTCACCATGGCTCAAACTCTTAGACTGGGAATGAACTTCGTATCCTTAGACATGGAATGAATTTCGTATGCCTAAGCTAACCCACGAAACGAGCGTGCGGGCGCTCAGCCGGCTGGAGAGGCAAAATGCACAAGTCGGGGATCAACTCAATCACCCTCTTCGTGCTACCGGTTACACTGCCACAACCCTCAGTCTGGCTGGGACTTAGACATGGAATGAACTCCCTATGCCTAAGCCAACCCACGAAATGGGCGTGATGGCGCTCAACCGGTCGGAGAGGCAGAATGCGCAAGCCGGGGATCGGCCTGGTCCACCCTGCGTGCTGCCGATCCTGCTGCTGCAACCCTCGGTCCTATCTGATGTTAGATTGAGAATGAACTTCGTATGCTTAGACTGGGCATGAACTCCATATGCCTAACTCAACCCATGAAATAAGTGTGCGGGCGCTCAGTCTGCCGGAGAGGCAGAATACACAAGCCGGGGATCAGCCCGGTCCCCCCTACGGGCTGTCGATCTTGCTACTGGTCCTACTGCCGCAACCCTCGGTCCAGTCCGATCTTAGAGTGGGAATGAACTCCGTATGCCTAAGCCAACCTACGAAACGAGCGTGCAGGCGCTCAGCCAATCGGAGGGGCAGAATGCTCAAGCCGGGGATCGGCCCATTCCCTCCGGCGTGCTGCAGGTCTCGCTGCCACAACCCTCGGTCTGGCTAGGGCTTAGACATGGAATGAACTCGCTATGCCTAAGCCAAACCACAAAACGGGTGTGCGGGCACTCAGCCAACCGGAGAGGTAGAATGCACAAGCTGGGGATCGGCCCGATCCCCCCTGCGTGCTACCGATCCTACTGCCGTAACCCTCGATCCGATCCAATCTTAGAATGGGAATGAACTCCGTATGCTTAGACTGGGGATGAACTTCGTATGCCTAAGTCAACCCCTAAAATGAGCATACGGGTGCTCAGTCGATAAGAGAGGCATAATGCGCAAGCTGAGGATCAGCCTAGTCCCCTTATGCGCGCTATCGATCCCGCTACCGGTCCTGCTACCACGACCCTCGGTTCAACTGGGGCTCCGAAATGGAATGAACTTTGTATGCCTAAGCCAACCCATGAAACGAGCGTACGGGTGCTCAGTCGGCCGGAGAGGCAGAATACGCAAGCTGGGGATCGACCCGATCCCCCTGCGTCCTACTGATCCTACTGCCGTAACCTTCAGTCCGGTCTAATCTTAGACTGGGAATGAACTCCGTATGCTTACACATGGAATGAACTCCGTATGCCTAAGCTAACCCATGAAACGAGCATGTAGGCGCTCAGCCAGTCGGAGAGGCAAAAAGCGTAAGCCAGGGACCGACCCGATCACCCCCTGCATGCTGTCGATCTTGCTGCCACAACCCTCGGTCCGGTCTAATCTTAGATTGGGAATGAACTCCGTATGCCTAAGTCAACCCATGAAATAAACGTGCGGGCGTTGAGTTGTTCGGAGAGGCATAATGCCAAGTCGGGGATCGATCCGGTCCCCCTCTGCGTGCTGCAGGTCCCGCTGCCACAAACCCTCGGCCGGTTGGGGCTTGGACATGGAAATTGAAACCCCTATGCTAAGCCAAACCATGAAACGAGCGTTGCGGGCCGCATCAGCCAGCCAGATGAGGGAAAATGGCGGCAGGCGCGAAGATCGGTCTGGCCCCTCCTATGTGCTGCCGATCCTGCTGTCGCAACCCTCGGTCCAGTTCGATCTTAGACTGAGAATGAACTCTATATGCTTAAACTAGAGATGAACTCTGTATGCCTAAGTCATCCCACGAAATGAGCGTGCGGACGCTCAACCGACCAGACAGACAGGATGCGCAAGTCGGGGATCGAACGGGTAGTCGGTGGGTTCAAGCACATCTTCATATTTCTACCATGCCAATGCAATTTTTATGGCTTGTAAATTCATACAATGGTCCCCTAAGCCTTCATGTTAAGTTTCGTGGCAAGACGACCCATTTTCTATTTTTCATGATTTTTGAAACTTTTTGCAGATCGAGATTTTTTAAAATTTTTCAGAAAGATTTTTGTCCCAAGAATTGGTAGAGGTGAGCCCTGTATTTTTTTTTTTGGCATGCACAAAAAAATTCAGCTAAAAACTCGAAGTGGAGAAGATTTTGTGACCGTTTGAAAAAAGTGTCCCTATTCTAGACACTTTAATGGCTACTGGCAGCAAACCTATAAAATCTCAAATGCTCTTCAAGGGGGTGTGAGTTCTCGAGGTTGGATGAGGGATAAGGGGCCAATATAAGGGCCAAGTACCAGCACCCATCACACATCATGTGCGCACACCCCCCGGCCCCCCCAATCGACGGAACCACCAATGCTGCCAGTTAGGCTCTCCGACGATGCTCCGGTGATGGTGCCTCAAGCGAAAAAAATGTGGAACCAGCACATGCCCTAGCCCAATATGTGCACCGTGGCTCAAACTATTAGACTGGGAATGAACTCCGTATGCTTAGACAAGGAATGAACTTCGTATGCGTAAGCCAACCCACGAAACGAGTGTGCGGGCGCTTAGCCAGCTGGAGAGGCACAATGCTCAAGTCAGGGATCAATCTGGTCCCCCCTGTGTGCTGTCGGTCCTGCTGCCACAACCCTCAGTTCGGCTGGGGCTTAGACATGGAATGAACTCTGTATGCCTAAGCCAACCCATGAAACGGGCGTGCGGACGCTCAGTCTGCCGAAGAGGCAGAATGTGCTAGCTGGGGATCGGCCCGATCCCCCCTGCGTGCTGTCGATCCTGCTACCACAACCCTTGGTCCGGTCCGATCATAGACTGGGAATGAACTCCGTATGCTAAGACTGGGGATGAACTCCGTATGCCTAAGTCAACCCACGAAACGAGCGTGCGGGCGCTCAGCCGATCGGAGAGGCATAATGCGTAAGTCGAGGATCAGGTCGATCCCTCTCTGCGTGCTGTCGATCCTGTTACCGATCCTGCTGCCACAACCCTCAGTCCAGCTGGGGCTTAGACATGGAATGAACTCCCATGCCTAAGCCAACCCATGAAACGGGTGTGTGGGCGCTCAACCGGCCGGAGAGGCAGAATGTGCAAGTTGGGGATCGGTTCGGTCCCCCCTACATGCTACCGATCCTGCTGCCGTAAGCCTCGATCCTATCCAATCTTAGATTGGGAATGAACTCTGTATGCTTAGATTGGGGATGAACTCTGTACGCCTAAGTCAACCCACAAAACGAGCGTGCGTACGCTCAGCCAACCAGAGAGGCAGGATGCGTAAGCCAAGGATCGAACGGGTGGTAGGTGGGTTCAAGCTCATCTTCATATTTCTGCCATTCCAATGCCATTTTTATGGCTTGTAAATTCATACAATGGTCCCCTAAGCCTTCATGTGAAGTTTCGTGGCAAGACGACCCGTTTTCTATTTTTCACGATTTTCAAAACTTTTTGTGATTTGGGATTTTTTAAAATTCTTTTAGAAAGAGCTTTGGCCCCAAATTTGGTAGAGGAGATCCTTGTATTTTCTTTGGCATGCACAAAAAAATTCAGCTAAAAACTCAAAGTGGAGAAGATTTTGTGACCGTTTGAAAATAGTGTCCCCATTTTAGACACTTTAACGGCTACTGGCAGCAAACCTATAAAATCTCAAATGCTCTTTAAGGGGGTGTGAGTTCTTGAGGTTTGATGAGGGATAGGGGGCCAATATAAGGGCCAAGTACCAGCACCCATCGCACATCATGTGCGCACATCCCCCAGCCCCCCAATCGCCGAAACCCCCAATGCTGTCGGTTAGGCTCTCCGACGATGCTCCGACGATGGTTCCCTGGGTGAAAAAAATGTAGCACCAGCACAGGCCTGACCCAGCATGTGCACCGTGGCTCAAACTCTTAGACTTGGAATCAACTCTGTATGTTTAGACATGGAATGAACTCCGTATGCCTAGGCCAACCCACGAAATGATCGTGCGGGCGCTTAGCCGGTTAGAGAGGCAGAATGTGCAAGCCGGGGATCAGCTCGATCCCCCTCTGTATGCTTTCGATCCCGCTGCCACAACCCTCGGTTCGACTGGGGCTTAGACATGGAATGAACTTCCTATGCCTAAGCCAACCCAAGAAACGGGCGTGTAGGCGCTCAGCCGGCCGGAGAGGCAGAATGCGTAAGCCGGGGATCAGCTCGGTCCCCTCAGCGTGCTATCGATCCTACTGCTGCAACCCTCGGTCCGGTCCGATCTTAGATGGGAATGAACTTTGTATGCTTAGATTGGGGATTAACTCTGTATGCCTAATTCAACCCACGAAACGAGCATGCGAGCGCTCAACCAATCGAAGAGGTCGATCGGAGAGGCAGAATGCGCAAGCTGAGGATCGACCCGGTCCCTCCTACGTGCTGTCGATCCTGCTACTGGTCCTACTACCGCAACCCTCGATCCGGTCTGATCTTAGACTGGGAATGAACTTCGTATGCTTAGACCTGGAATGAACTCCGTATGCCTAAGCCAACCCACGAAACAAGCGTGCGAGCACTCAGCCGATCGGAGAGGCAGAATGTGCAAGTCGGGGACCGGCTGGATCCCCCCTACGTGCTGTCAATCTTGCTACCGCAACCCTCGGTCTGATTCGATCTTAGACTATGAATGAACTCCGTATGCCTAAGTCAACCCACGAAATGAGCGTTCGGGAGCTGAACTGGCCGGAGAGGCATAATGTGTAAGCTGGGGATCGGCCTGGTCCCCCTCTACATGATGCGGGTCCTACTGCCACAACCCTCAATTCGATTGGGGCTTAGACATGGAATGAACTCCCTACGCCTAAGCCAACCCGTAAAATGAGTGTGCGGGCGCTCAGTCGGTCGGAGAGGTAGAATGCGCAAGCTAGGGATCAGCCCGGTTCCTCCTACATGCTGTCAATCGTACTGTCGCAACCTTCGGTCCAGTCCGATCTTAGACAGGGAATGAACTCTATACGCTTAGATTGGGGATGAACTCTGTATGCCTAAGTCAACCCACGAAACGAGCGTGCGGGCGTTCAGTCGACTAGAGAGGCCGGTCGAAGAGGCATAATGCGCATACCAAAGATCAACCCGATCTCCCTCTGTGTGCTGTCGATCCCACTGTCGGTCCTGCTGCCACAACCCTCGATCTGGTCAAATCTTAGACTAAGAATGAACTCCGTATGCTTAGACTGGGGATCAACTCCGTATGCCTAAGTCAACCCACAAAACGAGCATATGGGTGCTCAGTCGACCGGAGAGGCCAGTCGGAGAGGCATAAGGCGTATGTCAGGGATCAGCCCAATCACCCTCTGCGTGCTATCGATCTCGCTGCTAGTCCTGCTGCCATAACCCTCGGTCCGGCTGGTGCTTAGACATGAAATGAACTCCGTATGCCTAAGCCAACCCACGAAACGAGCGTACGGGCGCTCAGCAAGTCGGAGAGGCAGAATGCGTAAGCTGGGGATTGACCCGATCCCCTCTTGCGTGCTATCGATCCTGCTACTGGTCCTACTACCGCAACCCTTGGTTCGGTCCGATCATAGATTGGGAATGAACTTCGTATGCTTAGACATGGAATGAACTCCATATGCCTAAGCCAACCCATGAAACGAGCGTGTGGGTGCTCAGTCGGTCGAAGATGTAGAACGCACAAGCCGAGGACCGACCCGATCCCCCCTACGTGCTATCAATCCTACTGTCGCAACCCTCGGTCCGATCCGATCTTAGACTGGGAATGAACTCCTTATGCCTATCTTAACCCATGAAATGAGTGTGTAGGTGCTGAGCTAGTCGGAGAGGCGTAATGTGCAAGCCGAGGAATGAACTCCCTATGGCTAAGCTAACCCACAAAATGGGCGTGCAGGCGCTCAGCCGATCGGAGAGGCAGAATACGTAAGCCAGGGATCGGTCTGGTCCCCCTTACGTGCTATCGATCCTGCTGCCTCAACCCTCGGTCCGATCCGATCTTAGACTAGGAATGAACTCCGTATGCTTAGACTGGGGATGAACTTCGTATGCCTAAGTCAACCCACGAAAAGCGTTCGGTGCGCTCAGCATGACTAGAGAGGCAGGATGCCAACCCGAGTCGAAGGGTGGTAGGTGGTCAAGCAATCTCATACTCCCATGCGCTGCATTTTTATGGCTTTTAAATTTTACATGGTCCCCTAAGCCTTCCATTGAAGTTTCGTGCAAGATGACCCATTTTTCTATTTTTTCCTGATTTTTGAAACTTTTTACGGTTCGAGATTTTTTAAAATTTTTTTAGAAAGTTTTGTCCCCAAATGATGGTAGAGGTGATCCTTGTATTTTTGTAGGCATGCACAAAACAATTCAGCTAAAAACTCAAAAGTGGAGAAGATTTTGTGACGTTTGAAAAAAGTGTTTCCATTTCAGACAGTTTAATGGCTACTGGCAGCAAACTTTAAAATCTTCAATGCCTCTTTAAGGGGGTGGAGTTCTTAAGGTTTGATGAGGGATAGGGGGCCATATAAGGGCCAAGTACCAGCACCCATCGCACATCATGTGTGCACACCCCCGGCCCCCCCAATCGTCGGAACCCCCAATGCCATCGGTTAGGCAATCCGATGATGGTGCCTCGGACGAAAAAAATGCGGCACCAGTGCATGCCCTAGCCCAACATGTGCACCGTGGCTCAAAATCTTAGACTAGGAATGAACTCCATATGCTTAGACATGGAATGAACTCCGTATGCCTAACCCACCCCATGAAATGAGCGTGCGAGCGCTCAACTGGTCGGAGAGGCAGAATGCGCAAGTCGGGGATTGGCCCGGTCCCCCCTGCATGTTGTCGATCCTACTGCCACAACCCTCGGTCCGGTCTGATCTTAGATTGGGAATGAACTCCGTATGCATAAGTCAACCCACGAAACAAGCGTGCAGGCACTGAGCCGGTCGAAGAGGCATAATGCGCAAGTCGGGGATCGACCCGATCCCCCTCTACGTGCTGTCGGTCCCGCTCCCACAACCCTCGGTCTGGCTGGGGCTTAGACATGGAATGAACTCCCTATGCCTAAGCCAACCCATGAAACGGGCGTACGAGAGCTCAGCTGGTCGGAGAGGCAGAATGCGCAAGCCGGGGATTGGCTCGGTCCCCCTACATGCTGTCGATCTTGCTGTCGCAACCCTCGATTCGGTCTGATCATAGACTGGGAATGAACTCTGTATGCATAGACTAGGGATGAACTCCGTATGCCTAAGTCAACCCATGAAACGAGCATGCGGGCACTCAACCGGTCGGGGAGGCATAATGCATAAGTCGGGGATTAGCCCGATCCCCCTTTGCGTGTTGTCGATCCCGCTGTCGGTCCTGCTGCCACAACCCTCAGTCCGACTGGGGCTTAGACATGGAATGAACTCCGTATGCCTAAGCCAACCCACAAAACGAGCGTGCGGGTGCTCAGCCGGTCGGAGAGGCAGAATGCGCAAGCCAGGGATCGGCCCAGTCCCCCCTGCATGCTACTGATCCTGCTACTGGTCCTGCTGTCGCAACCCTCGATCCAATCCGATCTTAGACTATGAATGAACTCCGTATGCTTAGACATGGAGTAAACTCCGTATGCCTAAGCCAACCCATGAAACGAGCCTGCAAGCGCTCAGCCAGCTAGAGAGGTAGAATGCGTAAGCCGGGGACTGGATCGGTCCCCCTTGCATGCTATCGATCCTGCTGCCGCAACCCTCAATCCGGTCTGATCTTATATTAGGAATGAACTCTGTATGCCTAAGTCAACCCATGAAATGAGCATGCAGGCGTAAAGCCGGTCGAAGAGGCAGAATGCGCAAGCTGGGGATCGGCTCGATCCTCCCCTACGTGCTGTCGATCTTGCTGTTAGTCTTGCTGTCGCAACCCTCTGTATGCTTAGAGATGGAATGAACTTCGTATGCCTAAGCCAACCCATGAAATGGCGTGCGGGCACAAGCCGGGGACCGACCCGATCCCCCTTACGTGCCGTCGATACTGCAGCTGCAACCTTCAGTCCGATTCGATCTTAGACTGGAAATGAACTCCGTATGCATAAGTCAACCCATGAAACGAGCATGTGGGCGCTGAGCCAGCCGAAGGGAAATAACACGTAAGATGAGGATTGGCCCGGTCCCCCTCTGCGTGCTACCGGTCCCACTGCCACAACCCTCAGTCCGACTGGGGCTTAGACATGGAATGAACTCCCTATGCCTAAGCTAACCCACGAAACGGGCGTGCGGGTGCTCAGTCGATCGGAGAAGCATAATGCACAAGGCGGGGATCGGCCTGGTCCCCCCTGCGTGCTGTCGATCCTGCTGCCACAATGCTCAGTTCGATCCGATCTTAAACTGGGAATGAACCCCGTATGCTTAGACTGGGAATGAACTCTATATGCTTAGACTGGGGATGAACTCCGTATGCCTAAGTTAACCCACAAAACGAGCGTGCGGGCACTCAGCCGACCAGAGAGGCAGGATTCGCAAGCCGGGGATCGAACGAGTGGTAGGTGGGTTTAAGCACATCTTCATATTTCTGCCATGCCAATGCCATTTTTATGGCTTGTAAATTCATACAATGGTCCCCTAAGCCTTCATGTGAAGTTTCGTGGCAAGACGACCCATTTTCTATTTTTCAATGATTTTTGAAAACATTTTACGGTTAGGGATTTTTTTAAAAATTTTTTAGAAAGATTTTTGTCCCCAAATTTGGTAGAGGTGATCCTTGTATTTTTTTTGGCATGTACAAAAAAATTCAGCCAAAAACGTGAAGTGGAGAAGATTTTGTGACCGTTTGAAAAAAAGTGTCCCCATTTCAGGACACTTTAATGGCTACTGGCAGCAAACCTATTAAAATCTCAAATGCCTTAAGGGGGTGTGAGTTCTTCAAGGTTTGATGAGGGATAGGGGCCAATATAAGGGCCAAGTGTCACGCCCTGGGTGGGAGTGCCAGGCACATCAGGTACATCAGCAGGTGAGCCAGAGGTTGAGGCCCACAGATCAGGCGTGCTGGCGGCTATATGCGCGCAAGCCTAGCAAACGAGTTCAGAATGCCCGCCCAACTTGTAGGCCAGCTCATGAGACCAAGGCCTGGCATACAAGCTGCCCGCACCACATCCAAAAGGGCCCAAGGTGCTGGACACGTAAGGGAAGCTTCTGGAAGCAGGTAGGATCAGCAGCAGCATCCTGGCGATTTGGTTGACCCTGAAAAATCAGGAGTAGCATCCTGATTGATTGTAATCTGTATAATCCCATGATTTTAAGCCTTTATTCAAGGGATATTGCCCTTAAGTGGTAAGCTGGAGCCTCAACTACAAGTAGAGGGCTGCTCCTCCTCATTTGTACACCATCAAAACACTTCTGTTTTTAGTGAATACAAGAGCATTTCTAGAATTCTGCCTTCTTATCTTGTTTCTCTTTAACTTGCGTAATCAGCCCTTCCTGTTGTTCTAGTGCCCGTACGCTTGTGTTTTAGGCTAACTTAGGCATAAAGGAGGAGATTCCAAGCCTAAGGCCGCACGGTTTCTGAGTCTAAGGTCGGAGCTCGTGACAGTTGGTATTAGAGCAAGTTTGATTCTATGTGTTTATGTTGTGTAGGTTAGAGGAGATGGCATCCCAAAGTGATGCTGCTAACCAACAACTAGAGGCCCAGGAGCATGGGCGTGGAAGATGGAGGAAAGCCAGTTCTAAAGATATCTGGTCTACCATGGACGGTAGGCTGGCCAAGGTGGAGGTGACCATTGGCGACATGGGCGAAAAGCTTGAAGGGGTAGAGACTCACATTGCATCACTAGACTCCATGGGGGAGGAGATCCCAAGTGAGCTGCAAGCTGCTCTCAACAAAGGCTTGGACGTGTTCACCCAAAAGAATCAGACCTTAGAGGCTGAAGTGTTGACCTTGCGCGATGGCATGGAGGCCATGCACCAGTGGATGGAGGAGCTTACCAGTGAGCTCGTTGCTTGTAAGACTACCATTGGGAATGGCATGTTTGCTAGAGTGTCCAAGTCCAGATTGGATGCCCCCAAGCCTAAGGAGTTCAAGGGGACTAGGGTGGCCAAGGAAGTAGATAACTACCTATGGGGTATGGAGCAGTACTTCCAGGCCATGGGCATGCAAGACAAAGCGATAAAGGTAAGCACCGCTGCTATGCATCTCACTGATGTAGCCTTATTGTGGTAGAGGCACAAGTGTGATGATGTCAGGAATGGGAGCACCAAGATTGGAACCTGCATAGAATTTCAAAAGGAGTTTCAGAGAACAATTTTACCCTGAGTATGTCGATGATGAGGCACAGGCAAAGTTGTGCAGGCTGAGCCAGCAAGGGGACATAAGGGAGTATGTCCAGAAATTCTCTGAACTGATGCTACAGATCTCAGATCTAGGTGAGAAGGACACCTTATTTGCTTTCATGGATGGGCTCAAGCCGTGGGTGAAGCATGAGCTACAAAGGAAAGGAGTTCATGACTTGGCTAAAGCCATGACTACTGCCGAGGCCTTGATAGAGTTCAAGCCTCTGAACAAGTTCGAGTCTGCCAAGCCCAAGGGTAAGGGCAAGGACAATAGGGACCGAAAGAAGCAGTCCAAGGGGAAAGACCGTGACCAAGAGTCCAAGGATGGAGACCGAGACCATTCAACCAAAGATGGCGAGAGGAAGCCACCAGCAGGCAAGTGGAAAGCAAAGGGGGACCGAGAGCCACCAGCATGCTACCTATGTGAAGGGAGCCACATAGCATGCAATTACTGCAGAAGGGCAAGCTAGCTACTGTAGACAAGGAGTCTGACGATGAGCCAGAGTCAGGGGCAGCAAAGCTTGGGTCGTTGGTGCTCAATGCTGTCCAGAATAAGGGGAGCCACAAGCCAAAGGGCTTGATGTTTGTGGATCTGAAGGTTATAGGTCAGAAGGTGAATGCACTGCTGCACACAAGTGCCTCACATCTTTTTATTTAAGGTGATAGAGCCTGGAAGCTCAGACTAAAGGTGCAAAAAAGGACTAGTACCATCAAAATGGTGAACTCCAATGAAGTTCCAGCCATTGGAGTAACGCGGGGAGTGGAGTTGCAGCTTGGAGATTGGAAAGGCAAGGAGACCATTGAAGTAATACCCTTTGACAACTATGAGTTTGTGATTGGGTTGGATTTCCTTGTTCAGATTAACACCCTCCTTGTACCTTTTGCCGATTGTGTTGCATCTTGGATGCACGGTGTCAATGCCTAGTGCCATTGAGGAGAGGGTCTGGAGTTGGGTCGCGGGTGGTAAGCAGACAAGAAGACACTATCTTAGCAGCCCTGAATATATGATGAGCCAAGGGAGAAGGAGATTGAGTCACCCTTGGAGGTGCTAAAGGTGCTGAAGACCTTTAGTGATGTGATGCTCGCAAAGCTACCTAGCAAGCTACCACCTAAAAGGGAGGTGGACCACAAGATCGAGCTGGTGTCTGAGGCCAAGCCACCAGCTAGAGCCCCTTATCGAATGTCTCCACCAAAGTTGGAAGAGTTGAGGAAGCAGCTCAAAGAGTTAGTTGATGCTTGCTTCATCAGGCCATTGAAGGTACCCTATGGTGCATCGGTTCTATTTCAGCGCAAGCATGATGGGTCGTTACGGCTGTGCATAGACTACCGGGTTTGAACAAGCTGACCATCAAGAACAAGTACCCCATCCCACTCATTGCGGACTTGTTCGATCAACTTAGGAGCGCAAGGTGGTTCACCAAGCTGGATTTGAGGTTAGGCTACTATCAAGTTAGGATCGCGGAGGGAGATGAGCTAAAGATAGCATGTGTCACTCAATATGGTTCGTATTAGTTCTTGGTGATGCCTTTTGGACTCATGAATGCCCCAGTAACATTCTGTACCCTTATGAACAAGGTACTTCAGTCATTCTTTGGTCGATTTGTTGTGGTTTATTTGGATGACATTGTGATCTACAGCTAGACTTTGGGAGAGCATGTAGACCACTTGAGACAGGTGTTCGAGGTGTTGCGGGCACACAAGCTGTTTGTCAAGAGGGAGAAGTGCTCATTCACCCAGTAGGAGATCCCGTTCCTTGGCCATATAGTGGGAGGTGGTAGGATACGCATGGTTGAAGGCAAGATACACGCCATCCTGGAGTGGCAACCGCCAACCAAGGTCACTGAGTTGAGATCGTTCCTTGGGCTGGTCAACTACTACAAGCACTTCATCAAAGGTCACTCAGCAATAGCCATGCCATTGACTGACTTGCTCAAGAAAAAGAAAGCATGGGAGTAGAGCACAGGATGCCAGGAAGCCTTTGACAGGTTGAAGCAGGCTGTGACTGAGGAGCCAGTCTTGGCCTTGCCAGACCATGCCAAGTCGTATGAGGTGCATACGGATGCATCAGACTTTGCCATAGGGGGCGTGTTGATGCAGGAGGGACGTCCAGTCGTGTTCGAGAGTAGGAAGTTGAACGAGACTGAGTGCAAGTACATGGTCCAAGAGAAGGAGATGACTGCAGTGGTGTATTGCTTACACACTTAGCGCCATTACCTGTTGGGGTCAAGGTTCATGGTTAGGACGGACAATGTGGCGACCAGCTACTTCCAAACGCAGAAGAAGTTATCCCCCAAGCATGTGAGATGGCAAGATTTCTTTACGGAATTTGATTTCCAGATGGAGTACAAGCCGAGGCAGGTGAACCTAGTGGCAGACGCCCTGAGCAGGAAGGCTAACCTTGCTGCCATTAGCCAACCAGAGGGGTCACTGGTGCCGCGCATCAAGGAGGGACTTACGCATGATCCTATAGCCAAGGTTTTGATGGAGTACACCCAGCAAGGTAAGACTAGGCGATTTTGACTACAGGATGGCTTGCTGTACACCAGGGGCAGTAGACTATTTGTGCCACAGCACGAGTAGCTCCGCAAGGAAGTTTTGCAAGAATGCCATGATTCAAGATGGGCTGGACACCTCGGAGTGAGCCATACCTTGGTGCTGATCGAGGATCGGTACTACTGGCCGCACATGAGGGACAATGTGGAGGCGTATGTAAAGACTTGTATTGTGTGCCAACAGGACAAGGTGGAGCTCAAGAAACCAGGTGGTCTCTTGGAGCCATTGCCAGTGCCAGAGTGACCATGGAAGAGTGTTTCTGTGGACTTTATAGTTGGTCTACCCAAAACAGAAGGGTTTGGAAGCATCATGGTAGTGGTGGACAAGTTTTTCGAGTATGGAATCTTCATTCCAGCAACCAAGGAGTGCCCAGCCGAGGAGGTAGCTCGATTGTTGCTGAAGAACATGGTTAAGTACTGGGGAGTGCCGAGGACCATTGTTAGTGATCGGGATGGGCATTTCACGGGCAAGTTCTGGATTGAGTTGTTCAAGCTATTGGGGTCACACTTGAACTTTTCCACCAACATGCATCCGTAGACTGATGGGCAGACAAAATGAGTGAATGGACTATTAGAGGTCTACCTTAGGCACTATGTGAGTGCCACACAAAGGGACTGGCCAAAGCTGCTAGATATTGCACAGTTTTCCTACAACTTGCAAAGGAGCGAGGCAGTGAACCAGAGCTCATTTGAGGTTGTGACAGGGCAACAACCACTAATACCCAGTTTGATTGCTGCAGGTTATACAAGGTTGAATCTAGCAGCATACAAGTTTGCCAAGGCATGGCAAGAGCAAACTGACTTGGCCAGAGTTTGTCTACACAAGGCGGCCAAGAGGTCGAAGAAGTGGACAGACCAGAATAGGCGGGACGTGCAGTTCCAGGTTGGAGACTTGGTGTTAGTGAAGCTGCATCCCATTGTGTGCCATAGAGGTTGCACAAAGGCCTAGTTCGGAGGTATAAGGGACCTTTTTGAGTAGTCAAGAGGGTAGGCAAGGTTGCCTACAAGCTGGATATGCCACCCAAGCTGAGGGTACACCCGGTGTTCCATGTGAGCATGCTCAAGCCGTTCCATGAGGATGAGGGAGATCTAGGACAGGCAGAGTCAAAGTGTGCACCATTGGGAGCAAGGGCCTCATATGAGAAGGAGGTCCACAGCATCATAGCTAACCGGGAGGTGAGACGGAAGAACTATCAGCCAAGACAAGAGTACTTGGTGTGCTGGAAGGGACTTCCAGATAGTGAAGCGAGCTAGGAACTAGCAGATGACTTATGGCAGTTCAGGGACCAGATCAGGTAGTACCATGCAGAAGACGCATTGAGGGTGTTGCACAATCAGGTGGGGGAGAATGTCATGCCTTAGGCAGGTGCGCCAGGCATATCAGGGTGCACCAACAGGCGAGCCAGAGGTTGAGGCTCGCAGACCAGGCGTGCTGGCGGGTATCTACGCTCAAAGCCTAACAAACGAGTTCAGAACGCCCGCCCAACTTGTAGGCCAGCCCGTGAGACCAAGGCCTGGCATACAAGCTGCCCGCACCACATCTAGAAGGGCCCAAGGTGCTGGACATGCAAGGGAAGCTTCTGGAAGCAAGCAAGATCAGCAGCAGCATCCTGGCAGATTTGGTTGACGCTAAAAATCAGGAGTTAGCATCCTGATTGATTGTAATCTGTATAATCTCATGATTTTTGCCTTTATTTTTAGGATATTACCATTAAGTGTAAGCTAGAGCCTCAACTATAAATAGAGGGCTGCTCCTCCCTCATTTGTACACCATCAAACACTTCCGTTACAGTGAATACAAGAGCATTTCCAAAATTTTGCCTTCTTATCCTGTTTCTCTTTAACTTGCATAATCAGCCCTTCCCGTTGTTCTAGTGCCTGTACGCATGTGTTTTAGGCTGACTTAGGCATAAAGGATGAGATTTCTGAGTCTAAGGTCAGAGCCAGTGACAAAAGTACTAGCACCCATCGCACATCATGTGCGCACACCCCCCGGCCCTCCCAATCGTCGGAACCTCCAATGCCACCGGTTAGGCTCTCCGGTGATGCTCCTACGATGGTGCCCCGGGCGAAAAAATTGTAGCACCAGCACATGCCTGAGCCTAGCATGTGCACTGTGGCTCAAAATCTTAGACTGGGAATGAACTCCGTATGCTTAGACAAGGAATGAACTCCATATGCCTAAGCCAACCCAAGAAACGAACGTGCGGGCACTCAACCAACTGGAGAGGTAGAATGCGCAAGCCGTGGATCAGCCCGGTCCCCCCCTACGTGCTATCGATCCTGCTGTCGCAACCCTCAGTCTGATCCGATTTGAGACTGGGAATGAACTCCGTATGCATAAATCAACCCACGAAACGAGTGTGTAGGCGCTGAACCGACCGAAGAGGCATAATGCACAAGATGGGGATTGGCCCAGTCCCCCATGCGTGCTACCGATCCCACTGACATAACCATCGGCCCAGCTGGGGCTTAGACATGGAATGAACTCCCTATGCCTAAGCGAACCCATGAAACGGGCGTGCGGGCGCTCAGCTGGCAGAAGAGGCAGAATGCGCAAGCTGTGAATTAGCCCGATCCCTCCTGCGTGCTGTCGATCCTGCAGCTGCAACCCTCGGTTCGGTTCCATCTTAGATTGGGAATGAACTCCGTATGCTTAGACTGGGGATGAACTCCATTTGCCTAAGCCAATCCACGAAACAAGCATGCGGGGGCTCAACCGACCAGAGAGGGTGACCGGAGAGGCATAATACGTAAGCCAGGGATCAGCCCAGTCCTCCTATGCATGCTGCCGATCCCGCTATCGATCCTACTCCCACAACCCTCGGTCTGACTAGGGCTTATACGTGGAAAAAACTTCGTATGCCTAAGCCAACCCATGAAACGAGCGTGCGGGCGCTCAACTGGCCGGAGAGGCAGAATGCGTAAGTCGAGGATCGGCCTGGT